>JAXDDX010000009.1:7297500-7357500 GCA_034670405.1 Hoplostethus atlanticus
GGATCAGGAAGCATTCATTGAAACTAAAAACAAAAATCTCAATGTCACGTAAAGGTCGTAAAGGTCGTAGAGAACTGGAAACAACTTCTGGTCCATTTTACACGTCAGACAGAAACATTGATCATGAAATGAAATCACATCAGTGGGGAAACAAGGAAGCAGAAATCTGATTGGCTGACGACTGATTGCCGTGGCGACAAGCTGGTTGAGCATCCACATGATGAATGGACTTGTGACCAGTTGATCGTATTGATCACAGTGCATGCTGGGTAACTGAGTGATGCAGAAACTCAGCTGATCAACAGGCTCAACAGGAGACTGACATACCTGAAGGTATAACAGACACAATGAAGGTTATAACAGACACAATGAAGGTTATAACAGACACAAGGAGGTTATAACAGACACAATGAAGGTTATAACAGACACAATGAAGGTTATAACAGACACAAGGAGGTTATAACAGACACAATGAAGGTTATAACAGACACAAGGAGGTTATAACACTTGGTTGTTTCCAATGCAGCTCTCTGGACGATCAGTGATCAGTAAGTGATGGCTGGAAGTCATTCAGAGGAAGTGGTTTGCCAGGCAGTGGGAAGACAAATCCATTCTGGGAAACTGACGTGGAGCTCCCTGCAGAACCAGACTGGAGTGGTAGTAGTAATAGTGGTCTATCTATCTATCTATCTATCTATCTATCTATCTATCTATCTATCTATCTATCTATCTATCTATCTATCTATCTATCTATCATCTATCTATCTATCTATCTATCCATCTATCCATCTATCTATTATCTATCTATCTATCTATCTATCTATCTATCAGTCTATCAGTCTATCTGTCTGTCTTTGTGTTCCTCCATCAGCAGCATGTTTAGCTACAGTGGGACAGGATCAGTGTAAACCAGAGCAGCAGATTGGATCCAGATGAAGCCAATCCAGTTTCTCTGCTCCGACCAAACCTGATCTCCAGAGAAATATCCACTCCGTTTTCTTCTTCTTCTTCTCAGGTGCTGTCCTGTCCAAGTCTTTGAGCTTTCCGTTCAAAGGCAGAGCGGGCGTCAAACCAGCAACCACCTGCGCGGGGATGACGACCCAGCCCTGAGGTTCCCACAAACAACAAGGAGCCACCGGCGGTAATGCCGTCGCTCATGGCAACACTGATGGCTTCAATATGAGCATCATTACTTCCAGAGTGTAACCGCAGCTAACACTTGGCTCAGCTCCGGACCTGAGGGATGCCGACCTTTGACCTTCTGAAGTGTGTTCTTGCTCTTGGCTGCACTCTTCCTGCTTCCTCCCCAGCCTCCCATCACCATGGTTACCATGGTGGGATGTGCGGCTGACCCTGTCCATCAACATGCACTTTATATGAGTCCAAAACAGTCCTGAATACTTTCTCCCTTAAGTTGATGGAGAGGACATATAGTGTGTGTGTGTGTGTGTGTGTGTGTGTGTGTGTGTGTGTGTGTGTGTGTGGAGGGAGGTGTTGTTGGTCCCCAAAGTGCTGAACTCAGTAGAAAGAAAACATTTGGTCAGATGCGATGTTGAGGATGGAGGTTTACACAGCGATCGATGGAGAAGTCTCGGTTTGGAGGAAACTGTCAGACCTCCAGATATCTGCAAGCAATCAGGGTCAGCGTGATTGACGGGCTCAGGCTTCGCTTGTCAGAGTGAATTACACGACTGGTGCAGAGCAGAAAAAACTCATTCTGTGTTTTCTGATTCATGGTGGAGTTGATAGCGTCACTCTGAGCTTGGCAGCCCTCTTCTCCACGCCGGTGATTTATTCCAGGTTTCACAACTCATAAACAAGATAAACGTTCAGTCCGGGGCTGATGTGAATGTCAATGAGCTAAAATGATGGGAATGTTCTCTCGTGCCGAGCGAGATACTGGAGACATGTGCAGTTCATATCCCCTCACCTCACCTCCCTGACCTGTTCTGGCTTCACAGCTTCAGCTTCTGCTGGGATGTGATGGTCAGCACTGGGGGAGCTGGTTGTCCACCAGGAAGCTCTCCTTAAGGCTGCTTGTCCACCAGGGAGCTCTCACAGGAACCTCTCCTTAAGGCTGGTTGTCCACCAGGAAGCTCTCCTTAAGTTAAGGCTGGTTGTCCACCAGGAACCTCTCCTCAAGGCTGGTTGTCCAGAAAGAACCTCTCCTTAAGGCTGGTTGTCCACCAGGAACCTCTCCTTAAGGCTGGTTGTCCTAGGAACCTCTCCTCAAGGCTGGTTGTCCATCAGGAACCTCTCCTTAAGGCTGGTTGTCCACCAGGAACCTCTCCTTAAGGCTGGTTGTCCATCAGGAACCTCTCCTTAAGGCTGGTTGTCCACCAGGAACCTCTCCTCACGGCTGGTTGTCCACCAGGAACCTCTCCTTAAGGCTGGTTGTCCACCAGGAACCTCTCCTCAAGGCTGGTTGTCCAGAAAGAACCTCTCCTTAAGGCTGGTTGTCCACCAGGAACCTCTCCTTAAGTTAAGGCTGGTTGTCCAGCAGGAACCTCTCCATAAGGCTGGTTGTCCACCAGGAACCTCTCCTCAAGGCTGGTTGTCCACCAGGAACCTCTCCTTAAGGCTGGTTGTCCACCAGGAACCTCTCCTCAAGGCTGGTTGTCCAGCAGGAACCTCTCCTTAAGGCTGGTTGTCCAGCAGGAACCTCTCCTTAAGGCTGGTTGTCCACCAGGAACCTCTCCTCTAGGCTGGTTGTCCAGCAGGAACCTCTCCTTAAGGCTGGTTGTCCACCAGGAACCTCTCCTCTAGGCTGGTTGTCCACCAGGAACCTCTCCTTAAGGCTGGTTGTCCACCAGGAACCTCTCCTCAAGGCTGGTTGTCAACCAGGAACCTCTCCTCAAGGCTGGTTGTCCACCAGGAACCTCTCCTTAAGGCTGGTTGTCCACCAGGAACCTCTCCTCAAGGCTGGTTGTCAACCAGGAACCTCTCCTCAAGGCTGATTGTCCACCAGGAACCTCTCCTTAAGTTAAGGCTGGTTGTCCACCAGGAACCTCTCCTCTAGGCTGGTTGTCCACCAGGAACCTCTCCTTAAGGCTGGCTGTCCACCAGGAACCTCTCCTCAAGGCTGGTTGTCAACCAGGAACCTCTCCTCAAGGCTGGTTGTCCAGCAGGAACCTCTCCTTAAGTTAAGGCTGGTTGTCCAGCAGGAACCTCTCCTTAAGGCTGGTTGTCCACCAGGAACCTCTCCTTAAGGCTGGTTGTCCACCAGGAACTTCTCCTCAAGGCTGGTTGTCCACCAGGAACCTCTCCTCAAGGCTGGTTGTCCACCAGGAACCTCTCCTTAATTGATGTGACCGTATGATGATAAAAACTTAGCTACACCGACAAAATTCTAGTGAAGATAGTTTGAACACATTTCACTTCTCAGAGGTGAAATGGCTTTTTCAGTCCCCTTATGAACGATGCTGGCCTTGTGTTGGCCTCCTTCTTCTTGATGTCTTCTCTGATTGGCTAAGCAATAAGCTAACCTGGGCCGCATCCCATTGCAGATTGTGATGGCGCTAGAAGAGGCACAAAATCCACAAATAGGAGAATGCCTTTTTGCAAGTGGAGTGGCAACTGTGAAATTCAATAGTTGCAGATGTACTGAGAGCTGGACAGGTACAAAGCTGAAGACATGTCACACAAATTTGGATTTAGTTTAATGTCATTCAGTTATTTTCAGTAATTGTGCATTTGGTCTTTAATTGTAGATTATGAGTGAAGTCTACAAATGTGAATCACCGTTTGTAAATATGATATTACACATTTACAAACTCACAGCTTGTGATGCGTCTTCATAAAGCTGAGTACATATTTGCAAATATGACGCCACACATTTCCAAGTCAGGATTTCATCCCCATAACTGATCATCTTCACTGGAGAGTCAATATGAACTCAGAGCTGCACAACTGAGACACAGTAACTGTGTGTGTGTGTGTGTGTGTGTGTGTGTGTGTGTGTGTGTGTGTGTGTGTGTGTGTGTGTGTGATGACATGTAGATTGGATCCAAGGCCACATTCAAAGTAAACATCAGATTTTACCTTCATGTGGCCAACATTAAATTTTCTGTTTTCCTTCTGTCTTTAAAGCCAACAGCATCTGGTCATCGGGTCAAGTGGAGTGAACATAGCATAACCAAAAGATGTATTGTTTTTGTTGTGAGTGGACATTATTCATATTGTTCTTCCTCCTTGACCATTAATCTTTTCCATTCATAAGTTCAGACATTTGACGTCCACAGTTTCCTCGAAATGTCCTTGATTTCCTGGGTTTTGGATGGGGATGACGACACTGTGATGCAGCCAATCAGCCAATCATCGATCAATCTGCCAATCAGTGGCCAGTGTTTGAGCTTGCTGTTGTGTTTGGTCTGTAACTGTGGAAGAGCAAGTTATTAATTTACCGATGGAAAAATACAGGCAGCTGAATGATTGTTAATGTGTAGTCCAATTGAAGCTTCACCAGCCCCACTGGTCCTCTACTGCCCACCACTGACGGGTAAGTGCCTTGCTCAATGGTACCTTAACAGTAGTTACTGGTGGAGGGGAGAGTGTCAGTCCAGGGATTTGAACCAACAACCTCACAGTCACAAACCTGATTCTTTAACCTCTGAAGAAGAGCTGAAGAAGGCGGTCAGTCTTCAGCTACAAGTTAGTCATTTAGCAGAAATCTGTTTCAGAGCAGGCAGGTCTTCAGTGTGTTGCTCAAGGACACTTCAGCAGGACATGTCTGTTGATTGTTGGTTGCTGTGGGAATTGGACCTGAGACCTTCCAGTTACAGGTCTGTCTCTCTGTCCACTAGATGAATGAGAGTATAAAGTCATTTACAGTCATTTAAAGACATAAACAGCATCTTGATAACGTCGACTGGCTGCTATTTGTGAGGTTTTGTTGATTTTGTACATTTTAAGTGTCTTAATGGGTTTTCCTCTGTTGTAATTGTTTCATAACAATTAACCAATATGAAACTTGGACGTGAAGCCTGCAGGTACAAAGATCTGGCGTGACACCAGAGGGTTCGCCTGTTCACCAGTTATCTGATAACTATCGTTTCCTCTTGGAGTCAGACTTATTTGCCAAATGAGTCTGCTATTTAACTTGGGTCCAAAGTTGGATGACATTTGACAGCATGACTGGATGACTGCATCGCAATAGTGCACAACAGCCGACCAGCAGGACCGCCGCCCTGCTGGTCGGAGTACCGTATGGCAACCAAAAATAGAACATGGGAAAATCTCATTGAAAACGGTTCGAAATCACATTTTACAACACCAAATCATAATGTTTCTGTCCTGGTGGCAGAACTATCACTATATCACTGGTAGATTAGTAGTTCTACCTGGCATAATGACCAGTGAGACCATGGTGGAGACGACTGGTAGCCTCTATCTCACCAGTGGTATTGTTACTAGTGTTTCTCCATATTAAGACTACATTTCCCATAAACCCTGTTGCTTCCTGTCCCCCCCTCCCCCTCCCTGGCGTCTTTGTCTTTCCTGAAGAGGATCAACATGTTGAAGTGATTTCTCCATCTTCCTTTCTCTCCTTCCTCCATCTGCTGTCTCCAGAAACTCTTTATCTTTAGCTCCGTTAGCGCTGGAAGAACAGCGCCCTCTTCCTGTTTGGTGCCGTAAAGCAATCCAGCAGATTTCCCTCCAGATCGACCCAGTGGCCACAATGTAGAATGAGAGTAGAGGCTGGTAGAGGCTGGTAGAGGCTGGTAGAGGCTGACAGGCTGGTAGAGGCTGGTAGAGGCTGGTAGAGGGTGGTGGAGCCTGACAGGCTGGTAGAGGCTGGTAGACGCTGGTAGAGGCTGGTAGAGGCTGGTAGAGGCTGGTAGAGGCTGACAGGCTGGTAGAGGCTGGTAGAGGCTGGTAGAGGCTGGTAGAGACTGACAGGCTGGTAGAGGCTGGTGGAGCCTGACAGGCTGGTAGAGGCTGGTAGAGGCTGACAGGCTGGTAGAGGCTGGTAGAGGCTGGTAGAGGCTGACAGGCTGGTAGAGGCTGGTGGAGCCTGACAGGCTGGTAGAGGCTGGTAGAGGCTGACAGGCTGGTAGAGGCTGGTGGAGCCTGACAGGCTGGTAGAGGCTGGTAGAGGCTGACAGGCTGGTAGAGGCTGGTAGAGGCTGACAGGCTGGTAGAGGCTGGTGGAGCCTGACAGGCTGGTAGAGGCTGGTAGAGGCTGGTAGAGGCTGACAGGCTGGTAGAGGCTGGTGGAGCCTGACAGGCTGGTAGAGGCTGGTAGAGGCTGACAGGCTGGTAGAGGCTGACAGGCTGGTAGAGGCTGGTAGAGGCTGACAGGCTTCTCAGCAACTACTACTTAACTTCCTGTGCTGTTCAACACTGTACATTAGGAACTGGTGTTACTCACACACACACACACACACACACACACACACACACACACACACACACACTCCTATAGCCTGGGGCGTCGATGCGTGAGCTGCTGCTACTCCAGAGAATAATGAATCAGTAAACAGAGCGGGGGGGTACCTGGTCTATTCAGCCCTGCAGTCTAAATATGGAGGGGACAGATAGCGCCTCACTGACCTGGATAAAGACACAAAGGCTGAGCTGCAGCGGCGATGAGGCTTTGTGTTTCCTGTGTGCTGTATCAGTCATATCTGATAGGACAGACTCTTTACACAGACAGACAGACACTGGCCTACTTCTGTCTCTCACCTGGTCTGAGGTTCACTCAGGTCACCAGGCTGAGTTAACTTGACCTGCCTGACGAGCTCAGCGCCATCTTTAAATCATCTGTTCAGTCACAACTCGTTTCTGTCGACCTGCAGGTTTCAGAAAGACACATTTAAAACCCCAAATAAAGAAATCTGACGAAAAGGTTTCTGACTGAACAGCTGATGAAAGTTGTGAAACGTATTGTAACTTATTGTAAGTCGCTTTGGATACAAGCGTCTGCTAAACATAACGTACGTAACGGGTAGTGAAGTCTTAAAAATACAAACAGTTTCCTCTCGCTGCCACTGGGGGCGCCAATGATTAAATTACCTACAGTTACATAGAGCAGGTTTAAGCTGATCCACCACATGTTGGGATTCAAACCAACAAGCTTCTCTAAGCTGTCAGACTAGTGACTGTGTTTAACTGCACTTTATCCACACACACACACCATGCATACACACACACACAATGCATACACACAAACACACACCACATACACACATCAACACACACCACACACACACAAACATAAACCATGCACCGAGACACACATACAAAGTGTCCAAAAATGCACATACACAAGCATGCATGCACACAAACAAAATGTGTGTAAAGACACAAACATACACACACACACACACACACACACACACACATACAGACTGTGCACACATAAACAAACCATGCAGAGGCACACGCACATGTAAACTACACACACGTTGTGGCAGATCGAAGAGTCTGCCAGTGGGGAAGGGACTACATCCCCCAGCATGCCACAGCCGGACGGCCATTTTGCCCCAGCTGAACCGCATCCCGATCAGCCAGGTGGGAGCTGATTAGGGGAAGTTAAAAAAGGGGAATCTGCAGTCCAAGAGGGGGAGAGAAAAGACTGAACAGAGCGAGCAGCCAGGGAGGCTGCTGGAGAGCCCCACACAAGCGAAAGTGTTAAGTTCATTTATGATTTGTCTTTTGTGGAAGTTGCCCAGTAAACTATCATTTCTGTTGGAAACTTGCCTCCCGTGTGATCTGTGCCATGAGTGTGCCCGCAGATTGGGCTTGTGGCACCCGGCTTTTCCCCCAGGGTGCCACATATGGTGGAGAATGCGGGCACTCGGATCAGCACGCAGAGAACACTCCATGCCAAGTGTGCCTGGGACTCTGGGACTGGTTCAGGTACCACGATGGAGATGACATTCTGGCCACTCCCCAGCTCGAAGGAGCCCTGGAGAAGACCCACCCGAAACGGTGGAAAAAATGGATGGCAGTCCATACGGTGGGGTCCGAGGATGAGAGATGCATGAGAGCACAGCTCTTCATCCTGAGGGGGATAGGGAGATTTCCCCTTGCGCCGGCAGAGCCATGCCAGTGTGACAATGACCCACACGAGACTTTCTGTGAGTATTGTGGGGAGCCTGACCATCGGTGGCCCTCCTGTCCAGAGGCACCGACCGCATGGTGTGGCCACTGTGACAGGTGGGGCCATGCTCTTGCACACTGCTTCTTCCACGACCCCAGAAAGGCGCAAAACTTCCGGACGAGCCCGGGGAGGGGGAAGCTGAGGAAAGCCGCTAAGAAGGGCCCCACCGAGCAGAAGGCGGCGGAGCCAGCAGCGGCAGCGCCGGCCCCGAAGCCAGTGGCAGCACCAGTGGCAGCAACGGCAGCCCCAGACCCGGAGCCAGTGGCAGCCCCAGACCCGGAGCCAGGGGCAGCACTAGTGGCAGCAGCCCCAGACCCGGAGCCAGCGACAGCACTAGTGGCAGCAGCGGCAGCCCCAGACCCGGAGCCAGCGGCAGCCCCAGACCCGAAGCCAGTGGCAGCACCAGTGGCAGCGGCGGCAGCCCCGGAGCCAGTGGCAGCACCAGCACTAGTAGCAGCACCAGTGGCAGCGGCGGCAGCCCCAGACTCGGAGCCAGCGACAGTGGCAGCACCAGTGGCAGCCCCAGACCCGAAACCAGTGGCAGCAGCGGCAGACCCAGCGGCAGCCTCAGCCCCGGAACCAGCGGCAGCCCCAGACCCGAAGCCAGCAGCAGCGGCAGCAGCAGTGGCAGACCCAGACCCGAAGCCAGCGGCAGCACTAGACCCAGACCCGGAGCCCGTGGCAGCCTCAGCCCCGGACCCAACGGCGCCAGCACCAGCTCCAGAGCCAGCGCCAGCCCCGGAGCCAGAACCAGTGCCAGCACCAGTGCCAGCAAGACTCAGCATGGAGGAAGCCCTTGCCACCGTGCTCAAGAACCAGGCCCGCCTGCAGGAAGCGATTGCTGCGTTGCTCCAGCGGAGCACCTCACCGCCTCCAGAGACCGAGGCGCCAGCACCGGTAGCGGAGCCAGCAGCCGAGCCCGGGGAGGCGACTGGGGCAGAGCCAGCACCGGTAGCAGAGCCAGCGGAGCCAGCACCGGTAGCGGAGCCCGAGGAGCCGGCGGTGGCAGAGCCAGAGCCCGAGGAGCCAGCACTGGTAGCAGAGCCAGCCGAGCCAGCAGCCGAGCCCGAGGAGGCGACGGTGGCAGAGCCAGAGCCTGAGGAGCCAGCGGTGGCAGAGCCAGAAGAGCTGGCAGTAGCAGAGCTAGCGGTGTCAGAGCCTGAGGGTCCGGCAGCAGCAGGACCAGAGCCTGAGGCGGCAGCCACGGAGCCCAAGGAACCAGCGGAGCCAGTGACCATGGTGGCAGTGGCTGCCCCCGAGCCAACGGTACCAGCAGCGGAGCCAGTGGCAGTGGCAGCCCCTGAGCCACCAGTGGTGGCCCCATCCCCAGAGTCGGTGCAGCAAGCAATGGCAGCAATAGAGCCGGTGGCAGTGGCAGCCACGAAGCCAGTGGCGGAGCCAGCCCCTCCCCAGAGCCAGCGGAAACCAGCAGCGGCGGTGGTGGTGCAGAACCAACGGCGCCAACGGCAGAGCCAGCCTCCAGCCAGCGGAGCCAGTGGTGGTGGAACCAGTGGCAGAGCCAACGGCGGAGCCAGGCCCCGAGCCAGCAGCAGTGGAAACCCCAGAGCCAGTCCACCCTGAGCCGGAGGATGCAGCCACAGAGGGGGGAGTGCCAACCTGGACAACCAGAGGTGAGATCCAGGTCCACATCCAGAGCCACTCTAACCTCTCCAAACGGCTTGGTTCCCAGGAGCGGCCGTTTGATCCCGGTGGTCCAGGCAGCAGAGCTGTGGCAGTGATGGCGGACCAGAGGCCCTTCATCACTGCAGGGCAGCTCAGATCCCCCTACAGCTCTGAGCTGAGTGGGGGGATATGTGGCAGATCGAAGAGTCTGCCAGTGGGGAAGGGACTACATCCCCCAGCATGCCACAGCCGGACGGCCATTTTGCCCCAGCTGAACCGCATCCCGATCAGCCAGGTGGGAGCTGATTAGGGGAAGTTAAAAAAGGGGAATCTGCAGTCCGAGAGGGAGAGAGAAAAGACTGAACAGAGCGAGCAGCCAGGGAGGCTGCTGGAGAGCCCCACACAAGCGAAAGTGTTAAGTTCATTTATGATTTGTCTTTTGTGGAAGTTGCCCAGTAAACTATCATTTCTGTTGGAAACTTGCCTCCCGTGTGATCTGTGCCATGAGTGTGCCCGCAGATTGGGCTTGTGGCACCCGGCTTTTCCCCCAGGGTGCCACAACGTGCACTACATGCACACACCCACACACACAGCTGCACTACATGCACACACCCACACACAGCTGCACACATATGCAAACCATTTGCGTGCACACACAAACACACACACACACGCTGTTGGTTTGAACCCGCTGGCCTGCTGCTGCTGTCAGAAGTGGGACGAAGGTGAAACTACTTGGACCGCAGTGTTTCAGACTGACTGCCATGTTGTCACACTCACAATCGCATATCAGCGACTGACCTTTGACCTTTAGGATTCCTATTGGGGTCGGGGTGGCGGGGTTGGCTAATAAATAATCCTGGAAGGACATTAGTGTCACCTAGAGAACATCATTAGCCGTCGATCTGTTCCTGTTTGCAGAGCTCTGACCAGCTGACCCCACATGACACCGGGTCCCAATCAGGTCCTGGACAAGGTTCCTGGGGTCCTGGAGGGGTTTCCAGGGGTCCTGGATAAGGTTCCTGGGGTCCTGGAGGGTTTTCCAGGGGTCCTGGATAAGGTTCCTGGGGTCCTGGAGGGTTTTCCAGGGGGTCCCCAGAAAAATGAGGATTAGTTTACTTTGTTTAGTAGAAGTCACTCAGACAGAATGTCTGTAAGAAGGTTTAACCCTAAACACTGACGTTCCATAGAGCTGTAATCTAACACCGTGTTAAAACTAAAACCTATATAATGTCTATAGCATGTACACTGTTGCCCATAAAGTTGGAATAATTTTATTTTCAGACACATTCCTCTTTTTATTCCTATTTATACACATCAGTAATCACCTTTGACCAGGTACAATGATTACATACTGAGTCCCAGTTACCCAGGTGAAACGAATTCATGCTTAACAATTGTTTGGCGCTATAAAAGGCAAGACATTCGCTGTGTTGTCTTTTTCCTGCTTAAAGTCTGTATGCAGTAAGTCCACGTTTTCAGAATTGGCTATATAATTTTCAACCAAATTTGACACAGAAGTTCCCTAGGCTATGCCTCGTCCGACGCAACTGGCAATACGCCAAAGAGTGCTTGCACTCCGACAGGACGGACACAAACAAGCCAACATTGCTGATTTCCTTGGAATATCGCAGAGTGCGGTCTGTAAAATCCTCAAACATCATTGAGAGGAGGGTCATTTGAGGCCACGAAAATCTCCAGGATGACCACGACTAACTACCAGACGAGATGATCGGCAACTGCTTAATCTGTGCCGTAGAAATCGGAAAATGCCAGCGAGCCGCCTTCGTCGTTTGTGGAGAAGACACCATGGAATCAACGTTTCCCGCCAAACTGTAAATCGAAGATTGCTTCAGCATGGTTACCGAGCAAGACGAATGACCAAGTGTCCACGCCTAACTGTTCAACACAGAGTTGCTCGACTTCGCTGGGCTAGGGAGCACAGAAGATTACAGCTTGGGCACTGGCGACATGTTTTCTTTATGGATGAGAGCCGCTATATCCTTGATCGTATAGATGGAAGACAAAGGGTGTGGCGATTACGTGGTGAGAACCTCCACGATGACTGCATCCAGGAAACCACTCAAGGAGGTGGCGGCTCAGTGATGGTATGGGCCGGTATTCATTATGGAGGAAAAACGCCATTGGTGGTGCTGGATGGAAACGTCAACGCCGTCGTGTACCGGGACATCCTGGAGAACCATTGCCTCCCACACGCAAGAAGGGTCTATGGGAACAACTTTAGGCTGCAAGACGACAACGCAAGACCACATAGGGCAGCTGCAGTGAGAGAATTTCTTGATGCAGAGGGGGTGCAGCAGATGTCATGGCCTGCTTGCTCCCTTGATATGAACCCTATCGAGCATGCCTGGGATGCCTTAGGCCGAGCCCTTAATGAGAGGGACAATATTCCTCAGAGTCTACAGGAATTAGCCCGGGATCTGACCGAAGAGTGGGACGCCCTGCCCATTGACGGCATCAACAAGCTTGTGGACAGTATGCCACGACGTCTTAACGCATTGATCCGTGTCAGGGGTGGCCATACTCAATATTAGTGACTGAGTGACATTTGAAATAATATTGGACATTCTTATGCATGAAATCCCCTCGAATATGTGTTTCCTGTTAAATTGACCAAGGTTGAAAAATTGAAACAAAGCCCTTATCCTATTGTTCAATACCCCCAATTTTGTTTAAGCCTGAATACACAGTTTGCAATATGTTTGGAAGAGATTGATCAATAAAGTTTTGAGAAGATATACACTTTATCTATCAAGAATAAATCACATTGTCACAATCATTTCATGAGAAGAGGTAAAAAATATTTTATTCCAACTTTATGGGCAACAGTGTATATATGTCTTAAGAGTTATTATCTGTAACATTACTAGTCTGACAGATTATTATTATTATTATTATTAGAGATTATTAGCCTGGAGGTAGAAATTATGACATGAAGTGTCACTTTCCATACAAAAATCTAAATTTATAAAATAAAATTTCCAACCTGCAAACACAGAAAGAGTCATCTGAGCAGACAGTGATGCTACGGAAGCTGAGAGCGGCCATGGACGCTCAAAGGACAGCCTGGAGACACGCCCACACAGGCATGACGTGCGACGGAGGTCCCAGGCCAGATTCGAACCTGCGACGCCCCATCAGGTTTACAATCCTAATTGATATTGGTGTATTTGGCTGCTGGTCACTGGGTGTATCCGTCTACTGGCTACTATCATTAATGATATCTTATTGGGGGAGCCGTGCCTTGTACAGAATCTGAACCCGATAAAGCACGGCTGACATCGACAGTCCAACTATTCATAATTCAATTTAGTGGTGACTGGAACAAGTCGTGCCTTGTGCAGAGACGTCTGAGCCTGATAAAGCAGGAATGGCTGCCATGTTTAATGAAAGGGAAAATGATTCTGATGGAAGCTTTTGAATCCTTTGCTCTCAGGTGATAACGTGATGACACAATATATCAGACGGCAGCTTCAAACACCGACACCCGTTAATCTGTCTGGAGGCGACACGTCTCCATGTCTGTAGCAGCACCTCCATGCTGAGGAGGGAGGAGGAGGGAGGAGGAGGCCTGGAGGCTGAGGGCGTTCCTCCTTCAGGTTATGGACAAACATGGCCGCTTCCTTCAGCCTCAGACAGGAGGAAGACCAGTCAAATCAACCTGGAATGAAACACGCTGAATTTAAAGTAATAATATTTATTTATAATACTTCTTTATTTAAGTAAAGGTCCAGTCTATCTGCTGTTCTCAACATCCGGTGTCAGGTAGGTCTTTCCTGGGAGAAATCCTCTGGAGACAGGAAGTGATGCGTTTCACGTTTCAACAGAAGAAGAACTGGGTAGTTAGCATGAGCAGCGATAGCCACCGTGGCTGAACAGACAAGAAAAGAGCGCCACCTTTAATCACTTTTTATTTCTTCTTTTAATCTTTTACTCTTTTACTTCGAATCTTCACTTTGAATCTGTGCACATTTTGTGAAGTGCGTTGCAATGCATCTTCATGTACAAAATGTGTTCTATAAATAAAGATTGATTGATTGATTGATTGATAGCAAGATGGATTTGATGGAAGATGGATGGTTTGTGTTGACATCCCATCTGTCCTGCTAGTCGATCATCTGCTGGAAAGATATGAGTATCATGTGATTGAGTATGATGATAGTTGAGACATGACAGGAGGAGCGGTGACTCTGTGGGGGTCGACTCAGTTCTGTTGGTGGACCCGACCTATAGATCTACTGTGTGATGACTCACTACAGATGAAACACATTATTATGGAAGTGCATTTGTTCTGTTACAGCTGGTCCCCAGTCAGCCGTAGTATCCAGACCGTCGACTCGGTGACTCAACTGTAATTTAATGGTGACAAAGGTCAGACGGGAGGCGGGGCTACGCCGCTCGGTCTGGCGATAAGAGACAGATCAGCTTGAGATTGGGCTTATCGGAAAACCATCAACTTGTACTTAATTTGTGCTGCGCTGTGATGAAAGGGGTTGAGCAACCGGCGGACCGGGCCGAGCCAAAACTCTTTCATAACCCGATCTCCATCTGGAGAACCGCTTCCCTGATGCGCAGCAGAAAGAACCTTTATTCCTCTGTGACCAGTACAACCAGAACCAGTCTCTACTGGTTCTACTGGGAGCTGACCAGCACAACCAGAACCGGTCTCTACTGGTTCCACTGGGAGCTGACCAGTACAACCACAGTCTCTACTGGTTCCACTGGGAGCTGACCAGCACAACTAGAACCGGTCTCTACTGGTTCCACTGGGAGCTGACCAGTACAACCACAGTCTCTACTGGTTCCACTGGGAGCTGACCAGCACAACCAGAACCGGTCTCTACTGGTTCTACTGGGAGCTGACCAGTACAACCAGAACCGGTCTCTACTGGTTCCACTGGGAGCTGACCAGTACAACCACAGTCTCTACTGGTTCCACTGGGAGCTGACCAGTACAGCTGGTAGCTGAAGGAAACATGACTCACTCTGATTGGTTTACAGTGTGGATCAGCTGAATAATGCTGTATTTTATTCTTTTAGCTCCGCCCCCGTGTCTTCAGGAACCAGTTACAAACCTTTTGGTCAGTTCATCAGTCAGTTCAGCGGTCAGTCATCAGGTGAATTTCTGGCTCAAGCCAAAACGTTGGATTAAAAGTCCCTCCGTCAGGTTGAGGTTGAGGTCGAGGTCGAGGTTGAGGTTGAGGTTGAGGTTGAGGTTGCTTCCATCTCGTTTCCATTTCCTTCTATTGATGTTTCATTCAAAACCCGTCTGGGTCCCTGAACCCCCTTTCTGCTTCTCTTGCCTAACACTCAGACAATGCATTTCCCTCTCCAAGATAACTCTACTTGGATGCCATCCCTCCATCCCTCCATCCATCCCTCCATCCCTCCCTCCATCCCTCCATCCCTCCATTTGTCCCTCTATCTGCAGACATGCTGGAGTCGTCGTCTCAGGCAGATGGCCAAGCTGATTGGCTGAACCAGAGTCTCCCCAGAGGCGTAGTCGTGACATTTAGCCTCCATTTGAACAAAACTCCTCCTGGTACGAAGCAGGACAGAGGAGTGGAGAGGATGGAGGGAGGACAGAGGAGGGAAGGAAAGAGGGAGGACAGAGGAAGGAGAGAGGAAGGATGGCTGGTGAATATGAGGAGAGAGGAGGAAGGGAGGATGGGAGGGAGAACAGAGGATGGAAGGATATATGAAGGGAAGGAGGGGAGGAAGGAAGGATGGAGGGAAGAAGGGAAGGGAGGGTGCAGAGAAGGAAGGAAGGAAGGAAGGAAAGATGGAAGCAGAATTAACCAGAAGCCAAGACAAGTGATTTACTGTGGTGATGGAGGGGTCTGCCTGTCTGCCTGTCTGCCTGTCTGCCTGTCTGACCATCTGTCTGTCTGTCTGTCAGACTGACTGGTGGAGAGGTCATGGTGTGGGGGGTGATTGCTCAATGGTCCCCAGGCAGCGAGGCACAACATCCTCCTCATGCCTGGCTCAGAGGCTCCGCCCACGCACACTCCACTGGACACACACACACAATCAACCCTCACCCCTCACACACACACACACACACACACACACACACATACACACACATACACACACACACACACACACACACACACACACACACACAGTGTTCAGGTTGTTTGTCTTCTTTTCTTTTTTCATATTTATTTATTGTATTATTATAATTATTATTAATATTATTATTACACGTAGAGTGGTGTTTATATTTTATTTTATTTTATTTTATTTTGCTTCATTCCCTTTATTGCCTCCTTTTAAACACGTTGTAACGTCCATCCATAGAGGTTATCATGGTTAGTTGTCATATGTGGTGATAGTGTCTGTCTGTCTGTCCTTCTACTGCTGTTAACACTTTATTGTGATATTCTTCTTCTGTGGTGGTGAAACAGTTCGTTCCTCAGCTGTGGATAAATCATTCACTCAGTGTAATTGACTTTTTATGGGTTTGGTAGAAGTCGCTGCTCTGGGGAGAAGCAGAGAACAGAGAGGGGATGAAGTGAAGTTAGCTGGAGCGACGGGATTGGCTGACGGAGGAAAGAAAGGGGCGGGGCTGAGGGATCGTGACCTTACAGTCCAGCAGAACCAATCACATTGTCACCTTTTTCTCTCCAGGGAGGTCCAGGCTGTCTTCCTGCACCTCCCTGATTCACTTTCATACAATGTGTGTGTGTGTGTGTGTGTGTGTGTTAGAGATACTATGCTGCTATCTTGCTGCCTAGTGCTGATCTCTGCCTGGGTGGAACTGATATCAGCTCAGGTCTGTCTATCAGATATACCAGGAAACACACACACACACACACACACACACACACACGTACACACACACACACACACACACACACACACACACACACACACAGTTGGTTTCCTGCTGTAGGTCCTCAGACTGAATTAAATCATCTTTATCTAGCAGGGACGCATCAGACTGATAAGACTGACAGAGTACAGTAGCAGTACTGTAGTAGATCAGTAGTAGTACTGATCACACTCTAATCCCAGGATTTACCTGGTTACTGAACAGGGTTACTGAACAGGGTTATTGAACAGGGTTACTGAACACAGGTTACTGAACACGGGTTACTGAACAGGGTTACTGAACACAGGTTATTGAACAGGGTTACTGAACACAGGTTACTGAACAGGGTTACTGAACACAGGTTATTGAACAGGGTTACTGAACACAGGTTACTGAACAGGGTTATTGAACAGGGTTACTGAACACAGGTTACTGAACACGGGTTACTGAACAGGGTTACTGAACAGGGTTATTGAACAGGGTTACTGAACACAGGTTATTGAACAGGGTTACTGAACACAGGTTACTGAACACGGGTTACTGAACAGGGTTACTGAACAGGGTTACTGAACACAGGTTACTGAACAGGGTTACTGAACACAGGTTACTGAACACGGGTTACTGAACAGGGTTACTGAACACAGGTTACTGAACAGGGTTACTGAACAGGGTTATTGAACAGGGTTACTGAACACAGGTTATTGAACAGGGTTACTGAACACAGGTTACTGACCACGGGTTACTGAACAGGGTTACTGAACACGGGTTACTGAACACAGGTTATTGAACAGGGTTACTGAACACAGGTTACTGAACAGGGTTACTGAACACAGGTTATTGAACAGGGTTACTGAACACAGGTTACTGAACACGGGTTACTGAACACAGGTTACTGAACACAGGTTACTGAACAGGGTTACTGAACAGGGTTACTGAACACAGGTTATTGAACAGGGTTACTGAACACAGGTTACTGAAAACGGGTTACTGAACACAGGTTACTGAACACAGGTTATTGAACAGGGTTACTGAACACAGGTTACTGAACAGGGTTACTGAACACAGGTTACTGAACACGGGTTACTGAACAGGGTTACTGAACACAGGTTACTGAAAACGGGTTACTGAACACAGGTTACTGAACACAGGTTATTGAACAGGGTTACTGAACACAGGTTACTGAACAGGGTTACTGAACACAGGTTACTGAACAGGGTTACTGAACAGGGTTACTGAACACAGGTTATTGAACAGGGTTACTGAACACAGGTTACTGAACAGGGTTACTGAACACAGGTTACTGAACACGGGTAACTGAACAGGGTTACTGAACATGGTTACTGAACACAGGTTACTGAACATGGGTCATTCCCGTGTTGGACCCATTCAGACCAGACCACACCAGACCCGTGTCTCCATGTTTACATCTGAATCTGTGATCTCGCTGTAGATGACTGAATGTTTTAACTTGTGGTCGTTTGACAGAAGCTCCAATTCTCCGTTGCTCTTCGTTGCCGATAGACGATATTTTGTGCCGATGATCAATATCTTTACATTGTTCCACAGTATTCAGTGTTTCCACCAGATCTTTATTCTTGCTGTGAACTAAAACTGAAACCAGACATTGAAACTAGTGCCCCCGACCCCCCCCCCCCCCGATACATTACTGACTTTAAATGGAGAATGAATTCACAAAAAACACAATTGATAAATGAATAAAGGAAATCAATGTCTGGTTTTCCTTCATGAGGAACCTCCATCATATCAGATGAGATGCATGAAATACGTTATTTAAGTTTGTCTAAATACAAGGGGGAAACACACACACACACACACACACACACACACACACACACACACACACACACACACACACTCTCCCCCAGCCAATGACACTTCATTTCTTCTATCTCCGTCCTCGTTAGGTGATGGTGCTGCAGCAGCTCTGCTGGACGTTGCATCAACGCTGTTGAAACTCCTTCAGGGATCTGGAGCCGAGCAGCCGGCCAGGAACACACGTCGTCACCGCCTGGGGCAACGGGATCAACGGGAACAATGGGAACAATGGGAACAATGGGAACAACAGGAAGGAAAGTCATTTGAAGTGAATTACTCCTGGTGTTTGGTGAATTGATGAGAGTTGAGCAACAGCAGGGAGCAAACCGGGCGAACCGCCACCTTCAGCCCAGTTGGTCTGCTCTCTGATTGGATGAGGGGTCGACCCACCGACTGACGGTCCATGGAGACTCACAGTAACACTAGCACTGCCAAGGTCGGGGGTTCGATTCCCACCGGGACGACCCACGCTAAAGATAGTTTAGCAGATGTTGCATGTAGCTTGTTTTGTAGCTTCTGACGTCTGATCAGAGTCTGGATCAATAATATTGATGGACCAGTATCAGTTCCAGGATCAGCTACATGTCAAACACAACACGGAGTCACTTTCTCAGGACATGTGTGTGTTTCTTAGCGTGTTCACATCGTCGGTGAAAACCTGGTATCTCCAACATGTCAACTTTTCAGGAAAACAGCCGTTTAGCTTGATGACAGCTGACAGTTTCTGATTTCATTCAATGGGTTTTGAACGGGTTTTCATGGATTTGTTTGTGTGTGTGTGCGTGTGCGTGTGCGTGTGCGTGTGTGTGTGTGTACCAAAGGAGGGAGATCTGTCAAACCCTGGTTAAAGTCTGAACCTGGAAGTGCCATAAACGCCTCGTCTACCTGCTGATAGCAGCTCAGCTCTGATCACACCACCACAGACCTGGCGGCCCGGAGAGTCCTGGAGGTCCTGGAGAGTCCTGGAGGTCCTGGAGCTCCAGGGGGATTCTCCAAACCAAAGTACAGGGTCTGGAGGTTTTCCCCCAGAGTGTTTTAAGCATCAGAGACTTTATTTCCTGCATTCTGGTGACTTTTTAAAACAAAATAAAAAAAACATGAAAATCTAGTTCAGAAACGACATCTGTCTCTTTTAATGAATGTAAAAAGTTCTTCTTCACGACTCAAACGTCTCATTTCTTTCTTTATTTATAGTTTCTTATGAAACTAGCAACGCGACCATACAGAGAATTCACAGTTTTGCTGTAACAGATTTTATTGAGTTCAGAAACAGTGACAGCTGACAGCACAGGGAGAGAGGCAGGAACACCAGGAGCCTCCTGGGAAAGAGGGGAGGGTTGGAAAGGATCTGGGGCGTTTAACAGGAGGCTGAAATCTAACAACACTGGTTTGTTCAGGTGGGTCGAGTCACCAACATCACCAACGTCACCAACCCAGACCTCACTGGTCTGGTTTCACTTCAGTTACCAGAGCTGTGCAGCTTGTTCTCATAGTAAATTCATAGCTAAAGTGACGAAAAGTAACGCACCATAATTTAATGATGTTCTACAAATGTTGAAGCAGGAGGCGGAGCTCACGTGACTGAAACAGGAAGTAGTTTGACATTGAAATAGCGCGGTGGAAAGTAAGGGTGTGGAGATCGAGGGGGGAGGGGAGGGGGGGTTGATTGTCTTCACTTTCTGGCATCCGTTGCACTCTGCTGTGATCCAACCCCTCCAGCAGGTTAAAACAAACATCAGGTCTGAGGTGTGAGAATGTGAAAGACGTCCAATAAAACAGGCGTGCTGCGGCTTGCACCGCGACCGCCGGCCTGCGGTGTCTTCTCATGATGTGATTGAATAACAGAAATAAATCAAAGTGTACCGTTGGTGCCTCGCTGACACATTCTCCCTCTCCCTGACACTCGGTGAGGGTGGCGTTGTGGAGCAGAACGTCTCCTCCAGGTAACTGGCTGAGCGCCGAGCCGGCTGCATCACAAACCAACCTGCTTTATGTGCTAGCTGATGTCAGCCTGGCAGGACAGCTGTGTGTGCTGCTTCAAGTCCAGCCACGCTCTCATTCAGAAGAAAGGCATTATCGCAGGGTGAAAACGGGCTGGCAGGCCTGTTGTGTAACCCTGCATCAACACCTTTTATAAGCGAGGCTTCTTGCCATGGTTGAGTTGGGTGAGAATGGATCTCAGACTGGCGGGCACGAAGAGAAAAAACACAACAGTTGAAGTTGCAGCTGAAAGGGGAATCGGTTTCTTTGTTTTTTTCATGACCTCTTCCCGAGAACAAACCAAGATTACTGGGAATAAGCCTCATCTGAATGCTACGATAATGATTGTACTTGATAATTCTCCTGATAGTGCTGAATGTATGCTGCCCAACCGGTCCATAAAGGAGAAATTAGATTCAATGAAACAATAGATTTCTAACCAGGACATCATCACTGGTGCTACCTTGGTATCACTACCATGATCATGAGATGGTGGAGATGGTCAGTAGCCTCTATCTGACAGCAGCATGCACGCTGGAAAAGTCGCAATTTTAGTGACGAAGATTTTTATCAGTTTCACTTATTGCGCAACAGAGCGGCTCATAAATGAACACTAATTGTGAAATCCCAAGTTCATGGGAAGAAATGACAGAGCACCTTTTGTTATGAATGTTGGCTATGGAGGCGATGAATGGCGCCTTGCCGAATTTCAATGCCAATATTTGAATAGCCTATCTGACATTTCACAAAATTCGGCTCACGCTCCGCCAGATACGGACCTGCTCTGAACTGCAGTCAAATCTAAAATGTGGCCAGGTGAGGAAGAACAGCGCCCTCTTCCTGTTGTTTCCAGCAGATTTCCCTCCAAATCAACCCGGTGGCACTCAAGGGTAGAAATTTGTACCCTTGTGTGCCCCCCCCACCCTGTTAATATCAGCGAATCAGCTGGTAGAGGCTGACAGGCTGGTAGAAGCTGACAGGCTGGTAGAGGCTGGTAGAGGCTGACAGGCTGGTAGAGGCTGACAGGCTGGTAGAAGCTGACAGGCTGGTAGAGGCTGGTAGAGGCTGACAGGCTGGTAGAGGCTGACAGGCTGGTAGAAGCTGACAGGCTGGTAGAGGCTGGTAGAGGCTGACAGGCTGGTAGAGGCTGACAGGCTGGTAGAAGCTGACAGGTTGGTAGAGGCTGGTAGAGGCTGACAGGCTGGTAGAGGCTGACAGGCTGATAGAAGCTGACAGGCTGGTAGAGGCTAGTAGAGGCTAACAGGCTGGTAGAGGCTGACAGGCTGGTAGAGGCTGGTAGAGGCTGACAGGCTGGTAGAGGCTGACAGGCTGGTAGAAGCTGACAGGCTGGTAGAGGCTGGTAGAGGCTGACAGGCTGGTAGAGGCTGACAGGCTGGTAGAAGCTGACAGGCTGGTAGAGGCTGGTAGAGGCTGACAGGCTGGTAGAGGCTGACAGGCTGGTAGAAGCTGACAGGCTGGTAGAGGCTAGTAGAGGCTAACAGGCTGGTAGAGGCTGACAGGCTGGTAGAGGCTGGTAGAGGCTGATAGAGGCTGACAGGCTGCTAGAGGCTGGTAGAGGCCGACAGACTGGTAGAGGCTGATAGAGGCTGATAGAGGCTGACAGGCTGCTAGATGCTGATAGAGGCTGACAGGCTGGTAGAGGCTGATAGAGGCTGGTAGAGGCTGACAGGCTGGTAGAGGCTGACAGGCTGGTAGAAGCTGACAGGCTGGTAGAGGCTGGTAGAGGCTGACAGGCTGGTAGAGGCTGGTAGAGGCTGACAGGCTGGTAGAGGCTGACAGGCTGGTAGAGGCTGACAGGCTGCTGGCGATGGAGTTATACTGATGACTCTACTTTAATGTGATTTATTGATGGTGAAATGAAACACAGAGGAGCTTTAAAACGACAACACTCCTTTACAATAAGGCAGCAACATGGCCGCCCCACTACAGTCTGGATGTTTATCTAAAGTTTCTAGTCTGTACTGGTCTCGGTGTTATCAATAACCATCCTGTTGATAGAGATTTACAGCCAGGAGAGCGCTTTAAAACCCTGCTGTCATTCAGTGTTGTTTTAATGCTCCAGCATTCTTGGCATATAACCAGCGCTGGGTTTATAAGCACTCATCATGACTGTGCACGGTCCTGGTTTCTGGTTTCCCCTTTCTCCAAGGTGTCACCTCGCCTCAGGTTGGACCAGATCTGATTGCAGACTGAGAGGCATGAAGGCTTCTCAACGTCACAGTGGAAAATAGCTTTCCATGGTTCAGTAGCATCAGAGATTCCCCATTCAACAGCACCCGTCAATCAAAACGCCTGCTGTGAGGGATACTGGGAATTCCAGGAAAGAGACACACACACACACACACACACACACACACACACACACACACACACACACACACACGTATTTCTATACAGATAGGAACACAATGAATCACGGCTACGTGGCTAACTGAATGTTAGTTACTGTCTATATTAGATAGTCTTCTGTCTGTAGTATGTCTTGTATTTTCCTGTTTCGTTGTATCTGTTATATATCTGTTGATCCATGTGTCCAAGTTAAGCTGCTCCCCTATGGACCTTGTTCCTACAGCGGCCATTTTTTATTTATGTTAGGTGGGAAACTCTACCTGGAGGAGCCCAGCTTTGTGCTACTGTTTGTACCAGGATGCACGTCATACAAACAGATTCCCACTGAAACACACATTACATCTCCGTTCCGGTCCCTAAGGAATGTATTGACCAATCAGCGTTGTTCGGTACTGCAACTCCGCCCCAATGGTTCCTAGTGCCCCCAAAAGTACTACCTCGCTAGCAGGAACTTTTTTGGGGTCCAGGAAGGATCGAAGAGGAACCTTTTTCGGGGCGAGTTCCCCCCGTGGGAAAGGTTGAAGTTCCTCGAGCTATGTACCAATAGTAGTAAGTTCCTGGATCGTTCCTGCGGTGGAAAAGCGACTGATGTGTGTTGTTCGGTAGCTGAGCAGCGCCCCTGGAGCTGGTCGGATTCAGTGTCTTGTTCAAGGACCCTTCAGCAGCATGGACGCTGTCTTCTCCCGGGTCCTCTGGCTGAAGGACAGACTGTCGCCCTAGTGCAGCAAAGATACCTTGGTTTAATATTTGGTGTTGGTGTCGTGTGGCTCCACCTGTACACAGCGTTGTGCTGGTCCCGGGGGGGGGTGGCTGCAGACCGCCGACCCCTGCCGCCACCACCCCCCATCGCTCAGGGCTTCGGGGGGGCCATCCAGAGTTTACAGGCCATCCATCACCCAGCCCTGTCCTCCCCACGCAACACAGGAGAGCTTGCATAACCCTGTACATCACCCCAGACAGCCTTCCCCTCCCAAACCAGCCTGATGCTCCGCTCTCTATTAGTTTAGCTGATATGTGTGTGTATTTTTGTCTTCTCTCTAGAAACTGCCTGATACAGCGGTTGTGAAATGACTGGCTAGTTGATGTGTCATGCTTGCAGGGTTGGCTGAAACTGCTGGCTCAGCATGCTGGATGCTGGAGGTTATTGCTTATTGGTGAAAGAGGCATTGAAAACAAAACGGATTACAGCGGTGATGGGTGGAGACAGAGAATTATACATCCCTCCTTAGCGCCTATATTTTACTTTCTCTTCACTTCTATATCGTCCATACGTCATTCCAGGGTCACAGGAGGATTCATTCCATCTCTACTGTTGGTGCTGTGACCTCCGACCCTTGACCTCCTTACTATTGGTTGCTTCTAATGTTCTTGATCTTCAAATTGAAGCTTATTCTTTTGTAATGGTGTGACTCAATATGTAGTATATAACTGTCTTATATTCAGTCTATTAAAAGGTTATTATTATCTTTAATGAGCAAAATGTTGTTTTATTTGTATTTTAAATTGATTGGATTAAAAATGAATGAACCTGATGCTGAACTGAACTACCACTACCTCCAGGTCAGGTGAGGTCAAACAGGCTGGACGGCAAACAGACAGGGAAAGGCCTGTTGCTAATCCAGTACCTCCACTCCTACTCGCTAACCTTAACCAGGTTAGTGCTCCTAAAACCCCCTTGGACCTGCAGTGACAGAACAATAACCTTACTTTTTTAGTATAAATTCATATCTGACTTTGATAATCCTCCTGTTATAATGGATAGTACCTGTCCTGCAGGTAGCCCCGCCCAGCGCTAGCACACCTGGACGGCTGCCCAAATACCTCCTGCAGTCTGTCAGAGATAAGAGATATGGTGTGTTGGTTTAGGAGACGTATCTCTGACGTAGGCCAGGGGTCAGGATTAAACAATGTTAATGTAGGACAAAGGTCAGTAATATAGAGATACAGGCCTCGGTAGGCGGGGCGGGGGGGGGGGGGGTGTCCTGCTATAACTGGGTCATAGATCCACATGCTAGCAGAGTACTTGTTCCTTACTTGTACATTTCCTTCCAGAAATCAGAAAATCTGACTCACCAATCAGGAAATGAAATTATTTTTTACAGAATTGTACTTTAACTTTGCAACTTTGGCGTCCCCAAGTGGCAGCAGGAGGTAACAGTTTACATTTTCGAAAGTCTGAAGGATTTCACTACCCAGAAATGTAACATAACGTCAGTAAACTGTGCAGAACTAAATGTCTTCTTCTTAGTCTAGTCTATTCGTATCGTCCTCAATCACTGTACAACAATAACAACAATACATGAAAACGACCTTAGACCCTCAATGAGAACAACAAATAAAAGAACTACAACATGGATCCTTTATGGTTAGGTAGCATCTTCAGCAATTCATAAATGTATCATGTGTGTAGTACTGTGTGTTGGACCTCCATACTGAAACCCCAGGTAGACTCTGGGCTCCAGAGAGCAGAGGACCTTTGGGAGAACACCCCAGCTGCTGATGGTGTTTATCTGAGCCTGGGCTTAGGAGCCATCAGATCATCTCACAGAGGAACTCTGGGAAATCGTCTACCTGGGATGGATGTGGTGTAACTGCCAGTGGCATCATGGGATACATCAGCAAATCAACACCAAAACACTGCTGCTCCTCTATCTGCCTGATACAGACTGGAGGCAGGAAGAGAGAGGGTGTGTGTGTGTGTGTGTGTGTGTGTGTGTTTGCTTGCTTTGGAGGTCTTTTGAGGACCGTGCCATGGCCTGTCCTGGTGGCTCTGATAGGGAGGCTGTCTAGACCAGGGAGGCAGCAGGTTCATCTTCAGTCAGGAAGTCCAGATGAGACAAGCTGCTCTGACCAATGACTCTAAAGCTAGTAGTAATTAGTAGTAACTAGTAGTAACTGAAGTCTTTGGTTGACTAAATGACAGAACATGAAACCTGATTAAAGGTTGGCAGGTCTTAAAGGATGAGAATAATGTTCCTCATGATGTTTTAGTTAAAAAGTTAAAAGAGTATTTTGTTGATTGAATTTGAAGAGTTGATTCAGCGAGCCAAGCTCTTGTCTTTCAATCTCTTTCTCTAACACACAAAAATAGTAATGGATACGTGCATGCACACACACACACACACACACACACACACACACACACACACACAGTCAGCAGTGATTCAGTGTAGTTAGTGTGACTCTATGTGGTCGACCGAGTCACATGACCCTCTCCTCAGTGACCTTGGGCTCCTCGAAACAGTTCAGACCTTCAGTAGCATCTGGAAATGGATGGACATCAATTAGACAAGAATCATTTGTTCTTCATTCATGGACGGATGATTTTATTGTGTTTTAGTTGTTGTTGTTATTTTGTCGTCCACAATGGAAATGTTTTAGTAGTAACATATACATGATGATGTTTTTATCATGTGTTTTTATACTAAAGAATCAAATCAAATCAAGACATGTTTTCTCCATCAGTGATGAGCTGATGGTTTTGTACCCTGCTACCCTGTAAACGTATGTGTGTGTGTGTGTGTGTGTGTGTGTGTGAGTGTATGTGTGTGTGTGTGTGTGTGTGTGTGTGTGTGTGTGTGTGTGTGTGTGTGTGTGTGTGTCTGAATCCGAAGCGTGATCTAGTGTATTTTGGCTGGTGGGACTGGAGTAAAGGTGGTTGTGGGTAAATACAGTCATGGGCTGATTTTCTGCTGCCTTTGACCTTTCAGTAGTCAAACATGTGACTCACTGCCCGGCGACTGGGGTTAGTGCTGCGTTCCACACATGTCCAAAAGTCGGAAAGTACAACTTCCTACTCGGAAAAATGCAATGGAACGTCAACTCTGGGTTTTCCCAGATGCAGTTATCTGACATCACGTCAACATGGCGGCTACGCTGTAAACGCTACACAGCATCACTCTTTATATGTTTGATCCTCGACACACACTTAAGGTGGATCAACTGAACCCATCAAAACACCCGTCTGGTGGGCGTCCATGTTTTCCAACTGGACCAGTGGAACGCACCGAGGTACCAGCTGGGAATTTCCTACTTCTGACTTTGACTGGAACGCAGCAGAACCTGTGTCCTGGATCTGAAGCAGACCAACACCACCAGACCTCCCATCAGACCTTCTGTACTGGTCTGCTCAGGAAGGTTTGTGGTTGCATCTGAATCATCGTCTGTTGTGGGAGGTTTCGTCTGATCCTGCAGAGCTTCACTCACTGATCTCCAAAACAGCGGATGTCCTGATCGTGAGGACAGAACCATGCTAGTATGTACCCATGCTGCGTTCAAGTCATGTCAGATTTACCGTATATATGTGGTGCCAACTGGGAAAAAACGTTCAGTCTCCTAGTGGTAATGACAAGTAGGATGTGAGGGTCGACACAGGTGGCAAACATGGTGGCAAACATGGTGGCAAACACCGATGTCGGCAGTCCAAGGAATACAATGGGCATTCCAACGACTTCCAACACGTGAACGTTTCCAAGTTGAAGCAACGAGATGTCATCCCGTTCTTCTGATATGACGTGAACGCTCCGTGTTGGTTGCGCCGGTTGAAGGTCTGATGGTTGTTCCATGATGCTTCATTGACCCCTGAGGAGGAACTCTGTCTTTCCTTCGGCCTCAGAGAGCTGGTGGGGGCAGCACCTTGCGGCGTGGACACGTACCCCTAGGAGCTTGAACCAGGGACGTTCTGGTTACAGGACGGCCTCTCTTACCGCTAGCGACACTCCCTGCAGCTGTTGAGCAAGGCAGTAAACCTCTAACCGCGGGTTCAGGCGCATTGGCTGCAGAGTCGCATGCCAGGTCAATCATCATCAGAGATTTGAAACGACGTGGGCGGGGCCTAAGTTCCGCCCCGGGGCAGTCTGTTGGTCTGGTTGGGGCGTGGAGAAGCCGAATCCGCCTGGAGTTTTCAGGCTGCATCGTCATGAGAAGTGGGAGGAGCATGAACTCTCACATGTGACCAGCCACACGGAAAGCATGAACCAGGCATGATGTTTCAGTGGACCTGCCCAGTAGAACCAGTAGAGACTGTGGTTGTACTGGTCAGCTCCCAGTAGAACCAGTAGAGACTGTGGTTGTACTGGTCAGCTCCCAGTATGAATGTGAGGAACAGTGCATGTGCAGCAGGGTGGGGCAGCGTGGAGCCGCGGTCCTCCCTGGAGAGACGAAGGTTAAATGTGAGCTAGCATGCAGAAACATTCTACACAGAACGACTGAGGAGAGGAGGCCAATGAAAACAGCTGCAAACGTTCATTTATTGAAACACAGGGAAGGTTTCAGAGCCAGTAACCATGGTAACCGTGGCTTATAGCAGCATAATTGAAATATCGTGAATCATCAACTCCCTTTTCAACTCGTACAGAAACACAGAGCCACATGGGGCCCTGTCCCAGCGGGCCCCAGTCCTGCTGGTCTGTTTTACCTGAGGGGACCCTGAAGGGGTCACGTGCAGGCGATGCCGTATATCATCATAAGCACTTCCTGTACAAATAATCATCTTGATGTTCTTGAAGATGGTCGCAGGGCAGGGGAGCAGGGATGTTCTGTCCGTGGATCCTGGGACGATTAAAGTTCCATCTGTTTTGAATGTCTGCTTAACGTCTCCAGCATCTCCAGTCAGCCAATCAAAGTCCTTCTGGACGCGGGGAGGACAGTAAGAATAGCGCTTCCCCATTAGTAGGGATTTACTGCTAGCTGAGGGTGTTTCATGAAATGTGAAGTAGTCCTTCGGCTCCGGTGGGTTCGGGTGATCCAGCAGGCTAAATCACACATTTGTCTTGGCCTGCTGGTGGACTTCAGGAGGAAATAGTAAAACTTAAAGAGCGCTGCAGTAATGGTCCATGTCGTATGGTGCCCAGTATAATAGGCCTCTATCACGTCCAGGGCATAAAGGTTTACTGCCAGCTTCCTTCTCTAAACCTTCCAGGCTGTTTATTTTGGGGTTTAGATGAGGATGTGTTGCTGCTACTGCAGCTCAGCTGAAACTCGGAGATCTCTCCAGGCGGCTCCAGGTTCCTCCCCTGGACAACACCGCCATCTAGTGTTGGATCTCCAGACAGATGCAGGTTTTCATTTCAACCAAACAGTACAGCAGCTGGTTAACAGTCCTTCAACCAGAGAGGAGGAATGGACCGGTTGGATCGTCTGCTGGAGGAGACGGTGGAGGAGACGGTGAGGAGGCGGTGGAGGAGACGGTGGAGGAGACGGTGGAGGAGACGATGAGGAGGCGGTGGAGGAGGCGGTGGAGGAGGCGGTGGAGGAGGCGTTGTTTCGAACAGCAGGACCTGGTTTCTGTGTTTCCAAGATCAAAAGTACTGAGTAGTTTAGATTTCATACCAGCAGACATGAAGCCTCTGAACGCTACTGAACAACATCCAGTCCACTGGACAGACAGTCAGACAGTCAGACAGTCAGTCAGTCAGACAGTCAGTCAGACAGTCAGTCAAACAGTCAGTCAGTCAGTCAAACACTCAGTCAGTCAGTCAGTCAGTCAGTCAGTCAAACAGTCAGTCAGTCAGTCAGTCAGTCAGTCAGACAGTCAGTCAGTCAGTCAGTCAGTCAGTCAGTCAGTCAGACAGTCAAACAGTCAAACAGTCAGACAGTCAAACAGTCAGTCAGTCAGACAGTCAAACAGTCAGACAGTCAGTCAGTCAGTCAGTCAGACAGTCAGTCAGACAGTCAAACAGTCAGACAGTCAGACAGTCAGTCAGTCAGTCAGTCAGACAGTCAGACAGTCAAACAGTCAGACAGTCAGACAGTCAGACAGTCAGTCAGACAGTCAAACAGTCAGACAGTCAGTCAGTCAGACAGACAGTCAAACAGTCAGTCAGTCAGACAGTCAGTCAGTCAGACAGTCAGACAGTCCTTCAGTTGGAAGAGGAAATAATAATAATAATAATAATAATAATAATAATAATAATAATGGTTCTCAGTTTCAACAGTCGCTGTAGAGCAACATCAGTGTCCTCCTGTCTGCAGCTCTGGTTCCTCTACATGGTGAGGAGGAGATTCTACTCTCGATGGTTTCTGCTGGTAAAGACCCAGAAGATTGGTTATATTTATATATATAATAATAATAATAATATAATATATATATATATATATATATATTAGTTATATTTATGAAGCAGGAAAGTCGACTTCAACTAAACTGTTCCTAGACATAGTACCGCTGTTCTGACGTAGTACCGCTGTTCTGACGTAGTACCGCTGTTCTGATGTAGTACCGCTGTTCTGACGTAGTACCACTGTTCTTCTGATGTAGTACCACTGTTCTGATGTAGTACCTCTGTTCTGACGTAGTACCACTGTCTGATGTAGTACCGCTGTTCTGACGTAGTACCACTGTCTGATGTAGTACCTCTGTTCTGACGTAGTACCACTGTCTGATGTAGTACCGCTGTTCTGACGTAGTACCACTGTTCTTCTGATGTAGTACCGCTGTTCTGATGTAGTACCTCTGTTCTGACGTAGTACCACTGTCTGATGTAGTACCTCTGTTCTGACGTAGTACCACTGTCTGATGTAGTACCGCTGTTCTGACGTAGTACCACTGTCTGATGTAGTACCGCTGTTCTGACGTAATACCGCTGTTCTGATGTAGTACCTCTGTTCTGACGTAGTACCACTGTCTGATGTAGTACCGCTGTTCTGACGTAGTACCACTGTTCTTCTGATGTAGTACCGCTGTTCTGATGTAGTACCTCTGTTCTGACGTAGTACCACTGTCTGATGTAGTACCTCTGTTCTGACGTAGTACCACTGTCTGATGTAGTACCGCTGTTCTGACGTAGTACCACTGTCTGATGTAGTACCGCTGTTCTGACGTAATACCGCTGTTCTGATGTAGTACCTCTGTTCTGACGTAGTACCACTGTCTGATGTAGTACCGCTGTTCTGACGTAGTACCACTGTTCTTCTGATGTAGTACCGCTGTTCTGATGTAGTACCTCTGTTCTGACGTAGTACCACTGTCTGATGTAGTACCTCTGTTCTGACGTAGTACCACTGTCTGATGTAGTACCGCTGTTCTGACGTAGTACCACTGTCTGATGTAGTACCGCTGTTCTGACGTAATACCGCTGTTCTGATGTAGTACCTCTGTTCTGACGTAGTACCACTGTCTGATGTAGTATGCTCGGTCGACGAAGCTCTGATCAAAGCTGTAAAACAGAGAATAAGACTGTCCACAAAAATACAAACCCTGAAATCCTGTGTGTGTGTGTGTGTCCATGCCTCTTTCTATCCAATCAGCCCTCACTCTCCTCCTGTCTGTTTCAGCCCAAACACATTTCAGGTTGTTTCGTCACTTTTCTTCTCCTCTTATGCAACCGAGCTGCAATCTGTCCAGACACCCTGACTGTAGAGACACAGCGAACCGGAGCTCACCAGCCGCATCACTTCCCTCCTCCCACAGCTCGTGTTTTATTTCTCTCTCCAGTTTTTCTCTAACCTGAATGTTGTCAGGCTGCCGTGACCTCTGACCTTTGACCTCCTTACTATTGGTTGCTTGTAATGTTGGTGATCTAGGAAGTGACGTTTATTCTACTGTTGACCTCAGTGGAGTCACATCCAAACACTGTTTCTGCTATTCTGGTGAGTTGTGGTGTGTCATGGCGTTCTGTGGTGCCATGAAGCTGTGGCGTTCCATTGTGGTGTTCTGGTGTTCCATGGTGTTCTGGTGTTTCATGGTGTTCTGGTGTTTCATGGTGTTCTGGTGTTCCATGGTGTTCTGGTGTTTCATGGTGTTCTGGTGTTCCATGGTGTTCTGGTGTTTCATGGTGTTCTGGTGTTTCATGGTGTTCTGGTGTTCCATGGTGTTCTGGTGTTTCATGGTGTTCTGGTGTTCCATGGTGTTCTGGTGTTTCATTGTTTTTGTGGTGGTTTGCTATGTTTTGTGGCCGCGGTGTTTTGTGGTGTTTTGTGGTGTTTTGTGGTGTTGTGATTTTGTGGTGCCCTGTGGTGTGACAGCGTTGTGATATCGCGGTGTTGTTTTGTGGTGTTTCGTCGTGTTTTCACAGTGGTTTGCCGTGTTTTGCGTTTTTTTGTGGTATTTCTTGGTGTCGTGGTGTCCTGTAGTGTGTTGGCGATATGGTATTGTGGTGTTTTGTGGTGTTTTGTAGCGTTATATATATAGTTCCATATATATATATGGTTATATATGGTTCTCAGGTTACAACTGATCCATGGACATCAGGTACCTGAGCAGGGAGGAAGGAGAGTCTTCCTCAGCTTCAGAATCCTCACCTACACAATACTGACATCTTGTGGTTAAAAGCTGAGCGTGCAGTCAACGCCGACTGGCGTCCCTCTAGGACGAAGACCATCTAAGTTTCAGCAGATGAATCACCAGTGGTGAAACTCTCGCCTACCTTCTGGTCTGACGTCAGCTCTACACTGCTGGAGGCCGAATTTTCAGTGGAGGCCTCATTTCTTTTTTTTGTATCAAATGAGAACTTTCACTTTTTTCACTTTTTTTCGACAGTAGAATAAATAAATGAAAGGATTCGTGAGGCCCTATAGGGGGGCCGGCCCTGGTGGGCGTTAAGCCTCACCCTTCTCATATCCATCTCCATTGTGTCTGGGCACTAGAAACCAAACTATTCCTCTGGATATAGACAATAGAGCGGTGCAGGGATGATGTATTTTTGTAGCTAACCCGGAAGTTAGCGTCACCCTGGTTCCCTCCACAAAAAGCCAATGGGATTTTTGCATTGGATTTTGGATTATTGCAGAAAATAAACTCTGTGGCAAACAAAAGTTTATGATACTTACAGGTTTTGTTCAGCAAGAAAATCTTCACAAATTAACACCACTTTATGATTTTTGAAGCGTAAATGCAATTGCCAGAAGTAAAAAGCTAGGTTACGCTAACAAACTACACCACGGTCACATGACTTCAACGTCACCACCACTAAAAATACTATAAACTGATAAATCTACAAGTTGGAAGAGTTACCGTGTTCGGCGTGATGCGTTCAATGTCCCCGACAACCTCTGTAGTCTCATTTAGCCACTTGTTAGCAACCGCCTTTTTTAAGACACGTAAAAGCTTCAAAATTCACGAGTGAGGTATTTACTGACATGTTTTATGACGTAGAACAAAACGTGAAAACCTCTTAAGCTTGTGTTAACCACAGAGCTTATTTCAGGCATCTAACCAAAAACACATTCAAAAAACCCATTGACTTATAGACGAGGGAACCGGAAGTGAAAAAATGCTAACTCACTTCCTGGTTTTAGGACTCATTCCTGCACCACTCTATAGAAATATCCCCCTGACTGTTCAGTAGGTCAGTAGACTGCTGTTCAGTCGTTCCTCCACTAGAGGGCGCCGCTCTGTTCCAAAGCTCCTACTGATGTTTAACCCAGTTGTGGTTGCAGTATGTATTTCCATGGATCTATTATGTCATACAGATGAATGTATTTCCATGCAGGTCTCACATGACGTTACTAGTGGGCAGTTCATCTCAAGCCTGCCAGAATAAAACAGGAAGCTAGATGATTTTACCTTCACAATAAAAGCTTAACACTTGTTGCTTACTAAAAGAATGATTGAATATCGGGTGTGCGGAACCAAAACTGTCAGAGGAAGTGGAATCATGAAATTAAACCTAAACTCTAGCTGTAAAACAGATACAAACTGAAGATGATACTGTATCATGGTATTTCCTGATGAAAGAGTTCCTTATGGATGGGGAAATTTAAAGCAAAAAAAAATCTAATATTTGATGACTTAAAGCTGCTGTAGTCCAGATTGTAATGTAAACCTCCAGCCTGCTAGAGCATTTGGCATTTTCCAAATTTGATGTCTACGATCTACAGAATGAGCTGGTGTCAAATGAACCTAAACCTAAATGAACCCTATATGTATGGAAGCACAAAGCATTCCAGTGGAAATTTGTTCCAGCTGACGTCTGATCTGTGCTATGCCTTCTGTACATATCGCTGTACAGTATGTGAGTGAATATATATTTATTTCTGGACACATTTGGGTATGTAGGCCACCTCCATCGGTACATTATGACACTGTGAACAGCTCACAAAGTACATTTGCACACTTTTCTGCACCAATACTCTCATGTATGAATAATACTGCACACTCAACACATCCACTTCTACCCTGTAAACCTGTCGACAATGCTTTATCTTTATTTTTCATCTGTTGTATTACTCGACACACCCAGGGTTCATTTAAAGTTCCATCTAATTTTGACACCATGTACTCCATGTACATTTACTCTAGTTACTGTAATTAAGTAGCTTTTTTGTGTACTTGTATTTTCTCAGTAACTGTACCTTTACTCAAGCTTTGACTGAAGTATTTTACTTCACTACATTTTAGATCACATCCATTACAGAGTGTAGATGCTGTATTCTCTCCTCCATTAGCATCAGTGGTAAATTACATCTGGACCAACCTGCAGCATGTGGAGGAAACGTTCAATAACATAAATACTCATATGTATCCATGAGAGCAGCTTAGCTAACATCCACTGGTTGAGTTAGCTTGGTTGTTGCTAGCTAGTTGGTTAGCTAGCAGTAGAGGAAACGTAGGAATGTTGTAAAATATTGAAGATGAACATTTTCTTCTTTTTTTTTATCCCAGATCACTGAGCTAAACCTCAAGATGTTTATTTGTCACATACACACACGAGGTGTGCAGTGAAATGTAAAGTGGCAATGCTCAGCAGAAATGTGCAAAGGGCAAATAACAGGTTCACACTATTTACAATATAAAAAATAAAAAATATAAACCTGTCGCACAATAAGTTGTTGTGTTGATTCAAGCTTTACTTTATTATTATTATTATTATTATTATTTTTATATATTTTTTAGTACATTTTAGTAGGATATTTCAGTACTCTTTCCATCCCTACTCATTCTGGCTTTAGCCTTGTTAGTGAGTTTTGCCCTATATGTGCATATGGCATCTTGCATAGATCCATATGTAGTGGAGGATAAACTCAACTAACAGTTCACCAACCTTTTTATTTACAGAATAGAGTTTACCACCTTTTAGCCTGATTAAATCTGTATGAGGTATATTCATAGTATACATCATTGTCTAGTATACTGTATATAGATACTACTATACATCATAGTTTCTAACTGATGTAAGTTATATGGCGGGGGGGGGGGGGGGGGGGGGGTTGTATTAAGAGATAAATTATGAATTGAAGCTTTTATGAAAGTATAATCATTTTTGTTTAAATTGGTGGATTTAATTAATGATGATACTGACTGCAGGTCAGAATTGACCCAACTTTTAATCTAAATTGGATCAATATATGTTCTCAAAGGGATATTTTAGGGAAAAACAACATTTACTACACTTTCTTCCTTAATACGCGTTTTCATATTTAAATATTGGTATTCTGTATTACTCATAAAAAAGTTTGGTCGATGGGGCTTTTATTTTGAAAGGGGTAAAGGAAGTGCTGGCACTCATTCTTACTAGCTTGACTCTGGTGTCTGACAGGGAGCAGAGCGGAACGCTTCCTCCTCATTTGAAAGACTTTTCTAGTGGAGGACGGATCCACACCGACCCAGACAGAAGCTTTTAGCCCCAGTCGGATGCAGGTCAGACGGCCATGGCCTCCATCACTTGCCGGGTCCAGTTCCTGGAGGACTCAGACCCGTTCATCTGCACCAACTTTCCCGAACCCAGGAGACCTCCGACGGTCAGCCTGGAGGAGAACCTGCCGATCAGTGAACAGATAGCGGGGATACACAAACTACTGGAGGCTCCTCTGAAGGTGGGTCACTGGGGACATGGTGGGAAACAACTCTGAAATGAAGCTAAATAACCATAACCTGCTGTTAAATCACTCTGAACGACAAACAGGTAAAAGCTACAGGTGAGGCACGCGCCCTACGTCACGCCGATCGCCATTCAAAAATCTGGCGTTTTAATGTTGCTTTGCTGGTCGGTAGAAAAACATGACTTAAGACCTTTTACTAAAGATGAGGAGCTGTTCTTCAATTCGGCGTAATCTAATACCTTGAGCACCATTTATAAAATAAAACATTTTATAAGCCTGTTTCCGCCGGTCCTCCGAGACACACCGCGCTGGGCGGTAGCTAGCGGTGTGAACCAACTCTACAAGTTAACTGTTGCGTGGTTCATCTATACACCGAATTTACCAGAAGAGATTAACTGTTAACACTAGTCTCGAGTCATGTTAGACTAGGTTTGAACTATTGCCGATAAGCTAGCACATCAAACTGCCAGGTTACTGGATGCAGGTTGGTACATTGTTCCTCCATACAAGGGAATTGCTGATGCTGTGACAGGTCACTGAACGCGTCACGGTGCTGTGACTCCAACAAGGCTTCAGTCTGGATGACATTACATTAGAAAACTGAGGCAATGTGTTGTCAGCAGGGAAACACCAGTTAGTCAAGATGACCAGTCTCTCCCTTCAGCACCCATTACACAACTCACTATGTTTAGAGAGATAAAGGCCGCTGTGATATCAGTGACGAGCATCAGGGCATGAGTCAGGATGGAGGGTGGAGGATAGGTTGGAGGGTGTTTGGTAGGTTTTGGTGTTCGGTGCCGTCGGTGTGTGGAAGTCTTCTGGGCTGCAGCTGAAGGAAGGAAACCAGATCATCGTTCATCATTTCCCCCGAACCGTTTGTTGTTTGAACTTGTTTCCTTCATGTTTCATTCTTCCTGATCAACCCGCCGTAACACGACACCCTATTGAACAGCCTACCCCCGCTCTGTCAGTAGGCTGCCACAGGATGCTCTTCATCACAGTAGTAAAACTTGAACCCAGTAGTTTCATTGAAGGTAAAAGTATTTGTACTGAGATCCGTCCAGAGTCTGTATTTCCTGGTGAAGCGTTCCAGCGTGGCGCCCCATGGAGGTCAGATCAGATGAAGACCAGAGACCGCCGGTCCCACCAGATTACATTCCTCCACCGATCCCTAATCATTCCCATCAGGCCCTGGGGCTTGACCCCGCTGTGGCCATTCAGGGGATCTGAGGGGCCGAAGGCGTCTTGTGGAGACTTGATTGTCTAATGTAACATGAAGCCTTTTATTCCCCCCGCTGCATGTTTCTACGTGCCCCCCCCCCCCCCCTCCCGATGATGGAGGAAAGGGTGGGATCTGTAAACAGCAGATAAGCTGAGAGGAATGGCGGCTCTGTCATGGATGTAGCAGTAATGGTGTGTTTTCTGTCCTGCTCTCGATAAGCACAACGTCTCTTCCTTCCTCTGATGAGAACTGGAAGGACTCAACATCACAGCAGAGTCATCCTGGAGAAACGATGCATTCAGGGTCTGAGACAAATTAGGGAATATTATTTCAAAACGAGTTTTCTCCGACTTTGTTACCGTTCAGTGAACATCACTTTGATTATTCTACACGTGATCTTGCGTGTCGCCGTCGTCGTCTGAAAACCTTTTCAGGAACTGATGTAACCATGTGATCCTGGATCTGTTAAAGGTGAGCAGTCAGACTTTTAGCCAAAGTTTTAGAAGTTTGATTAGCAAAATAAATCCCAGTTGTCTTGAGTACGTCTGCAGCTTGCTACTCTGGAGTCAACTGGTTAAAACTCCTTTAACCAGTTGTACACTGGACCCAAACAGCACCAGCACTGATAACCAGCATGAAGGAAACTCACAACTACATAATGATTGCAGAACCAAACATCTCTGGTTAGGAGACACGTCCGGCTGGTCGGCAGACGAGGAACATGAATGAAAAGGAAAGGAGCTATTAAAAGATCGATCACATCGACGCTCCCAGCCTGCAGGATGCAGGACGCCCAAACCACAGCAGCATCTCAACATCCAACAATAGAAAGAGTCTGGAGAGGAACCATGTTGGAGGAACAGAAGCAGCCTTGTTGTAGCTTGACGACCATGTCTGAGTCTCTAACTGGTTCTGAAGACGTTTCAGAAAAACCCAAAGAGGAAAGAAAACCTTCATCTGAAGGAAAACATGAAAACTGGAGTTCTGAGGTTTTCACCTGACAGCGACGATGTCAGCAGCTCAACGCTCGCTGCTTTAATCCAGAAGCCTTCCAGCACCCTGAGGTGCATGGTGGGAGTGGAGGATCAGCAGAATGTGGCCCGGCGGGTCGCAGCGCCGCTTCATACCTGACGTGACTCACAGCAGCAACTATAAATAGACACCATGCATCCTGACCCGCTGGTAGTTAGTCTCTCCCTTCTGAGTCCTGTTGTGTTCTAACCTAGTTAGCTGGTAGTTAGTCTCTCCCTTCTGGAGTCCTGTTGTGTTCTAACCTAGTTAGCTGGTAGTTAGTCTCTCCCTTCTGGAGTCCTGTTGTCTTCTAACCTAGTTAGCTGGTTAGTTAGTCTCTCCCTTCTGGAGTCCTGTTGTATTCTAACCTAGTTAGCTGGTTAGTTAGTCTCTCCCTTCTGGAGTCCTGTTGTGTTCTAACCTAGTTAGCTGGTTAGTTAGTCTCTCCCTTCTGGAGTCCTGTTGTATTCTAACCTAGTTAGCTGGTTAGTTAGTCTCTCCCTTCTGGAGTCCTGTTGTGTTCTAACCTAGTTAGCTGGTAGTTAGTCTCCCTTCTGGAGTCCTGTTGTGTTCTAACCTAGTTAGCTGGTTAGTTAGTCTCTCCCGTCTGGAGTCCTGTTGTGTTCTAACGTAGTTAGCTGGTTAGTTAGTCTCTCCCGTCTGGAGTCCTGTTGTGTTCTAACCTAGTTACCTGGTAGTTAGTCTCTCCCTTCTGGAGTCCTGTTGTGTTCTAACCTAGTTAGCTGGTTAGTTAGTCTCTCCCTTCTGGAGTCCTGTTGTGTTCTAACCTAGTTAGCTGGTTAGTTAGTCTCTCCCGTCTGGAGTCCTGTTGTGTTCTAACCTAGTTAGCTGGTAGTTAGTCTCTCCCTTCTGGAGTCCTGTTGTATTCTAACCTAGTTAGCTGGTTAGTTAGTCTCTCCCTTCTGGAGTCCTGTTGTGTTCTAACCTAGTTAGCTGGTAGTTAGTCTCTCCCTTCTGGAGTCCTGTTGTATTCTAACCTAGTTAGCTGGTAGTTAGTCTCTCCCTTCTGGAGTCCTGTTGTGTTCTAACCTAGTTAGCTGGTTAGTTAGTCTCTCCCTTCTGGAGTCCTGTTGTGTTCTAACCTAGTTAGCTGGTAGTTAGTCTCTCCCTTCTGGAGTCCTGTTGTGTTCTAACCTAGTTAGCTGGTTAGTTAGTCTCTCCCGTCTGGAGTCCTGTTGTGTTCTAACCTAGTTACCTGGTAGTTAGTCTCTCCCTTCTGGAGTCCTGTTGTGTTCTAACCTAGTTAGCTGGTTAGTTAGTCTCTCCCTTCTGGAGTCCTGTTGTGTTCTAACCTAGTTAGCTGGTTAGTTAGTCTCTCCCTTCTGGAGTCCTGTTGTATTCTAACCTAGTTACCTGGTAGTTAGTCTCTCCCTTCTGGAGTCCTGTTGTGTTCTAACCTAGTTAGCTGGTTAGTTAGTCTCTCCCGTCTGGAGTCCTGTTGTGTTCTAACCTAGTTACCTGGTAGTTAGTCTCTCCCTTCTGGAGTCCTGTTGTGTTCTAACCTAGTTAGCTGGTTAGTTAGTCTCTCCCTTCTGGAGTCCTGTTGTGTTCTAACCTAGTTAGCTGGTTAGTTAGTCTCTCCCTTCTGGAGTCCTGTTGTATTCTAACCTAGTTACCTGGTAGTTAGTCTCTCCCTTCTGGAGTCCTGTTGTGTTCTAACCTAGTTAGCTGGTTAGTTAGTCTCTCCCGTCTGGAGTCCTGTTGTGTTCTAACCTAGTTAGCCTGGTAGTTAGTCTCTCCCTTCTGGAGTCCTGTTGTGTTCTAACCTAGTTAGCTGGTTAGTTAGTCTCTCCCTTCTGGAGTCCTGTTGTGTTCTAACCTAGTTAGCTGGTTAGTTAGTCTCTCCCTTCTGGAGTCCTGTTGTGCTCTAACCTAGTTAGCCTGGTAGTTAGTCTCTCCCTTCTGGAGTCCTGTTGTGTTCTAACCTAGTTAGCTGGTAGTTAGTCTCTCCCTTCTGGAGTCCTGTTGTGTTCTAACCTAGTTAGCCTGGTTAGTTAGTCTCTCCCTTCTGGAGTCCTGTTGTATTCTAACCTAGTTAGCTGGTAGTTAGTCAGGTTACCTTCCTGCTTCACAGTCGAGGATGAAAGAAACAAAAACCAGATTATCAGAGAAACTGACAGATGGAGTGATGGATGGTTGAGAGAGAAGAACTAAATCTGGTCTCTCTCTCTCTCTCTCTCTCTCTCTCTCTCTCTCTCTCTCTCTCTCTCTCTCCCTCCCCCCCCCCCAGTTAGAGGACAGTGCCCTCCAGTTGGCTCCTAATGGAAACTACCTGGATCTGGATTCTTCTCTGGTGGAGCAGAGAGACGACCTGGACCACTTCTATGAAGACGTGGCGTAAGGATGACTTCACCTCTTATCTCTTTCTCTCTCTCTCTCTCTCTCTCTCTCTCTCTCTCTCTCTCTCTCTCTCTCATCACAAACTCTCCATTCCCTAAATCATTGCATTATCTAGACAATATACTGTATTATCAGCACAGCCAAGGCTACACACACACACACACACACACAGCCGTCATCAGCCCACCATATAACACCCCAGTGACATACCAAGCATACCTAGCTCTGATTGGACCAGCCAGTTTGGGGGTGGGACGTTGTGAGTTTGGGTTAATATGTAGAAGTAAGTCAGGAGGGATCTAGTCTGAGGACTGGAACCTGATTGGTCCAGGTGAAGAAAGCCATGCCAGGCCTGTCAACTCGTTTCATGGTTCCCAGTCAGGCGGTGACGTATCGGCTGGGTGGAGTTTACCAACCAGAAAGACACAACCTGACCAGAAAACTTTATCAAAACTTTATCAAAAGAAACATTTAATATTTATACTTTTAATTTGAAGCCACAAAATTAAATTAGAATTTACAAGATTCAGAGACCTCCTGCAGAGGTTCACACACACACACACACACACACACACACACACACACACACACACACACACACACAGGAACAGGAAGTGTGACCAAACAACTTTACTGAGACAACAGAAAGTCTGGGACCCTGAACAGAAGTGTGTGTGTGTGTGTGTGTGTGTGTGTGTGTGTGTGTGTGTGTGTGTGTGTGTGTGTGTGTGTGTCAGGGTATTAAGGCTGTTGGGTTGGTGGACACGTCACTTGAAACAGGATCTGGAAAGTGTGTGTGTGATGACGCTGTCACTAAGAAAACCTCACAAGTGTTCCTTTTTTAGCCTTAGACAAACACATAAAATCTCTCTCTCTCTCTCTCTCTCTCTCTCTCTCTCTCTCTCTCTCTCTCTCTCTCTCTCTCTCTCTCTCTCATACTTTCCATACCTCTGCTGTCGTTCTTTCCATACTCTAATCCTGCTGTCTGTTTTTTATGGGTCGTATGGCAGCGTTGAGTCTGAGCACTGGAAGCCCTCCAGTCTAGCACTGGTGGTACTGGTGGCACTGACTGATCAACCTCCCAACTCCTCCAGTGAGACTGGTTGTACTGGTCAGCTCCCAGTTGAACCAGTAGAGACTGTGGTTGTACTGGTCAGCTCCCAGTAGAACCAGTACAGACTGTGGTTGTACTGGTCAGCTCCCAGTAGAACCAGTAGAGACGGTGGTTGTACTGGTCAGCTCCCAGTAGAACCAGTAGAGACGGTGGTTGTACTGGTCAGCTCCCAGTAGAACCAGTACAGACTGGTTGTACTGGTCAGCTCCCAGTGAGCCTCGGTGAAGCTTCCCTGGGTGAATAAAGGTTGAAATGTTGTGAGATTCCTGTTTTTTCCCATGATGCATCACCCCAGTCTCTCTCTCTCTCTCCTCCACAGAAAAGGGAAGAAGCCCCTTCTGATCCTGAGGACTCAGCTCTCCGTTCGCGTTCACTCCATCCTGGGTAAGCTCCTCCTCCTCCTCCTCCTCCTCCTCCTCCTCCTCTGAGTAGTGATGACTCAGGGGAAAGTCACAGTCAGTGGAGAATTTCCTTTTCCTCTCTCTCTCTCCCAGAGTGAGGAGGAGATCCTTCCTGCTATGAAACTTCATCAGTTTAGCTCAAGTCATTTAGCATGGAGTCGGTTCTTTCTTGAGGCAGGCAAAATAAAGCGTCTGATTCTGTCGTGGCTAAAACATTTAATTTCAGTGCATTCCCTTTCCGTTCGTTGTTGCTCCTCCTGAAGTGGATCCAGCTGGTTTGGGTCTTGGTTTTGCTTCTACCTCAGGTTCAGACTCCCTTTGGCTTTCTAACTCCTGCAGGCCTTTTCCTTGTAAAGTACTTTTCAATGCTTTGTGATCAGCCTGAGTATGAGGGGCTTTTATTTGTTTTACTCCTGAAATCTCCAGATAATTAAGTTGTGATCTCGTTATCTTGGGATATCAAACTTGATGCCTCATTTTGTTGGGGACCCTCAGGAACCCCCTCAAGGGCCCCTGGATGTCCCCGGACCACAGTTTGGGAACCACTGAGCTCTAATGGTTGTTTTGGATGGTAGTTCCCATCATATCCATCATATTGGAGGTGGGCATCACTTGACTGCACCAGATCATCGATAGTGGTGAATCGTAGTTTTAGGTTAGTAAATTTGCAGACATCCAAATGATGAAGCAGCTAAAGAGAGGAGAGAGATGCAACAGCGATATGAGAAGTGAACAGTCATGAGGCGATGAGGTTGGCAGGCAGCGTGACGGTGATGTGGTTTCTCTCTGCACCAGTCCGGACTAGTCTTCACCGTAGCCTGCAGACATCCAGAGATCCGACTGTACGCCGCTGTCAGGTTCTGGCTGGTTTCAGATGACGCCGGTGTTGTCAGTAAACCTCTGGAGGGGAGGTCTCTTCTGTCTCTGTTGCCGGTCGGGACTCGGTAGCTGATCTGTTGGCTTCATGGTGCTGATGTTGCTCCAGCTTTACTGTGTTGGACTTCTTCCTCCTCCTGCAGGCGTCTTGACTAGGGATGCACCGATCAATCGACCACCACTGGTAATAATCCAGTAGACGCTCTTAGTGATCACATGACCAGCTGCTTTCTATCCTCATGTTCCATGTGACAGTAATTCATTATGAGACATTCATTCGCTATTTTAAACTGAATAAACTTTCAGCTCCCAGATATTAGTTTCCGTTGTGTTGTGAATTTCCTAGTCTATATGATTATTACTATATATGATCAATAAAAGTATTTTTATCAAGCTAACTAGCATGTAAGAGTCAATAAAACCTACTTTACTGATCAGGCAGCGGTGAGACCAACCTTTAACACAGCGCTGTTTCTGCTGCTGTTGGCAGAAGGTTCAGGTAGACGTCATCATTTCAATCAGTGATTGGATCCATTATCAGCCGATCACACAAAAAAAAAAAAAACATTCATTGGAATCGGCCCCAAAAAACCTGATCTGGCTGGCTGGCCGTCCGGCTGGCTGGGTCACCGGGTCACAGGGTCACAGGAATATTTGTTCCATCTGTCGTCAGGGTGCTGTGACCTCTGACCCTTGACCTCCTTCCTCCAATCTGCTTATAACACTGTTGATCTGGGAACTGAAGCTGATGCTCCTGTTCATGTCAGTGGAGTCTCTCTGGATCAGAGTCAGCTCGGCTAACCGGTGGTCTGCCAGGTCAACCCGTCCTGACTCGACACCACCAGCCTCTGAGCTGCTGCTAGTCTTCTCTTCAGAAACAGCAGATCTCCATTCTGGATCATCTTGTGATCACCTCCCTCTGATATGTTTCTCCTAAAACCCCTGAGGACCAAGGAGGAGACAACAGAGGATCAACTCTGAGACCTTCTGAGATCAGTGTGAAGATGCTACCATGTGACATGATGGTCATCAGCTCCTCCTGTCTGGCTGCTGCCTCGTGGAGGAAACAGGAAGAAGGATCATGAAACATCATGTTGGATTTCCTCTGATCTCATGGTTTCATATCCAGGAGATTAAATGACTCTTATTCCAGATCATGTGGAGATCTGTTGTTGTGATCAGATCAACATGATCTGATATGTGTTTATGTAGTCTCATCTTGGTGTTAAAAAGAAATAAAAGGTAGAAATATGAGATCTCCTCTTGGTGATCCTTAGTCTGCTTCATCCATACAATCATCTTTATGGTTCTATTGTTTCAGTTGGTTAACAGGAAGCAGAGGGTTTAAAACGGGTTCTCAGTATTTTGTTGCTTTTCTGCAGTACAGAACAAATGAGTCTCGTTTCCTTGTTGCTGTTTGTGATCCCAGCGGAGCTCCAGTTTCCACTTTGGTTTCAGGGTTTTTTTTAAACTCAGCCAGTCCTGCTGCTCGTGGTGTTCCTGTTCACAGGCCTGGGAGCTTAAGGGAACTTAAGGCCAACAACCCATCACTTGAAGGAACTCAATAGATTCATAACTATTATTTCCATGCATGAAATCTAAAATCTAACAACACTGGTTTGTACAGAACGTGGGTCTAGCAGCCGTCAGCTGACTGTGGTTCAGCCTTTCTAGTGTTGAGGGAGTTGAGGTTGTCTTCCTGCTGCTCTCTGAGCTCTCTGGAGGTCTGGACAGGTTCAGCTGATGCACCTTTAGCTGGAAGTCACAGCCTGTTTATGGTTCCTGGGAAACCCTGAACCTTCCCAGAGTTCCTGCTGTCAGGCGGGTGCAGCGCTCCCTGGCATGGCCCCGCCCTTGCTGGCCCGGAGGGGATTTCCCTCTTAAAGGCCTCTTTGTGTTTCAGTGACTGTTGTACTGAGATATGAGATCAGAGCAGATTGACTTCAGGCGCTTCAGGGTTAAAGAAGGAGAAGTTCATGCCAGGTCGTCCAGGATCACTTTAATCCCAGTAAATATACAGGAAGTCGACAGATTGGACAGGGGGGCGGGGCCACAAGGACCCCGTTAGATCACCATCATATCTATGAATCATGTTAAAAACATGTTGAAGTACCAAATTGAACTATGTGGTACAATATGAAGTATAATACATGGATGTCATTTCAAATACATCTAATTTCATCAGAATCAAATAGTATTTTATTATAACAACATTAATTTAGTCAATTATTTATCACAATAACTCAATACTGACATAGTAGTACAGGAAATACTGACATAGTAGTACAGGAGATACTGATATAGTAGTACAGGAAATACTGACATAGTAGTACAGGAGATACTGACATAGTAGTACAGGAGATACTGACAGTAGTACAAGAGATACTGACATAGTAGTACAAGAGATACTGACAGTAGTACAGGAGATACTGACATAGTAGTACAGGAGATGCTGACATAGTAGTACAAGAGATACTGACATAGTAGTACAGGAGATACTGACATAGTAGTACAAGAGATACTGACATAGTAGTACAGGAGATACTGACATAGTAGTACAGGAGATACTGACATAGTAGTACAGGAGATACTAACATAGTAGTACATGTGATACTGACAGTAACATAGTAGTACATGTGATACTGACATAGTAACATAGTAGTACATGTGATACTGATATAGTAACAGTAGTACATGTGATACTGACATAGTAGTACAGGAGATAGTAACATAGTAGTACAGGAGATACTGACATAGTAGTACAAGAAATACTGACATAGTAGTACAGGAGATAGTAACATAGTAGTACATGTGATACTGATATAGTAACATAGTAGTACAGGAGATACTGACATAGTAACATAGTAGTACAGGAGATAGTAACATAGTAGTACATGTGATACTGACATAGTAACATAGTAGTACATGTGATACTGACATAGTAACATAGTAGTACATGTGATACTGACATAGTAGCATAGTAGTACATGTGATACTGATATAGTAACATAGTAGTACATGTGATACTGACATAGTAGCATAGTAGTACATGTGATACTGATATAGTAACATAGTAGTACATGTGATACTGACATAGTAACATAGTAGTACAGGAGATACTAGAAGACAAACATGGTGGAAAGATGACAAGTAGGGAAATAAAACTAGAGCTGATGAAGACATGGCAGTTATAGGAGAAGTGAGAGTGTGTGTGTGTGTGTGTGTGTGTGTGTGTGTGTGTGTGTGTGTGTGTGTGTGTGTGTGTGTGATCAACGCATAAGTAGAAGAAATGCAGCCATGCGACGCCTTCAACACAACAGATTCTCTCAAGTGAAATGAATACACTTCCATTGGAGAGTCCCAGACTACACACACACACACACACACACACACACACACACACACACACACACACACTCCCACTCCCTGCTGTTGTCCTGGAACCCATGACAGCAGCGCCGGTGGAAACAGCGAGAGGAGCAGCCAGGCTGACTGTGGTTGTGACAGCAGCATGTTTGTGTTGGTGTCTGTTGCCGGGCAGCTTTTCTGCTTCCAGAGACTCCAGAGATGGGAGATGTCGGGTTTCCCTCCCGAACCCGCGGCAGGCCAACTGCTACTGTAGTGGATGGATGACCTGGATCAGTGTGACCTGGAAATGAAATCTGGAAACTGGAAGTATCTCAACGTGACGTGACGTCGTCTACGACTAGAAGAACTAAACCCAGACGACTAGAAGAACTAAACCCAGACGACTAGAAGAACTAAACCCAGACGACTAGAAGAACTAAACCCAGACGACTAGAAGGACTAAACCCAGACGACTAGAAGGACTAAACCCCAGACGACTGGAAGAACTAAACCCAGACGACTGGAAGAACTAAACCCAGACGACTGGAAGAACTAAACCCCAGACGACTGGAAGGACTAAACCCCAGACGACTGGAAGGACTAAACCCAGACGACTGGAAGGACTAAACCCAGACGACTGGAAGGACTAAACCCAGACGACTGGAAGGACTAAACCCCAGACGACTAGAAGGACTAAACCCAGACGACTAGATGGACCGGGGATGAAACCAACACCAGTCAAGTTTCTTTCATTAAACCCTTTGAGGTTGGAAGCTCTGACCCTGACCAGCTAGTTTAAGGAGTTGACCTCTGACCTTGACCAGGTAGTTTAAGGAGTTGACCTCTGACCCTGACCAGGTAGTTTAAGGAGTTGACCTCTGACCCTGACCAGGTAGTGTAAAACCAGATCTGTTGTGCCTCCAGAAGGCTCCTCTTCCTGTTGGTGTTTCTTCTGCAGGAACTGACTCTGGGTCAGCTTTATTGTTGATGTTCCCTGAGCTGTGTTTACACTGACGCACCATCCTGTTTGTGTGTGTGTGTGTGTGTGTGTGTGTGTGTGTGTGTGTGTGTGTGTGTCCAGTGGAATGAAAGCTGCTGTACTCCAGCACCAACCATCATATCCTGATTCATGACTCATCATGAAACGCCTGCATTTTCCTGTTAGATACAGCATTGCAAAAGCTGTGTGTGTGTGTGTGTGTGTGTGTGTGTGTGTGTGTGTGTGTGTGTGTGTGTGTGTGTGGCCTGATGATGACTACTGCATGAACCAGAGTATGACTGAGTTTCCTTCCATGTTTTCTGGCTGTCAGTGGGATGCTGGGCTCTACCAGTCACTGTGGACTAGAGTCTAGTCTGCATCCAGTCTAGTCCAGTCTACATCTAAAACTGCTCCCTGATCAGTTAGCAGTGGTCCTATGTTGTGGTTTGGGATCATGCGTCTCTTCTTAGCATCACAGCAGAGTCTCCAGCAAGGGAATACTACAGTCCAGTCGGGGAAAGATATATTCAGTTCAAATGAAGTGAATGATTTTCATCACATCATTTTGCTGTAACAAATCACAACGACTGGCTGGAGATCAGTTTGGGGTTGACGTTACAATGTTTGGTTTGCTGTCAAACAGGAATCAAACGTACCATCACTAAGATGCGTGTCCTAAAAATGTGAAAATGCTGATCAGGAGCGACCAAAGTCTACAGAAAACGTTTTATTCCTATATGTCTTGAATGCATCAGGAGTCTAATTGCTGTGATCTGCTCTGGGATCAGTCTTACAGTTATCAAGTTGTCCTCTGGAGTCAGACTCAATTAGCAACATTAGCACTAACAGGAAATACCACGCTAAGTATATCTGGGTTACTTCCTGTCTCTACAGGAAAAGGGCATAACCCCCCCCCCCCCCGTTTTTCATCTTTCCCATTTTAAGAGCCTGACTTTTCAAGTTTACCACATACCACATTATATTAAGCTTGTTGTGAAGCTGGGGTGAACTGTATTTCCTGAGGGACATGAATGCAGCATGACTCCACCGCCCTTTAACCCCCCCACTCCCTTAGGACCCATAGAGGCACAGACAGAGAGAGACTCCTGTTGATAGCTGAGCCCTGTTATTGCCCCAGCAGTACCCCCCCCCCCCCCCCCCCGCCCAACACACCACACACACACACACACACACACACACACACACACACATCTCATTTTAGAATGTAAAATCTACACCCAGTCACTAAGGTCTATCTGTAGGACCGTGGTCAGGAGAGAGGAATTTCACCATCCAATGAGACATCACAACTCTGCTAGACACACACACACACACACACACACACACACACACACACACACACACACACACACACACACACACACACACACTCACTCATAACCCAGTTATAGCCCCTTCTAATCCAGAGACTTTCCCTCCTTCAACTCCTCAGCTGTTGTACTGAAACTGCGGCTGGACGGCGGCCATTTTGGGTCAAGGTTAGATGTCAGTGTGAGTCATCTTCCTCTCATACACCTAAGAAATACCAGCAGGATGGCCTAGCGGTCAGAGTCCCACAATGGAAAGGTCACAGGTTTGCTGTTCAAGTGTCTTTTCAAGACCCTGGAAATTTGGGCGTCTGTACACTCATACTGTCACGCTGGTCAGAAGCTGCTACTCCCTGATGTCCATTTGGTTTTTACTGTGATTGACAGCTGCTGGTCTAGCCTGTCCCGGTCTGGTCTGGTCTGGTTTGGCCTTGTCTGATGTGGTCTAGTCTGGTTTTTGTCTAGTCTCATTTGGTCTGGCCTGGCCACAACAAATACAACTTTATAGATTACCAATGTTCAGACGGATGATGATGATGATGGCGAGAGGAACATCCCATAACTGAAGAGCTACAGGTTCAATCCAGCAATAGCCAACAGCTGTTTGACCGGTCAGGATGTCCTTGAGCAAGGCACTGAACCTCCAGCTGGGTCCACATGGCTCGTAGCCAGAGAAGCTTCAACACCTGGAGACCTGAAGCTTGTTTGGTGGTTTCAACAGGTTTCTACTGTTGGTTGATGACTTTACAGCAAACAGATTGGAGGTCAGAGATCAAACTGAGGCTTGAACCTGAATATCACCAAGTCTGAATTTACACTGAAATTGGATCAGTTGCACCAAACGGTCCCAAGGTAGAGATGAGTTAAGTCAAGTCTTTAAAATAAAGGTTGATGTGGAGCGATTTCTTAGATGATGAAACGCAGCACCACTGAGCTGATGAACACAATAACAGTAAACTAAATCAATACAATAAAATAAATCAATACAATAAAATAAATCATGTTTATAGTGATATTGCATCAGGCCTGACTACTGTTGGAGTGAAGGGTTCTACTGCTTGATATCTACTGTTGCTGTATTAGTTATCTAGTTGAATGGGAGACAAACTGCAACTGAATCCTCACCCTCAACTAGATCACCAAGCTGTTGGCTTAAATTAGCTAGTTAGTTAAGTTAGTTAATAATAACTTGGCCTACTGTGTTGCGTGTTATTGGAGACAGGAAGTGAAGACATCACTGAATCATCACCATGATCTGGTTGGTGGTCTCGTTACGCTCTTTAGTCTCCATAGCAACTAAACAAGTCTTAGCTGTTGAGTCAAACTAACTAGTTCCAGTTCCAGTGCACGTTGAGCTGCAGGGAGCATTCAGGACCGAGGGAGGGAAAACCCACCCAACCTCAACCTGTTAAGTCTGACATGAATTCACACTGATGTTGAGGATGGGTTCTGTTGGTCCGCTGAGGGAAAACCCAGATCAAGGCTTCTCTGAACGTATACTTGACTTCAGTTTGTGTCGGTGGTTGTGACGCCTGATGATGACCATCGACTGGATTGGTCCCAGCGTACCCACCGCTCTACGTACCATTACATCACTGGGTAGTACTTTGTCACATTGACCACATAGTAAAACCCTGTCAGTCAGAGTGAAGTGGATCTAAGCAGGTCTGGAGGCCCTGGGACCGGACCGACCGCCAAACACAGCCTTCGTTCCTCTGAATTCTGGGAATGATTCAGATGGCTGCAGCTTGGCAGCACCCACCAAGAATGTGTTCCTGTTTAATGATGTTTTGCTCTCTGCCCTTATAAGGCTGTCTGGGTTTGATATGTGAGGGTCAGAGCAGCCCGGAGACCTCAGACAGCCCAGAAACATCTGACCTCCAGAAACCGGCACCAACAGGCACCTTGGTGACACCGGTGCAGCGAGCTAACTAAACTAACTAACTGGGATCTGGTGTTTACATGTTGTCCAACTAACAGAATACTACTGAGGTAGTGAGACGTGGTCTGCTGCAGATATCATCTGTTAAAAACATCAAGGGTTATTTGGGAAAAGTGTTGCAACATCCAGAGCAGAAATTGACCGTTTTTGGTTCAGGTCTGTATCAGATCGGTTGCTATGGTAACGGCTTTGCCCATGCTGGACAGGTTTCTTTGGTTATTGAGTGATCCATCTTCGACACATGGATGTCTTTGTTCTGGGTGGCAGCTGGAGGAGTACTGGTAAAGACGCTCATGAGGTTTATTTGACTTCCTGTTTAACGGAGGATCCAGTCTGGTGACGGGAATCTGACCGACAACTTTGGTGTCCAGTTACACACACACACACTCACACACGTCCTCCTTTTAACCTGCTGCTAACCACAGTAGAAATCCTTCCATGCTCAGCTCCCAGCCTGTCTCAGCTGGTCCTGGATCTGTTGCTGTGCTTGTATTAAGTCATGACAAATGCTCTGATTCCATCATTCCAGTAGCAGCAGCTTCATCTTATTCTAGCTAATCTCATCTTGTCCGACTCCAGGAATGTGCTTCTCTCTCTCTCTCTCTCTCTCTCTCTCTCTCTCTCTCTCTCTCTCTCTCTCTCTCTCTCTCTCTCTCTCTCTCTCTCTCTCTCCGTGGCTCATGATGACGTTGGTGGTTGAGTGGAAACTCTCTGGTTCTCCTTCCTCAGGCTGGCCTGGTTCTGGGTCCTGGTGGAGGTCCAGCAGGGTTGGGCCTGATGCTGCTGTTTCTTGCCTCTCTTGCTGTAGGTCTTTCCTGCTGTAGGTGTCTCTTGGTGAAGGTCTCGCTTGCTGTAGGTCTTTCCTGCTGTAGGTTTCAGGGTTTCTCTGGTCTGATTGTGACACTGAGTCGTATCCATGAGACATCCAGAAACTTCCTGTCCGTCTGACTTGTTACACAATGAGCAGATTTCTTCATGGTTGGTCCGTTGTCCTCAGGCAAGCTTTACTTTCCAGAACAACATGAGCAGGACAGAACATAGTGAGTGTGTGTGTGTGTGTGTGTGTGTGTGTGTGTGTGTGTGTGTGGGGGGGGGGTGTCTTGTAAATGCAGCTTTGTTGTTGTCTTTAGCTGTCATCAGTCGGTAGCCATGCCAACAAGGCACTCAGCCAATCAGAATGTTGATCTGGTGTATAATTACATCATACATTCTCATAACCTTTTGAAGGGACTAAAATATAACTCTCTGACTGATGGATTATCGGTCTGATGTAACTGCCATTATTGGACATATTGGAGCAGATATCTGCCTCTCCTTTCTGAGTTCTCATCCGGAGGTAACATGCTGACAGCTTGACCTGACAACCCTTGTTTCATGTTTCATAATGTTGGTGGAAGCAGACCAGGGCCAGTAGTTTGTTTTATCCTCCAAAGCCTTTTCCCATACGATCATAGAATAAATAGACCTGTCCCTCTGGTGTCCCCCAGGGGTCTCTTCTGGGCCCAATTGCTTTCTTTATAGATATGCCTCTGTTGGGTCATACAATTCACAAGCAAACAGTTTCCACTGATATGCCGATGATACCCTGCTGTAGCTCTCGGTAAACCCAGGTGATATCAAGCAGTTGGATGATGCTGTCTCCCAGGTACTGCACACCACACTCTCTCATCTGGACAGCCGGAAGGGGGGCTATGTGAGACTGCTGTTCATTGATTATAGTTCAGCTTTCAATACCATAGTCCCCACCAGACTGGCTGGCAAGTTGATTGAGCTGGGACTGAACACCCCCTGTGTGCCTGGATCCTGGACTTCCTGACCGCCAGGCCCCAGGTGGTCAGGGTGGGTAGACACACCTCCAACCCCCTCACCCTGAACACAGGATCCCCCCAGGGTTGCGTCCTCAGCCCCCTACTGTACTCCCTGTACACACATGACTGTGTGGCCAGGTTCAGCTCCAACACCATCATTAAGTTTGCGGATGACACAGTGGTGGTGGGCCTGATCTCCGACAACGACGAGAAGGCCTACCTGGAGGAAGTTGCTGATCTGTCACTCTGGTGCCAGGACAACAGCCTCCTCCTTGAATGTCACCAAAACTAAGGAGCTGATTGTGGACTTTAGGAGGACACAACAACAGAGGACGTACTCACCACTGGGGATTAATGGGAATACTGTGGAGAGGGTGAGCAGGTATAAATACCTGGGAGTCCACATCACTGATGATCTGACATGGACAACACACACAGACACTCTGGTGAGAAAGGCGAGGCAGCGCCTTTACCACCTCAGGCAACTGAGGAAATTTAAAGTCTCCCGGAGGATCCTTCAGTCCTTCTACTCTGGAGCTGTAGAGAGCATCCTGACAGGAAGCATCACTGCCTGGTTTGGCAGCAGCTCCGCTCAGGACAGGAAGGCTCTGCAGAGAGTTCGCTGAGCGCACTATTGGAACTACACTCCCCACCCTGCAGGACTTGTACACCAGGAGGTGCAGAACCAGAGCCTGCAGGATCATGAAGGATCCTCACCACCCCAACAACGGACTGTTTCAGCTGCTGCGGTCAGGCAAGCGCCTCCGTAGTCACGCTGCCAAAACAGAGAGACTGAGACGGAGTTTCTTTCCTCAGGCCATCAGGACTGTGAACTCTGACCTCACCAGGGCCCCCACCAAGACACACACACTGCCCCTCTTATGCACACACACACTTAGGTAAAGACTACACATAATTTATAATTTATATTATATTACATACACACAATTTCCCTTTTTTACTATATTTTTATTTTCGAAGTGCTCTTACTGTAAATATTGTGGGTTTTTTTTATATAGAGCTCTTACTGTAATATTGTAAATATTGTGTTGGTTTTTTATTGTAAATAGTGTGAACCTGTTATTTTGTCCACATTTCTGCTGAGCATTGCCACTTTTTACATTTCACTGCACACCCCATGTGTGTATGTGACAAATAAACTTCTTGAACTTGAACAGTTGGCCCAATACAGACAAGTCTGAGGTTAGTATTGTTGTATTGTGTGTGTGTGTGTGTGTGTGTGTGTGTGTGTGTGTGTGTTTCCCAGTACATCACCTCCCCTCTGTAGAAAAGCAACGCTGATCTCAGAGCTGTGATGCCTCATGAAAGCCGAGGCAGCAGAACCAGAGCTTCCAGTCTGCATGGATCACTGGTTTCTGTTTATTTTCAGCCATTTCCAGTAACACACAGTGTCCTGACAGGGTCGATCCACTCCCATCATCCAGGAGGACATTCACATGAACCCTGGTTGACCTCCAGCCAGTTCCCATCTTCAGAGTTCATCTAAAGATACCGGGAGCTGGACCAGCTAGCCAACATACTAGCCAGTCAATGTCAAACCGGGTGGGGTGTGACCAGCATGCTGCTTGTTTTTCTGTCGGGTAATTAAACCTACAGACAACCCTCATTTGAAGGACACTTGTAAAAATGTATTTGACCAGTAAAGTGATGAATTGGACCAGTAAAGTGATGAATTGGACCAGTAAAGTGGTGAATTGGACCAGTAAAGTGATGAATTGGACCAGTACATTTGTGAATTTGACCAGTGTAGCAGTGTATCCTTGTGGCCGCTCGGTAAAGGTCTTCCTGGCCGGACCCGGGATCATCCCGGTCCTATAACCTCATGATGGTTTACCCGACGGTGCTGCTGAGCCAGGCAGGACGGACACAGGCGGTATCGGGGCCTGTCTCCATGCATTCTAGCCGCCATCGTCTGACATCCCATAAGTCCAGAGGCCAGAGTGGTTGGACCTCGGCCTGTCAGCGCTGCTCTGTGGACAATAATATTAGTGTCTGAAGGTTTAAACGGCGGATGAGCAGAGGAGATGAAGCCCATTGCTGCTGGAGACGGACTGATTTGTTCCTGTTTCCATGACAACCGGCTTCCTGTTAGTGTGATGGGCTGTGGTTAGTGTGTGTGTGTGTGTGTGTGTGTATTACCCTCATGTTTCTTGCCAACAGGACACATTCTAGGCATTCAGCTGACACTCTGATTACAGTGAAACAGCAGACAAAGTTTGAATTGCTGAGATTGTCTTATGTGATCAACGCAACTTTGTTGGGCAACTGGTTGGCCAAACTGCTGATCAGAGTCACAGGTTTGATCCCCGGGTTCAGCAAGACACTGACCCCCTACCTGGCCCTGACCTCTGACCCCTCTGGTGATATAGGGAGAAGAAACTAATTCCTCATTAGATGGGAGGAAGATGGAGACTGGAGTAATACAGTATGTCACTGGCTGAGGCTCACTCCTGTTCCTTCCTTCCTTCCTTCCTTCCTTCCTGATGGCCAGGCCTCCTTCCTCTGACCTTGTTCACCCTACCAGTTTGCTGAATCCAGGCTGTCAACCATCATGTTAAATTATCAGTGGGAGTGAATCTGTCAGAGCAGATTTAGTCCAAGAAATGGGAAATGGATGCAGTTTGAAATGCGGTGGCCATGATTGTGGCCACGCCTCAAAACACAACTTGTCTTGTGGCTGCATTGCATTCTGGTCTATCTCGGCTACTGCATTGCATTCTGGTCTATCGCGGCTACTGCATTGCATTCTGGTCTATCGCGGCTACTGCATTGCATTCTGGTCTATCTACTGTCGTTGGAGAAATTGGTCTCTCTCCTCTCCAATGGATTTCTCCTGTATGGTCGTCGGTCTAAAGAAGCCCTTGCTCTCTGGTTCTGGTTCTGGTTCTGGTTCTGAGTCTGCTTCCTCGCTCTCTGTCACCTACTGAATATTCAACCCAACTCTGTTCCCTCAGCGAGCCAAGGGTCACGACCTCTAACGGAAACAAACAGGAAATGGTTTCATTCCATTCTGGTAAACACCCAAAGGCTCTCCTCGTTTAAAGGGACCCTGTCTGGTTTCCTCCCCCCCTCCCCCACCGGGAGGGAGAACCACAATATTTAATACTGCAGTTTCCAAACTTCTAGCACTTCCAGGTTCTGGTACTATTGAGTGTCTAGTGTCATTCAGATCTTGTTGTGATGTTTTTTTGGGACAGCAGAGTTTCCGGGTTCAACCCCCACCCCGCTGAAGTTGTTTTGTTTTCATTTTCATTCATTGGTTTCATTTTTGGTTTCACAATGTGGCCGTTGTGACGCCCTTTGAGTCTGTGCTGGTGATTAAAGGTTATAAAAAGAAACTTGACTTAATAATAATAATCCTCATTATCTTGGAGGATTCTGTCCTTATTTCTCCAGAGTAAAAGCTGCTGTTGTTGTTGTCTCTTTCAGAGAAACTCTATAACTCTCATGGCCCGGAGCTCCGCCGTTCTCTCTTCTCTCTGAAACAGCTCTTCCAGGTAAGACAGGAAGTACATTCACCTCCATGCTCCCTTTAACGTGATGTCATTCCTTTTCCTAAACCATCCTCAGAGTAAAGCACTGTTACAGTATGAAGTGACTGATGGATTCAAAGGGGCATTAATTGGGGGCATCTATCGACCTTTCTTTCTGTCCCTAACCCTTCCTGTCTCTGAACTGTCTAATAAAGGCAAAAATGTCCCAAACATGATCTTTAATCTTAATCTGATCTTTTTGCTAACCACATAGTTAGCCTGTTGTTTGTTAATTGGCGTTAATGCTCAGAACAATATCTTTTAGCAGCTAGCGATAGAAGATGAGTTTACTACGAATCTAGCTGCTTCAGTTCTGGTTGATTTTCTTTTCTGTGGTCCATGTTTGGTTCTCCAGGATGATAAAGACCTGGTTCCAGAGTTTGTGGCGTCGGAGGGTTTGACGTGTTTCATCAAAGTGGGAGCAGAGGCCGACCACAACTACCAGAACTACATCCTGAGAGGTGGGACGCCGCCTGGCCTCCATGGCGTTTGAACCCTGTTCACCTACAGAAATCTGTCTGGGTGATCGTGTTCAGATGGGCTTCAGTCACACAGCGGCCATATTTTATTTACGACTTGGAAGCCCTACAGAAGACAATGACGCAAACTCAACCTGTTGAAATTCAAATATACACCAAAACTATCCTTGGAGATGAGCAGAGCTGGAGAAGGTCCAAATGAAAGACTACAGCTGGATGGAAGGGAACATCCACGATGATGATGTCCATAATGTTAGCTCATTTTAGCATCAGCATGTGAGATTCATCTACAAACGAAGTCACCTAACGATAGTGTTAGCTAGCACACACAGCTAGCATAAACAATCTATGAAACACGAAGCAATGTTAGCATATTACTAATACTAAAGGTCAAGACTGTTAATGCCAACAGTTAATAAGAACTAGACCTAGTTGGTTTGGAGATGCTAACTGCTAACATTAGCTAACATTACGGTTCAACATCAGACCAGTGTCTGTAGTCTTTGATTTGGATCTTCTCCTCTCCATCATATCCAGGATGATGTTGGTGTATACTTTAATCTTGTGTCCATAGACCAGTTGAGTCTGCTCCTCTGTCTGCTGGGTCGGGGTTCCCACCCTAAGGTCATGACCCAAATCAAATATGGCCGCCACGTGAATTAAGCTAGTAGAAAGATGATGTTCAGATGATCAAAGGGAAAGAGAAATCTGATTTCACTGTGTGAACCAGAAATGTGTTTTAATGTCAGTTGTAAATATATTCCAGCTAAATCATCTAGACGTGATCGCGATATGAGATGTGGAGTAAAGCCAGGTGGAGCAGAAACCTTCTACCACCAGCAAGTTGGGGAGGGAGATCCAGGGAGGGGAAGGAGGGAAGGAAGAAAGATGGAGGGAGAGACAACCAAAGATAGGGAAAGAGAGGGCTATGGCTATCCTTAGTCATTTAGCCTCTGTCCTCCATGTAAGGGGAACAACGTCTTCAAATACTGTCCATTATTCACTTCACCCTCCTGAGGTGCCAAATGGGTTTCCACATGGGCCAGAACCAGCCAGAACATTTAGCCAATCACAGTCAGTTGAGTGTAGTTTTCTATGTGGATTGTTCTGCTGAAGTGAAGCCCAGTCAGCTGGTTAAAACTGATCCCGGTACACTGTTAGAGGACAGACAGTGCTGCTCCTCCTGGGGGAGAAGATCCAGTAGCAGCCCAGTTTAAACCAACCACAGAGGATGGAAACGCAGACCAACCCTGACGCGTCCAACATACCTCCACATCAAACCCACAGAACCTGAATCAGCGGAGGAGGGATGACGCTAGATTATAGGTTACAGCTGGTTGGGTTCAGGCTGGAGGGATCTGTGGAAACCTGGGTTAACTCTTTCTGGGTGCTGGTCTCCTGTCTGTCCTCCAGCGCTGAGCCAGATCATGCTGTTTGTGGACGGGATGGACGGCGTGATAAACCACAACGAGACGGTCCAGTGGCTCTACACTCTGACAGGAAGCCTGGTGAGTCCTGGACCACAACTGGTGAATGAGACTCATCATTCACCTTTTAATCAAGCTTAAATGTTGTTTCTGCATTTTCCAAAACTCAAGGCAGAGATTAGGAAAATGTTGATCCCACTGGAAGGGTGGAGTTAGAGACGTGGAGGGATAACTGGTGAGGATGCGGAGAACTGCAGCCTATGAATCATCAATATCAATAAAATGAACAAGACCTTCAAAAGACGGGTCCGTCTTTTGAAGGTCTTGTTCATTTAATGTTTTAGCTGCTCTTCTAATCCTGTAGTTTTAAAAGGGTTTTTGAATTTTGAATTAATGCTTCTGTATTGAATACTTGCAGGTAAGTGAATAAAAGTATAAGCAACAACAAGACAGATCAGGTCTTTTTACAGACTGAAACCTGTCTGTAATCTTGATCTTGTTTTATCTGGATCCTGATAAATAAGCAACTGTGAGGGTTTGTTTTAACCTGCATGGCGCACCAGGGGGGTGGGGCTTTATCAGAACAACTCAGACCGTATCAGCCAAGTTGTCAAACACAGTGAAACGCTGAGTTGACTTGCAAACACTTTCCTGGGTTTGGCCCAAACAGTCTCAACTCACTGCTATCCTGTGTGGTAAGCCCCGCCCACCTGGCACCTCCATAAACTGGATAAACTGAATACTATCTGCGCCTGGCCTGGGCTAATGTAGGTCAAATGCCTTAGAGTAGGATTGCTGATCTGAGGTCTGTTTGGTCCTCATGTCATAATGAAGTTATAGGGTTCCTATTCCTCCAGTTAGTCTGGGAACTATTTTCTACAGCGTTTAGACGACCGTGGAAACACAGATGAAATAAAAGATGAAATGCATTTTCCCTTAGCCGGTACTAGACTTGGAGATTCAGGCCTCAGTTGGATGTTTGTGCTGCAGCGCCACCTGGTGGTCAACTGGTGTGATCTCTCTCTGTCTCTCAGTCTCGTCTGGTGGTGAAGACGGCGCTGAAGCTGCTGATCGTGTTCGTTGAATACGCAGAGTCCAACAGTCAGCTGCTGATCCACGCCGTCGACACGGTGGATGGGAAGAGAGGTACACACACACACACACACACACACACACACACATATAGGATGAGTTCCAGAGTTCCAGTGATGAAGTCAATGTACTGTGAGATGCTGCCTAATATGTACTTAAGTGTGTGTGTGTGTGTGTGTGTGTGTGTGTGTGTGTGTGTGGTAGGTACGAAGCCGTGGAGTAACGTGACGGAGGTCCTGGAGGAGAGGAACGGCTCCGACACCGAGCTCCTCACCTACACCATGATGCTCATCAACAAGGTAAACAAACACACCATCAACACAGTCAACAAGGTAAACAAACACCATCAACACAGTCAACAAGGTAAACAAACACACAGTCAACAAGGTAAACAAACACACCATCAACACAGTAAACAAGGTAAACAAACACACTGTCAACACGAGGCAGTGTTCATCTACAGATTAGAGAGGAAAGCTTTGGGCCGGAGGGTTGCCGGTTCGAATCCGCAGTCCAGTGGCCAACAGTAGTCAAGTCACAGTATTGATATAGCTTTAATCACCGTCCCACATTATGAAACTAAACATGAAAACAAAAACAAAACAAACCCGACCTTTGACCCTCAGTGAGAACCAGGAAAAACTCCCATGAAAACCTCATCAAAAAAAGGACAACAGAGAAGATGAAATGTTGATAAATATAAACAAAATATACAGAATAAACACAATAAGAACCAGTAGAGACTGTGGTTGTACTGGTCAGCTCCCAGTTCTACCAGAAGTTTTCTCCTCAAACTTGTGATAAAAGTCTTTGTTTCAAACACGACACACCCACGGTTATTCATATTCCTGTCTGTCTGTCTGTCTGTCTGTCTGTCTGTCTGTCTGTCTGTCTGTCTGTCTGTCTGTCTGTCTGTCGTCAGACTCTGGCGGCGCTTCCAGACCAGGACTCCTTCTACGACATGACAGACTGTCTGGAGCAGCAGGGAATGGAGAGGATCATCCACAGACACATGAACAACAAGACCACCGAGGCCGACCTCCGCTCACAGTTCACCATCTATGAGGTAAATATATTGCTACTAGTACTACTAGTTAAAACTACAACAAGTTAAGAGTTACTATCCTAGTCTATAGTGAATGCTGCAGTAGAGGCTTTCAGGTGATGTAGCCCCGCCCCCTCTGGCAGCCATGTTGGAGGTCCTCAGCTCTGAACAGCGTGTTTCTGTCTCAACAGAATTTAATCTTCATGGTTAATTTCTGTCTGTTTCTACTGAACTGATCATTTCATCACTGATCCATCTGATTGATTTAGTGTTTAGATCATGTAGCTTGTTAGCTAGCTAACCATAGTATCTGGTCAGCTAACCATCACTGTCTTGTTGTTAACACATCTGGTTAGCACACTAGCTAACGTATCTAGTAGAAGCTAGCGTTAGCAGTGGCTAGTAGTCCCATGTTAACAGTAACTAGTTAGCTAGCTACCAGTTAGTTCAGGTTAACTAGCTGACTCTTCTCCAGCTCCAACTCAGAGTGTTTTGGAGTAGAG
>JAXDDX010000009.1:7362500-7397500 GCA_034670405.1 Hoplostethus atlanticus
GGTGGGGGTGTTGTCCAGTTCAGAGGGTGGGGGTGTTGTCCAGTTCAGAGTATGTGGGTGTCGTTCAGTTCAGAGGGTGTGGGTGTCTTCTAGGGCTGCAGCTATCGATTATTTTAGTAATCGAGTATTCTACCGATTATTCCATCGATTAATCGAGTAATCGGATAAGAAATACTTTTGCTTTATTAAAGAGCAATAGTAAATATACAAAAGAGAAAATAAGACGGGTCTCTTAAAATGAACAACTAATTGGTTTCCTTTTTAGAAAAATCAACATTCTTATTGCTTAAATTGCATACAATAATATTATCTGTCAAAACTAAACCCATTTAGTGCATTTAAGTGCCATATTACATTCTGAGTTTTAAAGAAAACATTTTCTGAAATGCAAAAACAAATAAAACAAATAATTTCAAATTAGTTTTAATTACTTTATTTGTAGGAGGCAAAAACGAATAGACAGGAAGGTTTGAACAAGAGTCCACACATACAATTTCACACATTTTTGAGTGCTTTTACAAAGCCAACATGTAATGAACAAACGTTATTCATGAGAATACACCTCCTTAAATGTCTCTACATACTGGTGTGTGTGTGTGACTATCATAATAATAACATGAATGAACCTCAGGCTTTCACAAATTGTCTGCAGCATTTTATTTTCTGTGGTTATTTTCTTGAGCAAAACTAACTTAGGGACATCATAACTAGTCACCATATTGATTTACGTTCTTAACTAGCCATTACATATAGCCATAATTAACGTACATTCTTTACTAGCCTTCATCTCAACTAGCTTTACGTTAAATGCTAACGTTAACGTTACCTTGTGTCGGGTCCGCTCCGTGTACTGGATGCGTAGACTGGATGCTTTCTGCTGAGATGCTGAAGCATTGACGTCGTGCTATTGTGGTAGGCTAGTTCGATTTTACAATAGACACACTGTACAGAGTTTTCGTTTTGTTTCAGCTTGAAATGATCCCAAACTTTGGACACTTTCTGTCGTTTTCTCTGGCCGGTCTCTTCTCTTCGCCCCTCGCTATTTTCTCTCTCTTCCTCCATTTTGCAATCTGCGCGCTCAAATCACGTATTCTTCACGTGTCCACAGCGTAAGCGCGTTGTGCGACAGTAATAATCATCCATGCGAAACACAGTGCGCTGTATATAGTTATATGGATTAAACGAAGCTTCGATGCAAAGAATTTACATCGATGATTTTTAGTAATCGAGTTACTCGAGTTTCTCGAGGAATCGTTTCAGCCCTAGTGTCGTCCAGTTCAGAGGGTGTGGGTGTTGTCCAGTTCAGAGGGTATGGGTGTTGTCCAGTTCAGAGGGTGGGGGTGTGTCCAGTTCAGAGGGTGGGGGTGTGTCCAGTTCAGAGTATGTGGGTGTCATTCAGTTCAGAGTGTGTGGGTGTCGTTCAGTTCAGAGGGTGTGGGTGTTGTCCAGTTCAGAGGGTGTGGGTGTTGTCCAGTTCAGAGGGTATGGGTATTGTCCTGTTCAGAGCGTGTGGGTGTTGTCCAGTTCAGAGGGTGTGGGTATTGTCCAGTTCAGAGGGTGTTGTCCAGTTCAGAGGCTGTGGGTGTTTCCAGTTTAGAGGGTGTGGGGTTTGTCCAGTTCAGAGGGTGTGAGTGTATGGGTATTGTCCAGTTCAGAGGGTGTGGGGTTTGTTCAGTTCAGAGTGTATGGGGTTTGTCCAGTTCAGAAGTCTGTGTTGTGTTTCTCTCCAGCCCAGAGGAGTGTCCAGTTCAGAGGGTGTGGGTGTTGTCCAGTTTAGTGGGTGTGGGTATTGTCCAGTTCAGAGGGTGTTATCCAGTTCAGAGTGTGTGGGTGTTCAGTTCAGAGGTTGTGAGGGTATGGGTATTGTCCAGTTCAGAGGGTGTTGTCCAGTTCAGAGGGCATGTTGTTGTCCAGTTCAAAGGGTGTGGGTGTTGTCCAGTTCAGAGGGTGTTGGCCAGTTTAAAGGGTGTGAGGGTATGGTTATTGTCCAGTTCAGAGGGTATGTGGGTGTTGTCCAGTTCAGAAGGTGTTATCCAGTTCAGAGGGTATGGGTATTGTCCAGTTCAGAGGGTGTGGGTGTTGTCGAGTTCAGAGGGCATTGCTCAGTTCAGAGGGTGTGTGGGTGTTGTCCAGTTCAGAGTGTGTGAGGGTATGGGTATTGTTCAGTTCAGAGGATGTTATCCAGTTCAGAGGGTGTGGTATTGTCCAGTTCAGAGGCTGTGGGTGTTGTCCAGTTCAGAGTGTGTTGTCCAGTTCAGAGGGTGTGGGTGTTGTCCAGTTCAGAGGGTGTGAGGGTGTTGTCAAGTTCAGAGGGTGTGGGTATTGTCCAGTTCAGAGTGTGTTGTCCAGTTCAGAAGTCTGTGTTGTGTCTCTCTCCAGCTCAGAGGAGTGTAATGTTAATCTGGACAAGCCGGTTCTGAGGAAGTTTGAGTAAGTACTGCTACCCAGCCCCACTGCATGCTGGGAGCTGACAGAGCACCAGTAGGGTGGTGTGTGTGTGTGTGTGTGTGTGTGTGTGTGTGTGTGTGTGTGTGTGGTATGAATAACCTCTCCCAGGTCATGAAGCTTTTCCATCTGCTGTTCTCAACACCCGGTGTCAGGTAGGTCTTTACTGGGAGAAACCCTCTGGAGACAGGAAGTGATGCGTTTCACGTTTCAACAGAAGAAGAACTGGGTAGTTAGCATGAGCAGCGATAGCCACCATGGCTGAACAGACAAAGAAAAGAGCGCCACCTACAGGAACTCAAACTCCATCAACAGAAAATCCAAGGAGGAAGACGTCACAGTACTGGACATACTGTTTGATTGACAGGTGATCTCTGGGAAGAGCAGTGAGGAACACCACAGTGAGGAACACCACAGTGAGGAACACCACAGTGCTCAAGGATTACCACTTTAATGTGAAGTAATATTATATATATCGCCACTCATCGTGGATCTGATGGATCCTGTTGCTTTGGTGGTTTGAAGGAATTCCTGGTATTTTGGCATTAAATACAGAAGCTGTAATAATAATATCTGCAGCACATTGTGTCCTTTTAGAAAACCTATTTTCCGTCCTCTGTTTGTTGTTTTCTCCTCTCCTGGATCTATTGTGTACCTGCGGTGCAGATTGGGACAATAGAAACTCATAAACGAGAATAGAAGTTTAACAGTCTGATTATGGGATGCCTCCGTCACGCTGCTACCACAAAATGCAGACGGCGACCTCGCCTTCGGACTCGGAGCGGCGTTAAGACGACCCCGCCCGGCCAGCAGATTATAGACCTCAGGCCTGGTGGTCATGGAGCCTGGACTGGATCCATCCCATAATGTCCCATATTGCAACTTCCACCTCCAAACCCACCCTAGTGCACACTGATGTTGCAGGCAGGATAGAATAAGAATAAGAACTTTATTTGTAGGGCACTAGGGAAATAAAACTAGAGCTGATGAAGACATGGCAGTTATAGGATGTGTGTGTGTGTGTGTGTGTGTGTGTGTGTGTGTGGGTGTGTGTGGGTGTGGGTGTGTGGGGCTTGGCTCCTGGTGGAGGGGCTGATAGGAGTCTGCAGGTCATCATCTGGTTTGTAACACTGAATGGAATTGTTGGTAATTAATTGCTAATTGTTGGTATTTAATTGGCCTGTGATTGGTTTGCAGTGTTTTCTGATTAACCGTCTGAATCTGTTGGTGAGCTCTGCTGAATCTGCTGATCCAGCGCTTTTCAACCAGCGACCATGGAAGAGTCTGCAGGTTTTACTTCCAGCCAGACGCTACAGCAGCTGATCTCTGGTTGAACGTGTTCACCAGTTGGTAACCGGCTGGCTTGTTTTGTTATAATGAAACCTGCAGACTGTTGGGTGGCGTCTGGTTCAGATCATACTCCTGGACGCTCTTCGTCTCTGATGATTAAAGGGGCTGAACGGTGGCCGGTGGGGGGGCACGCTGTCTGCTGTCGGTCGGCCATGTTGGCTCTGTCCCACCCAGTTTCCTGTTTCCTCTGCAGAGGCACCTTCCTGCGCAGCCTGGCTGCCACCCAGTGGGAGAAGAAGAGATGGAGTAAACACCGGGACACACCGTCCTCGTCTGCTGACGTCATAGCCCCGCGCCCACAGCCTGCAGAGGACCACAGTGTCCTGACTGAAGGCAAGTCAGGCGGCAGTATGACGCTGGATCAGACCGTTGGGTTCACATTAGAGTACATTAACTTTAATGATCCTTGTGGGGAAATTGAGTCACTGCAGCAGCAAAGTAACAGGATGCAGCAAATTAAAATAGGATATCGTGAATATAGTTATAGAAATATGCACAAACAACAGTGTCAGCACTAGAACAAGTTTTAGCAATTACAACATTATTAGTGTGCAAAATAACAGCAGTAGAACTTTCTGTAGCAAAGAATTCTGAATATATACATATATATATATATATATATATATACAGTGTGAAAATATACCCAAAATATGAACTATACACTGTGTGTGTGTGTGTGTGTGTGTGTGTGTGTCCAGGCCAGGCATCCAGAGGAAGCAGCCCCTCCCCCAGCACCCTGGAGACAGAGGAACACTCAGACTCCCAGAATGACCCAGGCAAGAGACTATGATTACCCACAACCCCCTGTCTTTATTGTCCTATTACTAACAGGGTTCTTGGTTCTGCCCGTTCTAAAGCCATGTTGCAGCCATGTTTCTGTCCGGTTGGGTAATGGCCACCATGTTTGTTTCCATTGAGGTCGGCTCAGTAGCACGGCACTGACGCACACACTTCCCGGTCGCTGTCTTACTTCCCTCTGCCCCTAGAGTCGTACACTGTGGACCACTAGCAACTGTAACCATGGTAACAACCAATTGGGAAGAACAAAAACTCTCTCACCTTTAGTGTCTTTTTCAGTGTATTCTTGCTTTGGCGCCATCGTGTGGCGGTAATGTTCAACAACAGCACAAACACAAATCTTTTTCCTCTCCAAAAGATCCTGGACTGAGAGTTTCTGCCCCCCCCCCCCCCCCTCCTAAAAGCCTGCAGTAAATGAGTCAGATGTACTATGTGACTTCCTGCTGTGTTTCTGTCTTCATGTTTTATGTTGGTCTACTCTGCAGAGACACTAGTTATTAAATACGATTTTCTCTCTTTCTCATGGTCTCCTCCCATGACCTGCAGATAAATACGGGGGGATGTAAACTGTCTAGTGGAGCAGATGAGAATCTGACTTCCTGACTTCTTGTTTAGAGAGAGCAGGGGGGGGGCTAACTTGGGCTGTAAAGAGCTTAGGGTTAAAGCCTGGGCTAATTAGGACTACCAGGGCTAACTAGGGCCACAGCTATCTCAACGTGTTCACAATATGAGGGTGAAAGTGGAGCTGGTGCTGTTTGGGTGGTCTGTCCTTTTTAAATCCTGGACACTGAAAAAACCTGCAACTCATGTTGGTGAAGCAGTAAAGCTGAAGGTTGAATCTCCATCTGTTTTGTCCAGCACCGTCTGTCCAGCGGCAGTGCAGCACTCTGTCCAATGACAGGAAGTTCCTCCTGGACATGCTCTACGCCAAGACCTCTGCCCCAGTGCCTCTGAGCCCCCTGTCTACCGACACCACCGAGGAAGAAGGGGACTTCCTGCCCGGTGAGAGTGCTGACCAAACCTGTTATAAAGTGTAGAAAAGTGTTTTCTCATTGGTGACCGACAAAACGCGATTTCTTTCCACCATATTGAGAAGATTAAAGGTCAAATTTGTTTTTCCAATATATCTAGTAGCACAACTCAGCAGAAAAAGGCACCCAGCTCTGGACGTTAACAATACTTAAGGTTGTTCCATACAAAAGTCGTACCCTATCTCACTACTACATCACCACCAGTACACTGGGAGCAGAATGGTCCATTTGTGGTCACTTGAAATGGTGAGTGAGAGAGCTCTGCTGTTTCCTCCTCCTCAGGTGGTGATGTGGGTGGCGTGGGCCGTCTGGCCGAGCGTCTGTCCAGCCTCAAAGCCCAGTCGGCTAAACCTGCCCCCCCCAACGAGGACAGCGCCTCCCGCAGGGCGGAGCTGGAGGGGCTGGAAGGATCTGCCAAGGCGGCCCGGGCCAGGCTGGCCGAGGAACAACAGGTCGGTTGTTGGCTGAAATGTCTGTCTGTCTGTAGAGTCTGAGTCTTCCTTCAGAGGCTGAAACCTCAACCTCACCTCCTCTCACTCCACCTCTCTCCTTAGCTGTTATTCTGTGTCTCTATTCCATTCCATTTGTTGTCATGGTGCTTTGACCTCCTTACTGTTGGTTGCTTGTAACATCGGTGATCTAGGAACTGAAGTTTATTTTCCTGTTGATTTTACTGATAGTCCCTCTACATGGCTAAATGTGATGTTATTAATGTGATGTAACTGGAACAGCAGCATCGCCACATCCGGCCCCAGTGCAGCATCGACGCCGAGAGCCACTCCCGCCGCCTGGAGACGACCCTGATGACCCCGCTGGGCCCGGGGGGCGCCACTGATGCCTGGGACCAGCTGCAGCCCAGCGCCGCCGCCCTGCGCATCAAAGACCTGGACTTCTCCGACCTGCTGGACGACGAGGACATCGACGTCCTGGACATGGACACCTTCGACTCCTCCTCCTCCTCCAGCCGCCCTCCCCCTCCTCCACCCATACCGGGCCTGGCTGCAGCTCCTCCTCCCCCTCCTCCTCCTCCTCCTCTCCCAGGTGCTCCAGGAGGAACAGCCCCCCCTCCACCTCCTCCTCCTCCTCCCCCCCCAGGCGCTCCCCCCCCACCTCCTCCCCCCCCTACCCTTGCAGAGGGCTTGGTGAGGAAGAAGAAGACGGTGAAGTTGTTCTGGAAGGAGCTGAAGCAGGCCGACAGCCCCCGGAGGTGTCGGTTTGGCCGGGGGACAGTGTGGGCGTCGCTGGACAAGGTGGCCGTGGACACCTCGCGGCTCGAGCACCTGTTCGAGTCCAAGGCCAAAGACCTGCATGTTGCCAAGGTAACCAGGTTCTGTTTTAGCTAGCAGCGCTAAAATGATGCATTGTGAGAAGCGCTGGGCATGGCTCCTGCTGTTGCTTGGAGACCAATCAAAACTTGTTTAAAGTCTGGCACTGAAATATTTTTGACTTCTGCAAATATGTGGAGAAAGAAAGAAAGAACATACGAACATGCAGCAGTGCCTCCTTTCAGTCTGGAAGGAGGAGAAACGTAAGCCAGGGCTGAAAGGTGGACATGTAAACTACTGTTTGGTTATTGATATTAATAATCATAGTGTTTCTGTGGAATTCATATGTTTAGAAGGGACCAGAGGTGAAGAAGTCGGAGATCCTGGTTCTGGACCCTAAGAGGAGTAACGCCATCAACATCGGTATGACCGTCCTGCCGGCAGTCCACGTCATCAAGACTGCCATCCTCAACTTCGACGAGTTCGCCATCAGTAAGGAAGGAATAGAGGTAGGAGTCTCCTGCCAGCAGAGGTCGCTGTGGGGCTGGAAACATAATGCTGCCCCAGTTATTGAATGAAACTTGATGAAACTGATCCATCAAATATGATGCCTCAGACACCACTGGTCTGGAGTAACCCAGACTAGATAGACTAAGCTAACCCCTCCCGTGTCCTCTCGCTGTGTAGAAGATCCTGACCATGACTCCTACAGAGGAGGAGAAGCAGAAGATCCAGGAGGCCCAGCTGGCCAACCCTGACGTTCCTCTGGGAACCGCAGAGCAGTTCCTCCTCAGCCTGGCCTCCATCAGCGCCCTGACAGCCCGGCTGCAGCTATGGGCCTTTAAACTCAACTATGAAACTCTGGAGAAGGTACGTAGGACTAGTGCCTACTAACCCTGAGTAGGAGGAACTAGACTATGAAACTCTGGAGAAGGTACGTAGGACTAGTGCCTACTAACCCTGAGTAGGAGGAACTAGACTATGAAACTCTGGAGAAGGTACGTAGGACTAGTACCTACTAACCCTGAGTAGGAGGAACTAGACTATGAAACTCTGGAAAAGGTACGTAGGACTAGTACCTACTAACCCTGAGTAGGAGGAACTAGACTACGAAGCTCTGGAGAAGGTACGTAGGACTAGTACCTACTAACCCTGAGTAGGAAGAACTGGACTACGAAGCTCTGGACTACGAAGCTCTGGTGAAGGTACATAGGACTAGTACCTACTAACCCTGAGTAGGAGGAACTAGACTACGAAACTCTGGAGAGTACGTAGGACTAGTACCTACTAAACTGAGTAGGAAGAACTAGACTACAAAATTCTGGAGAAGGTACGTAGGACTAGTACCTACTAACCCTGAGTAGGAAGAACTGGACTACGAAGCTCTGGAGAAGGTATGTAGGACTAGTACCTACTAACCCTGAGTAGGAGGAACTAGACTATGAAACTCTGGAAAAGGTACGTAGGACTAGTACCTACTAACCCTGAGTAGGAGGAACTAGACTACGAAGCTCTGGAGAAGATACCCAATCGTTTTCAAGCTGTATTCACTTCAGCCAATCAGATCACGTTACTTGATTACATCATCATTTGCCACCCTGTTCATCCTCTCCTGTTGGTCTTTTCTCTCCCTCTCATCTCTCTACCCCTCTTTCATCTTTCTCTCTCTCCCTCATCTCTGTCTCTCTCTCATCTCCCCCTCTCTCTCCCTCCCTCTCATCGCTCTCCCTCCCCCCTCATCTCTGTCTTTCTCTCTCTCCCTTTTTCTCTCTCATCTATCCCCTCTCTCATCCCTCTCTCACCCCTTTCTCTCTCTCTCCCCCTAATCCCTCCATCCAGGAGGTAGCAGAGCCTCTGTTTGACCTGAAGCTGGGGATGGAGCAGCTGGCCAAGAATCAGACCTTCAAGCGGATCCTGGCGACGCTCCTCGCCATCGGGAACTTCCTCAACAGCTCCAACGTGAGAACAAAACAAATGTTTTACTGATTTTCATTTAATGTTCAACGAAGAATCAATGTGGCAACACCTAGCCCTCTTCCATGTAATGTAGAAGACCTTTGCTGAGAGTGAAGGTCCGTCCATGACTCTCTGGTTCCTGCAGAGGCTCCGTGGATCCTGGAACTGGAACTGAAAGCTCCACCTGTAGAATAGTAGAATAGTAGAATAGTAGAAACACTGAATCGGTTCATCATGGTAGAGTCAGTAGTTTCCTGCTAGCTGTCGGTACTGATCTCTCTGCTGTTCAATTCCATTCAGCAGCGTCTTTTTTTTCTTGGGGTGAAAAGAAGCTAAAACTAGAATATCTGAACCTGGACCAATAACACACGAGAATACTGAAGCACCTCTTCCACTGAGACAATAGACATCAGTATATCAATACATCATGAATAGAGCCTTCAGCACCAGAACAACTGTTTATTATTTGTAGGCCATGCTGCCACAGTGTACACGCTACATACATAACGTAGAGAACATGAAAACAGTCAGACGTGTATTATATTATATTATATTATATTATATATGTCAAAACTAACTAGTAAACTCATACTGGTTAACATGTCTGAAGCATCTGACTACTGTCACTGTTGGTTTTCGCCCTTTTTGATGACGTTTTGATGTCAACAGCAGTACTTACTATCACTGTTACTATCACTGTTACTATCACTGTTACTATCACTGTTATTATCACTGTTACTACTGGCCTGTTAACTAGTTTATTCATGGTAACACCATTAACCTGGAGAAGACCTGAACCAGTATGACCAGTAACCAGGTTAACATAAACGTAACCAGTGAAGTAACAGATGGATTGTGTGACTCCTGTGTTTAAATGGCAGTTATCTCTGACCTGGGGACTAGTTAGTGGGACTAGTCTAGACTAGTTAGAGTCTGTCTGAACTGGTTTAGTGGGTTAACTGGGGTTAACAGTTCAGATTATTGAGCCTTTAAACAGATTAGATGCTGGCAGAGATCGAGCTGTGATTACGTTTCCATGCTGTTCGTCTGCAGCTTTAATCTGATATGAGCTGCTGATGGCAATAAACGTGTGTGTGTGTGTGTGTGTGTGTGTGTGTGTGTGTGTGTGTGTGTGTGTGTGTGTGTGTGTGTGTGTGTGTGTGTGTGTGTGTGTGTGTGTGTGTGTGTGTGTGTGTGTGCAGGCGAAGGGCTTCGAGCTGGGTTACCTGGAGAAGGTGGTGGAGGTGAAGGACACCGTCCACCGCCAGTCTCTGCTGCATCACACCTGCAGTTTGGTGGTGGAAAATTACCCAGAATCCTCTGACATCTACTCTGAGATCCCCGCCATCAGCCGCTCCGCTAAAGTACCACTCTGTTCTATTCTGTTTTATTCTATTGTTCTATTCTATTTTTGACATCTACTCTGAGATCCACCATCAGTACATTCTATTCTACTCTACTTTACTAGAGTTCTACTCTACTCTGTCCTAGACTGTTTTGAAGTGATTTATAACTCAGTTATAAAAGCAGGTAACCAGGTGAGGTCTTCCTCCAGGTGGACTTTGAGCTGCTGTCAGAGAACCTGGTCCAGCTGGAGAGACGCTGCAAAGCATCCTGGGACAACCTGAAGGTGGTCGCCAAACATGAAACCAAAATTCTGCTGAACAAGATGACAGAGTTCCTGAAGGACTGCACACAGCGAATCATCATCCTGAAGGTCGTCCACAGAAGGGTCATCAACAGGTCAGCACACACACACACACAGAGGGAGGGGTTTCATCACCAACCATCTGATCCCTCATCAGTCTGTTAGTTAATAACGTGTCAGTAGAACCAGTTGACTGTCTGAACCAGGTTCTTGTGGTGTGTCTGTAGATCATCCAGTAACGTTCTCAGTAAAAGTGATCAGTGTGATCAGGTAGATTTGTCTCCAAATGTAGGTTACTGTGACTCAGTAAACTGTCTTGTCTTTAGCCCTAGTCTCTACTCCAAAACACTCTGAGTTGGAGCTGGAGAAGAGTCAGCTCAGTTAACCTGAACAAACTGGTAGCTAGCTAACTAGTTTAGTGACTGTTAACATGGGACTACTAGCCACTGCTAACGCTAGGTTCTACTAGATACGTTAGCTAGTGCGCTAATCAGATGTGTTAACAACAAGACAGTGATGGTTAACTGACCAGATACTATGGTTAGCTAGCTAACAAGCTACATGATCTAAACACTAAATCAATCAGATGGATCAGTGATGAAATGATCAGTTCAGTAGAAACAGACAGAAATTAACCATGAAGATTCAATTCTGTTGAAACAGAAACACAATCAGCTGTTCACAGAGCTGAGGACCTCCAACATGGCCGCCAGAGGGGGCGGGGCTACATCACCTGAAAGACTATGCAGGATATAGACACACAGGCGTACAATATACTCACTCACATACATCATACACACCGCAGGAAGAATACCAGTATCCACTGGGTATTGTTCTGAACAGAATGATTGCGACCTTCTCCTCTTACTCTTACTCTTCCTCTCTCCTCCTCCTCCTCTTCCTCTTCATCTCTCCTTCTGCTCCCAGGTTCCATTCGTTCCTGCTGTTCCTGGGTCAGCCGTCCTACTCGGTAAGAGACATCAAGGTCACCAGTTTCTGTCGGATCATCAGTGAGTTTTCTCTGGAGTATCGAACCACCAGGGAACGAGTCCTGACCCACAAACGCAAACGAGCCACCCACCGAGAACGAACCAAGACCCGCGGCAAGATGATCACCGAGGTAAACCTCTCTACATGGTTCCCAATAGGTCAAGGGTCAGGAGCAAGTAGGTGTTTAGTGTCATTGGCTGTTGCAGGGATCGAACCTGAGACCTTCCAGTTGCAGGACAGTCTTTTGATTCCTTCCAGTGGACACTTTGATCCAAACTGCCATACAGCACCAATACATGTTTAGTATTGGAGGGAATTGAGCCTTTATTTCCAGTTGACTGATTCAGTGTTAAACCTCTTCAATGTTATAACTAATTAACTAGTTATCATTTCTCTGCTCTTTACTAACCCTGCTCTCTTCTTCCTCCTCCTTCTCTCCCTCCTCCTCCTCAGACGGAGAAGTTTTCGGGGGCGGTTCCTCCTTATGATGGCTCCTCCCCTGTGTCTATGGCAGCAGAGGCGGAGCCAAATCAGGAGGAGGAGCATGAAAACATGAAGAACTTGCTGATCAGCAACAACGACAACCTGGCCGCCGAACCCCAGACCCTGAGGCGCTCCAGAGCCTTCCGCAGTAAGACCGACAGACAGACAGACAGACAAATAATGTTTAATTACTCTACATGGAACTTAAAGCTGCATTATGTAACATTTTAATGTAAAAAATCCAAGCACCTTATCAGTCTAGTTCATGAAGTGGGGCGGCGACAGAGAAGACAGGCCCCTCCCCCTTCATTGAGCCACTGTAGATTCGCTCCATTCAACCCAATGAAGTTTTGGAGTCAGTCAGAACACTGGCGGAAACGTTTTCTCCAAACACAGGAAGTGACGAATCGAAGCTTAGGAGCCAACCGCTCTGAAACAGCAGCTATCGCCTCGGCTATCGCTACAGGAAGCTAAGGGTGATGAAGTTTTAAAAATACAAACAGTTGCCTCTCGCTGCCTCTTGGTAAAGTACAGTAGCTACTGTGCTACTGTGTTAGTCTGTAGAGGTCAGTAGTCCTGTGTCAGTAGGTAACTACAGACCTGGTTCTGGTTCTGTCCTCAGGTCTCGGCAGGGTGAGTCCGTCTCAGATGACGGTCGCTAAAGACGACGGCAGCTCCCAGGATGACGCCACCGATGAGATCATGGATCGGCTGGTCAAGTCTGTTACCCAGAATCCTTCAGACAGGGCCTCCAGCCCCAAGACACGCAAAAGATCCCGCCTCAACAGGAAGTCATGTGAGTAGATGGGCTGATATGATGAGGCTGAGTGGTTTCACGGTGTATGAAACATTATTTTAGAATTAATTAATGACTAATAATGTTAATTAAGCAGTTAATTATTTTATTTATGTGTTTATATTATTATGATGATTATAATTACTTTATTTAAGTCTCAGAGAATTTGGCACCCTCATTTACAACGAAGACAAAGAAAACCTCAGTCAAATAAAACCCAAATCAAAACTGTTATCTTAACATATCATAATATGTTAAGAAATCAAATCAGTGGTTTTGATTGGTTTAGTAATTTATAATGATCCAACTACTTTTAAATACCTAAATAAGTATTCATAAATAATGAACAAAGGACGTAAAACATAAATGAACATTATCGGGACCTTTATTATAAAGTTACACGGGTCAGTATAAAGTGTACATGATCATTTCAGATGTAGATAGTTATTGATCGTCACCAGACCAGTCAGTCATGTTAGCATTAGCTTGGTTAGCATTAGCTTGTTTAGCATTCCTACTTGAAACCAGGGGACTCAGCTATCTGTGAGCAGCTAGTTGAGTCTTGTGGTTTCAAGCTAACCAGGCTAACAAGTAGGGAAACTAAAGGTCAGATCAGGGAAACCCAAGGAGAAACGTAGGAACTTTGTCTCCCAGCATCACCAGTGTCTGTGAGGAACAGTCAGTCAGACCCAAGCTGCTGAGGTTTCCTCTGAAGGTCTGGAGCTTCTGGTCTGGTCCAGTCCTCCAGAAGGTCAAGGCCAGCAGGACGAGTCTGGTTCAAGACTGTGTTCAACCACAACAGCAGAACTGTGTCCAAAACAGGCCTGTTATCTCTCTGGCTTCATATCGCTGTTTTCACTTCCTCACTAAACCCTCAGAGCAGATGATTATCACAGCCAAGCATTCTGCTGCTTGGAGGACACTTGGGTTCACTTTGCTCTTCCAGGGCGTGGAACCCACAACCTCCCTAAAATGTGAAGGAAGTCACGCCTGAGAAGCATCTAAGAACATGCTGGTCCCTGAGTACTGCTACTGAAGGACATTTAATACATTTAGTTTAGTTCAGGACGTTCAATCTGAAATATGTCCACACTTCAGTTAGGGAGCTTCTGCTGAAGGACTGAGGAAGACGAAGCTCGATAGAAGACTATAATTAAATCCAAGTCAGCCAATCAGCTTGGTTGAAACCCTCCTGATTCTAATGATTGATTGTTGTTTTGAAGATCTGATTTTATTGATCTGTAAATCTGTAAATGTGTTTCAGTGCGGAGGACGCTGAAGAGTGGGCTCAGCCTGGATGTGGTTCAAGCTCTGGGTCTCAACAAGACAGGAGACAAAGTCTGAACAGCAACTCAACAGACAGTCAGACAGAACAACAGACACACACACACACCTACAATAACAGACCGTCTACAGACTGCTAGCCACAACCAACTGATCTGGAAGCAGCCTGGAACGTAGAGGCTGTGCAAGATGGACCCTGAGACTGACGGACTGACTGACTGATTGATTTATTGATAGACTGATTGGTGAAGGACCCAGAGAAGCTGAACCCAGACCAGCAGACCAGAGTCTCCGCCCCCTTCTGGACGCGAGGCCTCCTGATTGGAGGAGAAGCACTGGACTACCGGAGGAAGATCTCCGTTTTATTCAAACTGAACAAACCTCAAACATTTCACTCTGTTTGTTTTTAACTTTTTAAATTGTTCATGCATCACATTTCTTAGCCCTGTGTGTGTGTGTGTGTGTGTGCGTGTGCGTGCGTGTGTGTGCGCGTGTGTGTGTGTGTGTGTGACCTGTAGCTTCCCTCGCCACACCATTGATGAAACCGTTCTGCTGACCTTGAAACGTTATTGAGTTATTGATGTATTTTCTGTCACGGGGGTTCTTGTAAAAATGATCACATCTAAAAATGAAATTGTTGGAGGAAGATATGGTTTATGATTATGTACAGTTGTTGCCTTTTTGCACTGGGAGTGGGTTGGTTTAAGTTAACAAGGAACTGTCTTGTATATACGCTCACTCCCTCGGTTGAGATGTTCAGGTTAGTCCCACTGCCACTAATCCACCTGGTCGCTGTTCTGGCACATAGAAACAAACTGATTCTGGAACGGTTTTAACTTGAGAATCAATGATCATTAAACGGCAGACTGATCGTGTTCTAGCAGTAATTAATAAAGGTTTTCAAATAAGAATGACAGATGTTGTTTGTAGTTTTTGGCACTTAGTAACATTCAAACCAATCAATAACCAATCAATAAGACGATAACGAGTTTTCTTAAAGATCACTGAGCTCAAAGTATTCCACTGGAACTATATTATACTGCACTGTTCTTCACTGTACTATACTTTACTGTACAATGAGCATCTGTCCAGTCCAGTCAGTCCAGTCAACTAGGCAAACCATAATACAATGTACAACTCCTCCCCAGGGGAGGCTGGGGCAGGTTGGCTCCAGGGGGCGCTGTCTAATAATATTGATACCAGCAGCTTGTCCATGTGGTTGTTTCACTGATGAGACATGAAACCTCGAGGTGAGAGAGACTTTTCATCTTTCAAGTAAATTTTCAACTTGTAAATAAACTCTGTTCCATAAACACGTTCAGCTTGTTAACCTCGTCGCTAGGTGAGTTGCAGTCAGGTAGGCGTTTAACTCTGTTCTTTTATAGATGGTGAAAATAGTCAAAGAAAAAGTTTTTCTGACTTTATTCTGTATTCAGATCTGTTAGCTGGCGCCGGAGCGACTGCTGGTCTTCCTGTTGATATTACAACATAATTGGAGGAGCTGGACAGAAATGAGACGTATCAAAAGATGATCTACTCGATCAACGTAGAGGATACAGGATCACTCATGTCAGGTCCTTCAGAGAAGAGGAGAGAGACCAATTTCTCCACCCACAGTAGCCAAGATAGACCAGAATGCAATGCAGTCACCGAGATAGACCAGAATGCAATGCAGCCACAAGACAGGTCGGGTTTGGAGTAAGAGGTGTGACTCTCACTTTTCCTTGACTGCAAAAACTCTCACTGTCTTTCTCTTCCTATATGCTCACCATGTCTCTCTTCACCTTCATGTATAACCAATAGCCGAATGCAACATGTTCACATGCCTTCTGTGGGGGTTGTTGAAAGGCATTCTGGGAAATGTAGTGTTGAACGAGGGGCAACTGGTGGATTTCGAACCGTCTGCTGCTGTGGACCAGAGGCCAGACTGGCAGAAAGACAAGGTGAGGAGGAAGGAAAGGAAACAAGTGTTACTGATTCTACTCCCCCTGACTCTACTCCACCTGATTCTACTCCCCCTGACTCTACTCCCCCTGATTCTACTCCCCCTGACTCTACTCCCCCTGACTCTACTCTCCCTGATTCTACTCCCCCTGACTCTACTCCCCCTGACTCTACTCTCCCTGATTCTACTCCCCCTGACTCTACTCTCCCTGATTCTACTCTACTCCACCTGACTCTACTCTCCCTGATTCTACTCTACTCCACCTGACTCTACTCCCCCTGACTCTACTCCCCCTGATTCTACTCCACCTGATTCTACTCCCCCTGACTCTACTCCACCTGACTCTACTCTCCCTGATTCTACTCTACTCCACCTGACTCTACTCTCCCTGATTCTACTCCACCTGACTCTACTCTCCCTAATTCTACTCTCCTCCACCTCCACCCAAACTGGCTTCTCATCTGTTTCCCCCTGCTCAGTTTAACATGCATCACTCACCACAGCAGACTGACGTTTAGCCGGACGAGGAAGTGAACCCAAATCTGATCTGCATCCGACAAGGACAAAGTTCACTGAGTTCAAGTGTGACGAAGATGCACACAAGGACTACGTTCACGTTCATGTGTCTGAGTTCAAGTTGAGGTCAAGTGTGTGTGCAAAAACGCACGCCAGGCCTGTTTGTGTGTAAAGCAGTTGTGTGGTTTTGTTTTGTGCGATGCCTTGAGGATAGAAAAAGGGATAGAAACTGGGAGTAAAGCAGCTTTTTGACCATTTCTGCGGAGCTGTCGCACTGAGAAGACTTGAGACTTGAAGAAGAGACTTGTTCTTGTAGAGTTTTAGCATAGTTCATTCATTATTAGGTTGGTAGAATAATACAAATTCTTGTAATTACAACCTTTTTGTTGGGTTACATACTTAAAGTAACTGCGTGTGTTTACATCCTCTGAGAGGAAGTGGTGGTTGAGTGCAGATGACAGGAAGTCGTCCTCCATCCTCTCGTATGATGTAAGATGTCAAACTGAAGAATTATTTAATTTTCAACCTCTGAGTTCTGGGATGTTTTAGTAAAATCACCCTGAGTCCAGGATTTAAGACCAAATCCACTTGTGTGTAAAAGACTATCAGTGTACTAACAGGACGGTGTAGTGAGTTTATAGAGGTTCTTACTGTACCTTGTGTAACTACATGACCCGGGGGTGACCTTCCACGTTTGGCTCTATCTATCACAAACTATCAGCAGAACAGTGGATGAGTTTGAGAGGAGTTCAGGGGACATAACGACAGTAGGAAATCACTAATGAAGTAGATGAGGCAGGTTGAGGGAAATAAATTCCAACACTTGATCACTAAATAACTGAAAGTGTTGAACATCTGATGACCTGACAGGAAGAGGATCTGAGAGAACTGTTTCACACGTTTAGCCGGATTTGAGATCTCTATCAAAACAGTTATAAATGTTTGTCTGTTTTTGTGCTTAAACCATAGATGGACATAGGGACAACCTACCCTGCAGTACGGGTCGGTTTCCTCATAGTGTCTTAAATGATTTGAGATTAGAAAAGATTTTCAAAATTTTTAAGCTTTCTGTTGAAGTTGAAATGAACTGACTGACATGAGAGCAAAACGCGCCAACCAGCCCCGGCCTCCCCTAATCTGTTTGAGAGGACAAATTTAGACTAGATTAGATTTGTCTCCATGGCTGGTCCAGGATCTGCTGCTCTGGGCTGCTGCTGCTGTAGTGGCCAGAGATCACATATTGAACCAGTAAAATAATATTAGTAATGTTAAAATAATTTGACTTGGATGAAAACTTGAAAGTGAAAGAAGAAAAGATTTAACTCTCCGTGGTCAGACATGACGTAGTTGATGATGTAATAACTTATCAATAACTTATATAATAATAACTTATCTGTAATACTGTAATCAATGTATTAACGTATTTATCAGGAGTTGCGGATCATTTCAATATTGCATCATTTCGTTAACTCGTCACGTGATTCAGTTCTCCGGTAGTTTATTTCTGTCTCGTTCAACATCTGGACAAGTTTTTTTTTCCTCCTTGTCTCTTTAACGGAGAAACCTTGGCGGGTCACATGTTCAGCTCCGGTATCCCTCCCTCTTTGACTTACCGGAGACTGTGTTGATATTGTAAACCGGTGCCGGGCCTCCCTCCGGTCCTCCGTTTCCTCTCCGTGCTCATATATAAGGACAGAGGGATGCCAGCCCTCTGAGGACACGGAAGATGCTGCCGCTCGGTTTGTTGCTGCTGCTGCTCCCGGCGGCCGTCGCTGCCGCCGCCGACCTTCCCGGGACAGGAGCGCCGCTCCGCCCGGGGCTCGGCGCCTCTCCGCCGGTACCTGCGTCTCCTTCCGCCCCGCTCCTCCTTCAGCCCGAGGGGGAATACGGTCCGCCCGGTGTGGCTTCGGCCCGGTCGGCTGAAGAACCGTCCGGTACCGGAGATGAGGAGGTACAGCATCATCATCACGGCGGGGGATACCGGGTGGTCAAGTGGGAGTGGAGCTACGTCCAGACCCCCTACATCATCGCCATCTGGCTGCTGGTGGCCAGTGTGGCCAAGATCTGTAAGTGATCACATGAGAACCAGACTTCTAGATCCAGTCTGCTCCTAGATCCAGTCTGCTCCTAGATCCTAGATCCTAGATCCAGTGGAGACCAGTACGGTCCTGTTACCCAGCAGACTGAGTCATTAGATCTGGTCCTAGAACCAGACTGGATCCAGAACCAGGCTGGTACTGGTCTCCAGTATTGGATCTAAACTGGGTCAGGTCTGATTGTGTGTCTCTGTTGATGTCTCTCGCCCTCCCTCTCTCTAATCCCTCTCTCCTTTTCTGTTAAACATTTAATTCCTCCTTTATGGCTCTTTGGACACACACACACACACACGCACACACACACACACACACACACACACACACACACACACACACACACACACCCCCAGGTCTTCCTGTAGTATCTGGTGACTCAGTCTGCTGGGTAACAGGACCGTCACTGTGCTGCAGGACGATGACATACTAGACAAGCTGTTGTACGCTGAGGTAACCTGGTGATGGTAATGAAGGGAGCATAAAGACACACACACACACACACACACTCTCTCACACACACAGACACACACACACTGGTGTAAATCCACATACTTGCTGCTTCTCTGTTCAGTGTTTTGACGTCTTGATTTCCCTCCTCGTCGTCCATCTGGTGTGTGGGAGGTTCCTGTGTGTGTGTGTGTGTGTGTATTAGCACCACCTGTTTGTGTGGATCCATGCCTCCAAGTCTGCATGTGTGTGTCTTAGTAACATAAAAGCTCGTCTTAAAGAACATTTGACAAAACTTTAAAAAACGGTGTTTTAGGTCTCTGATGGAACGAGACACCAGACACATTCTGTCTCTTTTGTATTAACATCAACCTGCACGTGGTTCCATGCCTCCACGCCACACACACACACACTCCTACAGCAGGGAACTGATGGACATGGTTCCAGGTTCTGGTTCAGTCAGAACAGATTTCAAGGGGAGTGGTGGTTCTTCACGTTCCACCAAGCTACGGTGATGCTGAAGCCTCCAGGACCTCCAGGACCCTCCAGGACCTCCAGGACCCTCTGAAGTCTCAGAGCTGAAACAAAGCTGCGGTGATGAGTTACTACAACTAGTCGTATTACAGAGAATCTCTGACTCTTACGATGGATGTTGTACAAATCTTCATTGGCACAGGAAAGCTAACGTCTGTTTGCAGGAAGCCTTCATCAGGGTCACATGACGGCGAGGCGGTGGATCTTATGCTGCGTTCCAGTCAAAGTCAGAAGTAGTAAATTCCCAGCTGGTCCCTCGGAGCCTTCCACTGAGGAGAAACAGTTCCTCTGACCAACGTAAAATCCTGTTCCCATGTAACAGCTAACGGTGGCTAGCTAGTTAGCATGGAACATCAAATGTACCACCATTTACCACACGGGTGTTTGATGGGTTCAAGGTCATGTGATGTTATAAATCAAACTGTGTTTTTGTATTTAAACATGTTAAAGGTGATGCTGTGTAGCGTTGATAGCGTAGCCGCCATGTTGACGTCAGGTACAGAAATCAGGAGTTTCCTACCTGGAGGAGACGCTCCAACGCTTCACCGTTCCAAAGCATTTTTCTTAGAAGGAAGTCAGGATTTCCAACTTTCTGACATCTCTGGAACGCAGCATTAAATATCAAAATGGCCACATTAGATGTATGGTATTGATGTATTGTGGCCGTACATGCGGTGCGTTGTTGACTAGACAGTGACCTTTTTTCTGATTGGTCTAACTTTGTTCCCTTTCTGAAAGAGATCCAGGCCCCGCCTCCTCGCAGGCCCCGCCTCCTCGTCGTGTAACGTGATGAAGACTCTGAACAGCGTTTTGTTAGAACGTCCACCGACTGAACTTCTTCTTCTTGGGGGTTTGGTCTTCTCATCTGGTCGTCATGTTGAGTCATTCAAAGCTGGAAACCTTGTAACTATAAATTCAGGGGTTTTCGTTCCGCCCTCAGTTGAAGGATTCCTGTTTTTTATGACTCTGAACTCAGGAAACCTTGAAACCAGAATCAGTTTCTCCTCCTCCTGAAGAGTTCATGTCATGGAGACGAGGACTGAACGTTTTCTGGTTTGGCTAGGAATCGAACCAGCGACCTTCCAGTTACAGTACTGTCTCTGTGCTTCTGATAGCGAGGCAGATGTGTGTGTGTGTGTGTGTGTGTGTGTGTGTGTGTGTGTGTGTGTGTGTGTGTAAAAGACCCTGTGTTGTCTGTCTTATGATGACTCACTGCAGACCTTGATTGATCTGTTCCTGACTACGTGTTCAGGGCCATGTGCACACACACACACACACACACACACACACACACACACACACACACATACAAACGATGAGCGCTGCAGTTCCACAGGTTCTTGTTCCAGTCAGTATCAGTAGTTGTTCAGCACCTGGTCTGAGATGCTCTAATTGGTTATTTTTCTGTGAACCAATCAATCAATTAATTAATCAAGTAATCAAGCTTTAGTAGCTGCTCATTAGTTCCTCTATAAGAGCAGGTCTCAGTGAGTTGGTTGGTTGGTGTGTAACTCTTTCAGTGAGTTGGTTGGTTGGTGTGTAACTCTTTCAGTGAGTTGGTTGGTTGGTGAGTAACTCTTTCAGTGAGTTGGTTGGTTGGTGAGTAACTCTTTCAGTGAGTTGGTTGGTTGGTGAGTAACTCTTTCAGTGAGTTGGTTGGTTGGTAAGTAACTCTTTCAGTGAGTTGGTTGGTTCGTGTGTCGTTCTGAAATCTCTCAGGATCCTCCAGTAGATCTCAGGTTTCATGGTGGAGTTTCTCCCATTCCATTGTTAAAAATGACTCTTCTTCACTCTTCTTCTTTACTGTGTATTTATCTGCCGGTGTCTTCCCCTCCAGTGTTCCACTTCTCCCAGCGGTTCACCAAGGTGGTTCCTGAGAGCTGCATGCTGATCCTATTGGGCCTGGTTCTTGGCGGGGTCGTCCTCATAGCCAATAAGAAGCAGCTGTACCAGCTAGAGCCCTCCCTCTTTTTCCTCTTCCTGCTGCCGACCATTGTGGGCGACGCCGGATACTTCATGCCGGCCCGGCTCTTGTTTGACAACCTGGGAGCCATCCTGCTGTACGCCGTGGTGGGAACGCTGTGGAACGCCTTCTGCACCGGCTTCTGCCTCTACGGGGTCAAACTGCTTGGGGTCATAGGTCAGTCAGAGGTCAATCAGAGGTCATTAGAGGTGACTGGTAAAAATATTTAGTACTTTAGTACCAAACTGAAAAACAAAAAGCATCAATTTGAATTTGACTCTCTGCAGCCATCTGACCAGCAGAGGGCGTTAACACAACTGGGTAATTGTGTGTGTGTGTGTGTGTGTGTGTGTGTGTGTGTGTGTAGATGAGCGGGTGCAGGCGGATCTGATGGACTTCCTGTTGTTTGGAGCCTTGATCTCCGCCGTCGACCCGGTGGCGGTGTTAGCCGTGTTCGAGGAAGTTCACGTCAACGACACACTCTTCATCATCGTCTTCGGAGAGTCACTGCTCAACGACGCCGTCACCGTGGTGAGACACACACATAGAAACACACAGGACTACACACACACACATAGAAACACACAGGACTACACACACACACAGAAACACACAGGACTACACACAAACACATAGAAACACACAGGACTACACACACACACATAGAAACACACAGGACTATATACACACACACAGAAACACACAGGACTACACACAAACACATAGAAACACACAGGACTACACACACACACATAGAAACACACAGGACTACATACACACACATAGAAACACACAGGACTATACACACACACATAGAAACACACAGGACTACATACACACACATAGAAACACACAGGACTATATACACACACATAGAAACACACAGGACTACATACACACACATAGAAACACACAGGACTACATACACACACATAGAAACACACAGGACTATATACACACACATAGAAACACACAGGACTACACACACACACATAGAAACACACAGGACTACATACACACACATAGAAACACACAGGACTATATACACACACATAGAAACACACAGGACTACACACACACACATAGAAACACACAGGACTACATACACACACATAGAAACACACAGGACTATATACACACACATAGAAACACACAGGACTACACACACACACATAGAAACACACAGGACTACATACACACATATAGAAACACACACATAGAAACACACAGGACTATATACACACACACATATACATAGTAACAGACAGGTAGGTACTTTATTAATGTACAGACACACAGAAACAGACAGAAACAGACACACGCCCCTCATGAGGTCTGTTGGGAGGTTGCTATGGTGACAGAGAGGCTTTGAAGGTCAGTGTGTATGACACCACACTACACAGAGTGTGTGTGTGTGTGTGTGTGAACTCTATTGTACTTTTGCTTTTAATTCTTAATGTTGCGTAATATATAAGAGAGAGAGGTTTAGTCTGCACTCAATCAGTCATGTTAGTAGCAGTAACAGTAGTAGTAGTAGTAACAGTAGTAGTATTAGTAGTAGCAGTAACAGTAGTAGTAGTAACAGTAGTAGTAGTAGCAGTAACAGTAGTAGTAGTAGTAGTAGTAGTAGCAGTAACAGAAGTAGTAGTAGTAACAGAAGTAGTAGTAGCAGTAACAGTAGTAGTAGTAGCAGTAACAGTAGTAGTATTAGTAGTAGCAGTAACAGTAGTAGTAACAGAAGTAGTATTAGTAGTAGTATTAGTATTATGTTTATCATTATACTTCACAGACAGCTAGAGGGAGAGAGAGACGGGTAGAGTAGAGTAGAGGTCCAGAATCAGCAGTCACCCAGGTCAAAGGTCACGCCAGGCCGGTTGGGTTTCAGCATTTTAACCCGTAATCCCCAGCAGCACTCAGATTATGCGCTAATCCCAGTTTCACTAACTGGTCACTGGTCCGGTGCTGTTACCGGGGCTACAGCCATACCATCCTCAACTAATATTACCCAGAATCCCCCAGTCAGATTAAAGTGTGAGAAAGACAAGGAGCTTCAATGAAACTTGAATGATCCTTGTGGGGAGACGAGGTCGTTGTAGCAGCAAATAGAAATGAGAATAGAGCGTTAATATCTCACAGCTGATCAACACTAGAACACGTTGAGTACAAATCAAGTATTACAGTATTAAAGGGAACAGAACAACAGAAACTATTCACTGACCAGCCCAGCAGGTCAAAGGTCACTGGTCACGGGTGTGACTAGTTACTGGGTGTAGCTAGTCAGTAGGTGTGGCTAGTTACTGGGTGTGGCTAGTCAGTGCGTGTGGCTAGTTACTGGGTGTGGCTAGTCAGTAGGTGTAGCTAGTCAGTGGGTGTGGCTAGTTACTGGGTGTGGCTAGTCAGTAGGTGTGGCTAGTTACTGGGTGTGGCTAGTCAGTGCGTGTGGCTAGTTACTGGGTGTGGCTAGTCAGTAGGTGTAGCTAGTTACTGGGTGTGGCTAGTCAGTGGGTGTGGCTAGTCAGTAGGTGTGGCTAGTTACTGGGTGTGGCTAGTCAGTAGGTGTAGCTAGTCAGTAGGTGTGGCTAGTTACTGGGTGTGGGTTGGTTAGTAGGTGTAGCTAGTCAGTAGGTGTGGCTAGTTACTGGTGTGGCTAGTTACTGGGTGTGGCTAGTCAGTAGGTGTGGCTAGTTAGTAGGTGTGGCTAGTTACTGGGTGTGGCTAGTCAGTAGGTGTGGCTAGTTACTGGGTGTGGCTAGTCAGTAGGTGTGGCTAGTTAGTAGGTGTGGCTAGTTACTGGGTGTGGCTAGTCAGTAGGTGTGGCTAGTTAGTAGGTGTGGGGTAAATGGTTCTATTAGATTAGTTACATTACATTCCAGTCATTTATCAGATGCTTTTATCCAAAGTGACTTACAATAAAGTCATTCAACATGGTAGAGAACTACTAGAGAACTACTAGAGAACTACTAGAGAACTACCAGAGAACTACTAGTCACTAGAAGCAGTAAGAGCATTTCCTTCCTCAACATCATCAACAGCAGAACCAGTGTTGAGGTAGAAGATCAATAAGTTATCTACCTACTGTTATTAAACAAATGAGACAAATAAGTGAAGCAAATGAACAGACAACCGATATTAGTTCTATTAGTTTAGTTGTAGAGAAGTAGGTAACTGATCCCAGGTCAGATTGACTCTCGTGTTCCTCCAGGTTTTATATAAAGTCTACATCTCCTTCGTGGAGGTCGGACCCGGAAACGTCCAGACAGCAGATTACTTCAGAGGAGTCGGTGAGTACTTCATATACTTTACTTACTTCTTCTTCTACTACAGTACTATTACCCTAGAGTACTATTACCTTAGAGTACTATTACACTAGAGTACTATTACTCTACAGTACTATTACTCTACAGTACTATTACCCTACAGTACTATTACACTAGAGTACTATTACTCTACAGTACTATTACTCTACAGTACTATTACCCTACAGTACTATTACCCTACAGTACTATTACTCTCTTACTCTCTTGTGTTACTTTTGTTTTGTTTTTTCTCCTCCTCCTCCTCCTCCTCCTCTTCCTCCCTGGGTGTATTTTGTTTCAGTATTAGTGGAGACTGAAGGCTGACAGGAGAAGCGTTGTTGGTTCCTTATCTGCATCTTAAACACCTCCTCTCCTCCCGCCCCCTCCTCTCCTCCTCCCACCCCCTCCTCTCCTCCTCCTGTCCTCCTCCCGCCCCCAGCCTCCTTCCTCATCGTCAGTATCGGAGGGACTCTGGTGGGTTTGGTGTTTGCGGTCATCCTGGGCTTCATCACTCGTTTCACTAAGAAGGTCCGGATCATCGAGCCGCTGTTCGTCTTCCTGCTGGTCTACCTGGCCTACCTGACGGCCGAGCTGTTCTCGCTGTCGGCCATCCTGTCGTAGGTTCCACCTCTACCACTTTATTATGGTGTAGTATAGTGTAGTATAGTGTATTATAGTGTAGTATAGTATAGTGTACTATAGTGTAGTATAGTGTAGTATAGTGTATTATAGTGTAGTATAATGTATTATAGTATAGTGTAGTGTAGTATAGTATAGTGTATTATAGTGTAGTATAGTGTATTATAGTGTAGTATAGTGTAGTATAGTATAGTATAGTATAGTGTAGTATAGTATAGTATAGTGTATTATAGTGTAGTATAGTGTATTATAGTATAGTGTAGTATAGTATAGTGTAGTGTATTATAGTGTATTATAGTGTAGTATAGTGTAGTATAATGTATTATAGTATAGTATAGTGTAGTGTAGTATAGTATAGTGTAGTATAGTGTATTATAGTGTATTATAGTATAGTGTAGTATAGTGTAGTATAGTGTATTTTAGTGTATTTTAGTGTAGTATAGTGTATTTTAGTGTAGTATAGTGTATTATAGTATAGTGTAGTATAGTGTAGTATAGTGTAGTGTAGTATAGTGTATTATAGTATAGTGTAGTATAGTGTATTTCAAGATTCAAGATTCAAGATTCAAGAAGTTTAATTGTCACATACACACACGAGGTGTGTAGTGAAATGCAAAGTGGCAATGCTCAGCAGAAATGTGCAAAACAACAGGTTCACACTATTTACAATAACCAACACAATATTTACAATGTCACAGTTTTTAAGAGCTCTATATAAAAAAACAACACAATATTTACAATAAGAGCACTTTATAAAAAAATATAGTAAAAAAAGGGAAAATTGTATGTATAATATAAATTATAAATTATGTGTAGTCTTTACCTAAGTGTGTGTGTGTGCATAAGAGGGGCAGTGTGTGTGTCTTGGTGGGGGCCCTGGTGAGGTCAGAGTTCACAGTCCTGATGGCCTGAGGAAAGAAACTCCGTCTCAGTCTCTCTGTTTTGGCAGCGTGACTACGGAGGCGCTTGCCTGACCGCAGCAGCTGGAAACAGTCCGTTGTTGGGGTGGTGAGGATCCTTCATGATCCTGCAGGCTCTGGTTCTGCACCTCCTGGTGTACAAGTCCTGCAGGGTGGGGAGTGTAGTTCCAATAGTGCGCTCAGCCGAACGCACTACTCTCTGCAGAGCCTTCCTGTCCTGAGCGGAGCTGCTGCCAAACCAGGCAGTGATGCTTCCTGTCAGGATGCTCTCCACAGCTCCAGAGTAGAAGGACTGAAGGATCCTCCGGGAGACTTTGAATTTCCTCAGCTGCCTGAGGTGGTAAAGGCGCTGCCTCGCCTTTCTCACCAGAGTGTCAGTGTGTGTGGACCATGTGAGATCTTCGGTGATGTGGACTCCCAGGTATTTATACCTGCTCACCCTCTCCACAGTATTCCCATTAATCCCCAGTGGTGAGTACGTCCTCTGTTGTTGTGTCCTCCTAAAGTCCACAATCAGCTCCTTAGTTTTGGTGACATTCAGGAGGAGGCTGTTGTCCTGGCACCAGAGTGACAGATCAGCAACTTCCTCCAGGTAGGCCTTCTCGTCGTTGTTGGAGATCAGGCCCACCACCACTGTGTCATCCGCAAACTTAATGATGGTGTTGGAGCTGAACCTGGCCACACAGTCATGTGTGTACAGGGAGTACAGTAGGGGGCTGAGGACGCAACCCTGGGGGGATCCTGTGTTCAGGGTGAGGGGGTTGGAGGTGTGCCTACCCACCCTGACCACCTGGGGCCTGGCGGTCAGGAAGTCCAGGATCCAGGCACACAGGGGGGTGTTCAGTCCCAGCTCAATCAACTTGCCAGCCAGTCTGGTGGGGACTATGGTATTGAAAGCTGAACTATAGTCAATGAACAGCAGTCTCACATAGCCCCCCTTCCGGCTGTCCAGATGAGAGAGTGTGGTGTGCAGTACCTGGGAGACAGCATCATCCGTGGATCTATTGGGACGATAAGCAAACTGCAGCGGGTCCATGGAGCAAGGGAGGAAGGCGCAGATGTAGTCCTTAATCAGCCTCTCGAAGCATTTCATGACCACCGAGGTGAGGGCCACCGGTCGGTAGTCATTCAAGCATGCTGGAGAAGCATTCTTGGGCACAGGGACAATAGTGGATCTCTTGAAGCAGGCGGGGACCACAGACTCAGCCAGGGAGATGTTGAATATAGTGGTGAACACTGGAGCTAGCTGATTAGCACAGGTCTTCAGTACTCGTCCAGATATGCCATCTGGACCAGCAGCTTTCCTGGTGTTCACCCTCGTCAGAGCCCTCCTCACACTGTGCTCGGTCACAGAGCACAGTGGGTATTTAGGGTATTATAGTGTATTTTAGTGTAGTATAGTGTAGTATAGTGTATTTTAGTGTAGTATAGTTTATTACAGTGTAGTATAGTGTATTTTAGTGTAGTATAGTGTAGTATAGTGTAGTATAGTGTATGTATTGCTGTGTGTTGTTTAATCAGATTCTCTGATTGGATTTCTGATCAATATAAATATTAAGCTGGAGCTTCTCAGTTTCTCCGTCTGGTCTGGGATCAGCTGATGACACTTGATCTGGGTATTATTTGAAGGAGTATTTCTGCTGGTTTATTCCTCTGTGGCGCTGCAGGGTGGGCTAGTGCCCCCTGGTGGTGGACAGAATGTAAACCTTCATCATGTCATGTGTTATTTAATTACGTTTCTATTCGTTTGTTATCGGACTGTAATCCAATCAGATGATCAGCTTCAACTCTGACATCATCGACATTATAACCAACAGTGTTTTAATCAAACCTTGTTGTGGATGCTCAGAATACGCTCTGTAAAATGAATTCCTGATTGTGGAGCTTCAAAGATACCCACCCACACACACACCAGCACACACACACACACACACACACACATACACACACACACACACACACACACACACAGATGTAAATGTGATTATGAGGCTCGGAGCTGCATGGTAACATGTTCAGCAGCACTGTGGGCAAAAGGTCGTGACCTTTGCATGGCCTTTCCATCATGAAGGGTGACGGTCGGGTTGTTGTTGCTGCTGCCTGGTCTCTGACTCTGTTTCTCTGTGTCCTCAGAATGACCTTCTGTGGCATCGGGGCCAATAAGTACGTGGAGGCGAACATTTCCCAGAAGTCTCGGACCACGGTGAAGTACACGATGAAGACTCTGGCCAGCATCGCCGAGACCATCATCTTCATCTTCCTGGGGATCTCAGCCGTGGACAAATCCAAGTGGGCCTGGGACACCGGCCTGGTCTCCTGTACCCTCATCTTCATCTTCATCTTCAGAGCTGTTGGTCAGTCAGCTCTCCTGGACACACACACACACACACACACACACACACACACACATCAGGACCGCCCACCTAATACTGAGTTACATCCCCTTTAACCCAATCCAGGTCTCATGCTGCCTTCACATTCAGACGGTAGACGGTAGTTGATGTGTCATTGGTATTGATCACCACCCCTATCAACCTCCAGATATATTATGATCTGTTTGTGCTATGGGGAGGAGAAACCTCATTATTGCCCCTTTAAGCCTCTCTTCTCCTTCATCTCCTTTTGTCCTTCATGACTGAAGTTTAACAAGTAAATCAAAAGGGATCAGAGATGCTCATGATGTTCTCTACACTCGACCTACTCAACCTACAGACACGTTTCACTCTTCTGGGATTGATTCACTTTGTGGTCTGCAGGTGTGTGACTGCTGAACGTACACAGTAACCTGGTCTCGTCTCACCTGGCTGCAGGTGTGATCGGTCAGACCTGGATACTGAACCGCTTCCGCCTAGTCCCGCTGGACAAGATGGACCAGGTGGTGATGTCATACGGTGGCCTGCGAGGGGCGGTGGCGTTTGCCCTGGTGGTGCTACTGGACGGGGAGCAGGTCAAAGCCAAGGACTACTTTGTAGCCACGACCATCGTGGTCGTCTTCTTCACCGTCATGTTCCAGGTAGGAGGAACGCTGCTGCTTTATACAACCTGTTATTAACTGCAGGTGGTCAAGATGCACGTTCACCCTCCTGCAGCCCAGAGACCCTCTGACATCACAAGGTACAGCTAGTTAGTGGCAACCGTTAGTTCTCTGTCGGTACGCAGCTTTCTAGAGTTTGAGTTGGTTGGTTAATGAGTCGGTAGGTTAATGAGTCAGTAGGTTAATGAGTCAGCAGGTTAATGAGTCAGTAGGGTAATGAGTCGATAGGTTATTGAGTCAGCAGGTTAATGAGTCGGTAGGTTAATGAGTCAGTAGGTTAATGAGTCAGCAGGTTAATGAGTCAGTAGGGTAATGAGTCGATAGGTTATTGAGTCAGCAGGTTAATGAGTCGGTAGGTTAATGAGTCAGTAGGTTATTGAGTCAGCAGGTTAATGAGTCGGTAGGGTAATGAGTCGATAGGTTATTGAGTCAGCAGGTTAATGAGTCAGTAGGGTAATGAGTCGATAGGTTAATGAGTCAGCAGGTTAATGAGTCAGCAGGTTAATGAGTCAGTAGGTTAATGAGTTGGTAGGTTAATGGTTCAGCAGGTTATTGAGTCAGCAGCTTAAGTCGGTAGGTTAATGAGTCAGTAGGTTAATGAGTCGGTAGGTTAATGAGTCAGCAGGTTAATGAGTCAGTAGGTTAATGAGTCAGTAGGTTAATGGTTCAGCAGGTTATTGAGTCAGTAGGTTAATGGTTCAGCAGGTTATTGAGTCAGTAGGTTAATGGTTCAGCAGGTTAATGAGTCAGTAGGTTAATGAGTCGGTAGGTTAATGAGTCGGTAGGTTAATGAGTCAGTAGTTTAATGAGTCAATAGGTTATTGAGTCAGTAGGTTAATGAGTCAGTAGGTTAATGGTTCAGCAGGTTATTGAGTCAGTAGGTTATTGACTCAGTAGGTTAATGGTTCAGCAGGTTATTGAGTCAGTAGGTTATTGAGTCAGCAGCTTAATGAGTCGGTAGGTTAATGGTTCAGCAGGTTATTGAGTCAGTAGGTTAATGGTTCAGCAGCTTAATGAGTCGGTAGGTTATTGAGTCGGCAGCTTAATGAGTCGGTAGGTTAATGGTTCAGCAGGTTATTGAGTCAGTAGGTTATTGAGTCAGCAGCTTAATGAGTCGGTAGGTTAATGAGTCGGTAGGTTTGGTTACAGGAAGGCTCCAACAACCACAGACCTAACCCTAACCAAGAAAAGTAACTTCAGTGAAGGGTTGGTTGGTTAGACTGGTTAGATGTAAGTTAACAGCTGGTTAGTGAAAGTTAATATTGTTTGAGGGTTTGAACCCTTAATGTGGAGGGAACCGAACAGATCTTAACATACTACACACTACTGCACTCAACATGTGGGTTGACCTCTCTCTCTCCCTGTCTCTCTCTCTCTCTCTGTCTCTCTCCCTTCTCTCTCCCTGTCTCTCTCTCTTCTCTCTCTCCCTGTCTCTCCCTGTCTCTCCCTGTCTCTCTCTCTTCTCTCTCTCCGTCTCTCCCTTCTCTCTCCCTGTCTCTCTCCCTGTCTCTCTCCCTGTCTCTCTCTCTTCTCTCTCCTGTCTCTCGCTCAGGGTCTGACCATCAAGCCTCTAGTGAAGTGGCTCAAAGTTCCTCGCTCCACCAGCAGGAAACCCACCATCAACGAAGAGATCCATGAGAGGGTGAGTCTTCTTCTTCTTCTTCTTCTTCTCTTGCTGGTCTGCAGCTCCACCAATTCCTGTCTGAATATCTTAACAGCGGCAAACAGAGGAATTGGCTTGTACTATAACATCCATTCTCACTATCCTGTTATATGATCATGTAAGGAGAGGGAAATAATTGAAGAAGGAAATGTATTTTTTTTGTATTTATTTATTTATTATCATGACTGGTTCTGTCCTCCATTCATGTGAGCCTGTTATTTCTTCAGAGGTAAATGAATGTTGGTTAATTAATTATTTTGCAGGCCTTCGACCACATCCTGACAGCAGTAGAAGACATCGCAGGGCTACAGGGATACCACCACTGGAGAGACAAGTGAGTCACACCAACATGCTAACATCATGCTAACACCGCACTAACATCATGCTAACAACATGATAACATCATAGTAACACCATACTAACATCATGCTAACATAACATAAGTACAAAAAACCCTAAGAATTTGGTTTTAATTGACCTCTCTCCTCCTCCTCCTCACTCTCCTCCTCCTCCTTCCTCCTCGCTCCTCCTCCTCCTTGTCTCTCCTGCCCAGGTGGGAGCAGTTTGATAAGAACTACCTCAGTAAGCTGCTGTTGAGGAAGTCAGTCTATCGGAAGAGTGAACTGTGGGAGGCCTACCAGAAGATCAACATTAGAGACGCCATCAGTGTCATAGACCAGGTGAGGAGGAGGAGGAGGAGGAGGAGGAGGGAGAGATGAATGAGTGAGGATGGAGGGAGATAGAGAAAAGTGAAAAATAGACACTAATTTGTTTGGTTTGACTGTTAAAATCAGAACCAAACCACCTCAGAGTGGAGGATGTTGGTATAAAGTGACTGGTAAGATCCATTTTGAAGCCCAGTGGATTCTGATGATGCTCATGTGAGCTTCAGGTTTAATCACACACGAGACCTACAGACGCTCAAATCAACGACAGTGAATGGAAACAGGAGAGATGAGATGTGAATTCATGTCAGTTCCACAAATATCCACTAGATGGCAGATTTCTCCTACACATAACAAACACTCCCTATACTACTATACCACCTCCTCCTGAACTACTACACCACCTCCTCTTTATACTACTACTACACCACCTCCTCTTTATACTACTACTACTACACCACCACCTCCTCTTTATACTACTACTACACCACCTCCTACAGTACTATACCACCTCCTCCCTATACTACTATACCATCTCCTCCTGAACAACTATACTACCTCCTCTTTATACTACTACTACACCACCTCCTACAGTACTATACCACTTCCTCTTTATACTACTACTACACCACCTCCTCCTATACTACTTCACCACCTCCTGTTTATACTACTACACCAACTCCTACAGTACTATACCACCTCCTCCCTATACTACTACACCACCTCCTCTTTATACTATTATACCACCTCCTCCCTATACTACTACACCACCTCCTCTTTATACTACTACACCAACTCCTACAGTGCTATACCACCTCTTCCTATACTACTATACCACCTCCTCCCTATACTACTATACCACCTCCTCCCTATACTACTACACCACCTCCTCCTGAAGGGAGGGTGTTGGATCTCTGTCACAGCCTCAGTATGTCATCAGGTCTCCTCATACTCATGTGTTACCCGTGAGGTAGTAAGATGGCCATGAGGTTTTTTGTGCAGTAAAGTCAGGAATACCACTTCCTGTAACCTTTAGCTGGATGCTAATATTAGCGTCAGGTTAGAGGCGGGACAGTCAGACCCAGCTAGCCCGTGGAAAGAAAGCAGCATGAAACTTTGTTTTATGGCGGGAGGAATAATGAAAACAACGTTGTCAGGAAAAGGTTTCCTGATCTTCCTCCAGCAGCGGTCCACTCCCTTAATATCAACACAGCTCGGTGCAGTCAGACCTGCTCATGTGGCTTCATGGTTGAAACCCTTCAAACTGTTTTCTGTTTGCCGTTGACTCTGTCAGATCTCAGCGGGCTGTTGAAGGTTAAATAAAGACATTGTTCCTTCACTGGGATCTCTAATTGTTACCTTCATCACCACCCCTCGTTAAGGCTGCAGCACTACACCAAACTGACCACAGATCAGTTATTGGCAGCAGACTGCAAGGTTAGGTTGTCAGCATCTATTAGAGATAGATGGCCTGAGACCAGCCCGCCTGCTGTTAGGCTGGTTAGGACAGAAGATCAGCTGCTGGTCACAACCTGGAGGTGGAATAGAAGCAGAGAGTAAAAATAGAAACGTAAAGGATCAACATTTTACATTTAACAATAAATCATCAGCACATCAGAGACATCAGTCTCATTGAGGGGATGAAGAAGGAGATCACACACCCTGTAGAGGAGGTGCTAACAAGAGATGCTTTACCTTTACCTGTGTGTGTGTGTGTGTGTGTGTGTGTGTGTGTGTGTGTGTGTGTGTGTGTAGGGCGGTAATGTCCTGACCTCTGCCAGACTGTCCCTGCCCTCCATGGCCAGCAGAACCTCTTTCCCTGAGGTCACCAATGTCACCAACTACCTGTAAGTGTGTGTGTGTGTGACTGGACTGACTAGATTCTAGAGATATATGTAATATATATATAATCTATATGCAATCTATATATTAGAGTAACTATTTAAATGTGTTTTGTGCCTTTTGGCTCAAGAGTCCAAAGTGAGATCCACCATGTGACAAAGTGTCATCTCCTCTGTCTTCATGATTGGTACTTTATAAAGGATAACTTTTTAAAGGTACCTGAATCAGTTCTTGGTTGATGTGGAATAATGACTTCAAGTATTTTCCAAAGTGAATCTAGCATCAGGAAGCTGCTCTGTTATTCACGTGTCTGTGTTTGGCTCTCTTATCATCCTATCATTATTTGAACAGTTCAGATGTGTGTGTTCATGGGTGTGTGTGTGTAATATGAAGGAGTGTCTTTGTGCCTTCATCTATGTTGCTATTGGGACCTGAAGTCAACTTCACATCCAGTATAGTTCTCATGGACTCCTATTCTAATGTGCCATGCTAAGGTATACTTCAGTAGACTCCCCTTCTAATTTAGCATGCTAAGGTCAAATCCTCATTGACTCCCATTCTAATTTAGCATGCTAACTTAGAATACCCAAAGCCCCCATTTGAATTCAGCATGCTAATGTAAGGTTTCAAAAACACCCTTTCTTTTGGATTGTTAATGAAGCAGAGCGCCTGGATCTAACATGGATGAATCTGCACTAGCACGCTAATATATCAGATGTAATGTCTATGGGGATCTGCACTAGCATGGCTAACGCTAACATACCAGATGCAATGTATATGGGGATCTGCACTAGCATGGCTAACGCTAACATACCAGATGTAATGTCTATGGGGATCTGCACTAGCACGGCTAACACTCTACCTCCCTGTTGAAGCGACCAGTGTTTCATGCTAACTCCTTCCCCAAACAGTCTAAATATGTTGCTGCGATTCATTTTACACAAATCATTCAAAACCTTGGAGGTAACCTTGACCACGGACTGAAGGTCAAGGAGCTGCTGGGCCAAAACAGGTTCTGACAGGATAGGTTTTTGAAGACTGATACCAATGTTTGGACTGAAGATCCATATCACTAACATTCAGTATCCATTATCTTTAAATTGGACCATGATCATGTATTTATCTAGTAGTCTAGTTATCTAGTTATCTAGTATCATGTACTTAATTACATGAAGCCTCTGAAGCAGCATTTAGACCCTGATAGACTGAACCTGATACGCTGAACCTGATACGCTGAACCTGATACGCTGAACCTGATAGACTGAACCTGATACGCTGAACCTGATAGACTGAACCTGATACGCTGAACCTGATACGTTGAACCTGATAGACTGAACCTGATATGCTGAACCTGATAGACTGAACCTGATACGCTGAACCTGATAGACTGAACCTGA
>JAXDDX010000009.1:7402500-7640000 GCA_034670405.1 Hoplostethus atlanticus
TAGTCTATTGTGTGCACTTGTTTTGCCAAAGACCTGCTCACCTGAATGTCAGAGCTGCTTCTGTCTTACCTGTAGCCTCTGCTGGAGCCGCTGTGTACAACATTGACGTAATAGACGACAGGACGGAAACGTGACGCTGCATGCAATAAGGAAACGTCCTTGAACTAGAGCTGACCCCAGACCAGGAGGTGGTTAACGGTCTGGTTCCACTCTAACCCCAAATATCTACCGTTCATTAGGAGTCACCCTAATGACAACCCGGTTATTATAGCCGAAGGAAAACAAGAGTCCCTGCAGTAGTTGAACTAGTTCTGCTTCAGCTTGTCAACAATGGTGTTATGCTGTCCTTTCACACCACTCACCGTTTGAACCGCCTGAATCCAGTTCATCGAGCCTTTGGTGCAGCTCTTTTGTTTTGAAAGGATTTGTTTCATCTGTGATTCAGGTTGTTGTACGGAAATGAAATGAAACCTATGTGTGTGTGCCAAATGTTAACTTTGGCTTCTGCCCAGAGACAAAGTCAATAAATGTGAGGAGTGTTTTTCTGAATGAACCCAGCTGGCTCTGTGTTTATTGATATCCACACCAATCACTGTGTGTCGTTGTGACGGATGAAAAAACAGACAGAAAAAAAACAGACTTCATCAAGACAAAGGATAAATTATGTGGATTAAATGCAGAAGCGGGTCAAGGTGCAGCATTGGAGGCTGTGGAGAAAATCCAGACATTACATTACATTATCTATATCCAGGGGAGGACTGGCTGGTAGATAAAAGGTCTCTCTCTCTTTCACACACACACACACACACACACACACACTCACTCCTCAAATCCCAGAGGCCCGCTGTAGGTAGAAAACCTGTGCATTTATGTGTTAATGTGGTATTTAGTCCAGACTGTTGTAGTGGTAAATGAAAAGATGGGTAACCTCTGGGTCACTAGAACCACCAGTATATAGCATACAAACAAAAATCACTCATACTTGAAGTAAAGCATTCATTTATGCCACTTTCCCTTGAGATGCCCTATCTTACTGAAGCTTACGCCAGTGTGATACTGCTTACTAGGATGTATATTATGAATTTATGTCATGAAGATTTCTATCAGCCTGGAGAAGGGGGATAAACTATGGGTTAAAATGGGTTAAATGTGGGTAAACTGAGTTGAGGAGGGTTTACGCTCCACTACATCACTGTGTTTCTGTGTTAATGTGGAGGTTTAGTCCAGACTAGCACAGAGGAGATCAAATGTCTGCTGAAGAGTAGCCAAGCCCGCAGAGCAACAACAACATCCAGTAAGGCATGTTGTGATGTGAAGACAGAAATGGAAACCTGAATATGTGTTGTCCTGTGTATTAACTTGTAACATGTATTAAATTCTGGAAGATATGAAGCAGTTTGCAGCCAGCCAGTCATCTAAACCAGAGCAGAGACTTAACAGAGCAGAGACTTTGGTAAGGTGGTTAGTGTAAGAAATAACTTTACTTCCCAGCTTTATAAATTAGTTTTAGTGTCTAAGATTGAAAATTAACTTTAATGCTCTATAGGTAGCGCCCCCGGCCTTGGTTGGCAAGAAATGGCTAGTTGTGCTAACTAACATTTAGTTAGCATGATAGCATGTTCAGTTAGATACTGACAGTTGGTGTTAGCTAACGATACGTAAGCTAGCCTTTTGGTAGCTTTCTTAGCACGTTGAGTTAGCTGTAAGCAGAATTAAGGTTTGCTAATGTCCACCGATCTAGCTGTTGACAGTTTAGCTAACTTTTAGCACGTTGTTTCGGCAGTTTAGCTTTAGCTACCGCGTTTAGTTAGCTTTAAGCAGAGGTAACGTTTTAGCTAGCTTTGACTAGTCAACAGCTGAATATAGAGCTAGCGTTAGCTGTTAACCAGCAGTAACTGACAGACCTAGCATGAACTTGTTGACCTAGATTTAGTTAACTAGTAGTAATAATGTATTGTTCTTATTAGTTTGTTAGTAGTAGTTTATAGTACTTTAGTAGTAACAACAGTTTACATTAACTATGCAAAGCTAGCTTAAGCTAGCCCAAACGGCCTCAAGATGTTACTGTAGTTTAGTTATATGTTAGCTAGCTCATTTAACTTGAACAGTGATATTATTGTTAGTTAGTTAACTTAATGTTGATCCAATTTATGATTGGTTAGTTTCTGATGCAATGCTTATTTAGACAGTATTACTGACCACAAAATAAAAGTAAATTATACTTCCACCCTTGGTAACTAGTTGTGGCTAACTTTCACTAAACATTTCACTGTTTGAACAACTAAACTGGTTTCGACAACTTCCAAATCATTATTTGGCTGTTAAATTAGACTAACACACCTCAGGCCAAATGTGGAAGGTCTAACTGCTGCTGTAAACCTTTACTATTTCACTTTCACTTTATTCCATATTGCAACATTCATAAGCACAACATAATGTCCATCGCCTGTTGTGTGTTATGGTGTCTTCCTCCTGCCTTCCATCCACTGGCTGACAGAGAGCGTTATGTCCTGGAGGTGTGAACTTCAGCTCCTCCAGTGAAAATGTCTATGATCTTCTTCATGTCATTCCAAGATTTCCCCTGCAGCTATATACTGTATGTTGTGTAACCCTGTCAGTTCTGCAACAGCATGTCCTCACATACATACATACTGTAGCTGGGGAGGGTAAACTGCCTTTAGTCCAAGGATCATAAACCAGACAGCAAATTAGTGTTCAGCTCTGGGATGTTTGGTGTTTAAAAGCCAATTATTGTAGTTACTAATGGAGCTCGTTAGTGTTAACTAACAGCCCTCAGTAGTTTCCTCCAAAATACACTGCAGCTGTGGTCTCTGAGGTAGAGGTTTGAATGTAATGGAAACCCCACCTGTCCCACAGACGGAGAGCATTACATCTGTTTTACAACAACTGTTCTCAGATCTGTGGTGAATTACTGCTCCTCAAAGCCTCCAGCTGTTGTTGTTACTCAGAGCTTATCCTCTGAATCACAGCTTCACCCTCTGGTGGTCCTCTCCAACACACAGGTCAGTTAAACGAAACCCTGTGGAAACACACACCGACGCCTTAGCAGTCAGCAATCTGGTGGCCCAGAGGTGGGGGGTGGGGTTTACTGTTGGATTGACTTCTTGTTGTGTCAGACGCTGAACCGGTGAACCTCTCTCCTTGTGGATGAAGTGATCTTGGAACAACTTGAGCCTTGGCAGGCGGGGAGAACTTTCCCCGTCAAAGTGCTTACCTTGCCTCCCAGAGGATGAGGGGCTGAGGTGAAGCTGGATGGGGCTTTGCTGTTTAGAGAGCAGGAGAAAGCCCTTTAGTCTTAGTTAACCAGTAGTAGTACATATTAGTCGTAGTAGTTAGTAGTACTTGGTGTAATAGTAGTACAGGCTGGAATTGAAGCTATAATAGGGGTAGCTTGGACAGGCTGAGCCACTGAATAGACTGTATGTCTAAATGGACACATTAGGTTGTTCTGACTGTTGGACAGTCAGATCACCTGAATGTGACCTTTAATCTAAACCCTGTTAGGCTTGAATTCATGATGGCGCTTTATCAAACCCAAACAGGAAAAGGAATTGTTTAAAGTCACAAGGAAACAGCATTTATATGATGTCATTGTTCAATTCAACATATTTCTGGTTGAAACGGGATGTATTATTGGTTGGTATTTTTATGCACGCCTACTGAAGCAACGGATTTTTCATTTCATTGTGATTTTAAAACTGTTCAGAGAGAGACAGGCTGTCAACGTCTCTCCTCGAGACCCGCTGATATTCTATACATGCAGGACTGTGGTTTCAACCTGCTGCAGGCCTGGACTTGAAACGGCATCTGAAACCACAGGCACAAAGGCTCGCCTCTCTCTTTCAGTCAACTAGCGTGGAAGGAAATGGGACGCTTATGCACTCGGGGGTCACCCAGGTCAGTGAAGTTGTCTCTTCTTTACTTCGTCTGACTAAATTGATGTAATTGTTTGTATAGGTAGCAAGCTCACCTGGTATTGTGGGCGTAAATCATGGTACATCATTGAGGCTAATTGTTAGTTTAGTCAGGCAGCTTCAGACGGCAGGCCAGCCATAAACAGTGGATTTAGGAAACAGGGTGTATAATGAGGAGGACACGCCCTCCCAGTCTCTCATTCATCTGGCTCCATCAGGTCAGCGCTGTGGTTCAGCTCCCACGCTCTCATTCTCCCTTTCTAAGCTCCACAGATCCATCTGGGTGACCCGTCTGGTTTGGTGGAGTTGTTAGCCGCTGTAGTTGATGTGCCGTCATAATGAAGGCGGATCGACTGACTTGAGTTCTGCTGCAGTGTTGTCAGGTGGTATGTGAATCCTGGTGATCGTTCTTACTGTCATAATCATTTATTAGTAATCACTGCTCCATTTGCCAGAGGGTAGTGTGCCTGCCCATTTGGGAGGTCCTTGTCTTTCATTGGAAACAGAACCACAGGCCCCGGACCAGCCAGCCAAGAATGAGCCCATTCTCTGAGGGCTTAGCACTGGGCCTGTCGGCTCTCCTCATTGGCTCCCTGCAGATTGTTCTGCGAGGTGGAAAACCTGCTCACATTCTTAGCTGATGAGCTGTATTGTCACATAGAGATCTGTCTGCCAGTCACTCAGACCAGAGCACAGTAATTTTCCATCGGAGAAGAGGAGAGCTCCACTGCTGTAGCGAGGGAGAAGAGAGTATCTGTTGTAGTGGATAGATGTGGTGTGTTATAGGTGTGTTGTCATGCTGTTGATGCTGTGGTCCTCCAGCACCTACACCACCAGTAATTATGAGACAAGTAACAAGCCGGCCCACCGAGGGAGGCTGTGCTGGATAATCACCGCTTTCCATTTACCCAGTGGGCCACTAGGATCCACTGCATGTGACTGCATGTTGGAAGTCTTCTCCTCATTGCACAATCGTTATATCAGGTCCACAAGCTCACAGATGCAGTGCAGAGCCGGCAGTACCGCATTAAGTCAGCTGACCCTGTTGAAACCTCTGCCCTCCTGCACCGCTGCATATTCAGCAGCCATATGAAAGGAGGATGTTTGAAGCCATTGAAGCTGGAGTCAGGTTGAAGTGTCGGGGTCGGGGGGCCTCCAGGGAGGCCCACAGCTCAAAGGTTTGGATTCAAGGCTCCACAGCGGTCTCCTTCAAGGCCAGGTTTCAGAGCTGGAATGGTGCCGCTTTAAACATCCAGTCCAGGCATGCTGGGAAACAGAGCTCCAGAGGCCAGTTAGCTCCTTATCCCATCAATTATCACCTCTGACATTGGAAACTGGAGTGTGTGCGTTCCATAGATGGCAGTCCGCCTGAAATGATAAATTCTTAGGAAGATTTAAATTGCCTCGGTGATTGATAATGAAAATATTTCAGGCAGCGAGGCACTTGTAGTGGTGATTTCTCCAGGCTTGTTCACTGTGTGTCATTGTGTTTAGTTTAACACTCGTAATTTACTGAGAACAAAAAGGCTCTTCGGCCAAAAGCCATCAATCATGTGTTTTGCCAGTGTTGGCTTGAACCCCTGGAGCAGCAGGGAGAGTTGGAGGAGCTGCAGGTCCACTTTCAACCTCTTCCTCTTCAGACTTCAGTCGGGGGTCTGGGAGGAAAAGATGGACTAGAGCCTACGTCATTTTGTTTGCTACATCCATGCTTCGTTTGGCTGAACACACACATTCTTGGTACAGTGCAACACAAAGCACATGGTTGACATTAAGCAGGGAGCCAATGACAAGGGATTAGATTTCTCTGGCAACTTGGTGGCTTTTATTTTATGTCCAACAGTGAGTGATGTGTTATTAATGGCTGTTACAAACTAGTATGAATGATTTTGATCCTCAGCCATGTCATTCATTCATTCATTCATTCATCCATTCACATGCTGTTGTAGCGTACAGTGTCTCTAATTCATGCAGTGTATTATTTTTTGACTGGTCTGTGGTTGTTTTGCAGGTTTAAGGCTGGTAAATCAGAAGCAAGCAGTATTCATCCTGGCGGAGAATCCACTGATAAAGGTGAGGATCAATAACCAAACAGAAATGGTAAATAGTTTCAAGAAGGTTTAGATTGTGGAAAGCTGAGGTCAGTCCACTTAGAATACAGTCACACTTTTATAGTGAGACAACCTTCAGTCTCATTAGTTGTCGAGTGGTTGGATCGGTTGTGTTCGCTGTCACACCAGAGACTAATCTCACTCAGCTGTAGCTTGTAAACCACAGAGACTGACAAACTGACAGACTGACAGACAGGACAGGCAGACAGGCAGACAGACAGACAGACAGACATACATCAACCTGCTAGACGGACCAGGACAGTCTGACCTCAGAACAAGCTGTCTGACTACAACCTGATATCGACTCCACAACAGAAGGTCGTTCTTTTCTTCTCCAATATTGAACTTGGGATGTCACCGCCTGTAAAGTGACATCACCCTAGATGTTCAACAAGTCACCTCATCACACATCAATGTGCATTTAACGTTTGTTCCCTCAGACGAGCATTAAAAAGCACTTTTCTACTTTTCACCTTTTCTACCACCACAAATAAACTTCTGAGCCAAGGGGAACACTCCCCTGTGATGAACAGGGAAACAGAAGAACACCGAGGACGAACGCTACCAACTGAGGATGCATCGGATGGCTGATGAGAACACATGGGAAGAATTAGCGCTGTAGTCTATAGTACAGAGACAGTTGAAACAGCTGTGTGGCTTACATGACATCAAGCACACCTCAAACTGTAATGATGCTTTCTCTGCTTTGAGAAGTTTGTTTCTCTCGAGAAGTTTGTTCTCTCGAGCTCTTGAGAAGTTTGTTCTCTCCAAATGACTTTCGTTCTCCATAGCTTCGTTCACAGTGTTAACTTCATTCTTGGATCTTCACCTCTTCTGGGAAAAGTCCACCTCCTCAGTTGATTATTCAGTAAATGGCTGTTAGCTTGCGTGTCCCTGTAGCACCGAGCTCTATTTACTCTAATGGAGTCTAATGGAGCCCAGCTGTGTCCTGCATTACCCAGACAAACAGCACATTCTCATTACCCAGCCCCCTGAGAGAAGCTCCTCAATATTCATCTGCCCAAGGGCACCCCAGGGTCCCTCTGCTGTCTCCAAGGACCCTCTGGGGTCAAGGGTCGCGGATGCTAGAAGGACCACCTGCCACTTAGCATTAGCAGATACAACAATAACCCACAGAACAGTAGGACCACATCCCAGCTCCTCCTCTCCTCCATGGTGGAAACAATGAGGGATCAGAGCAGGAGGTCCTATGACACATGGTCTAGATGTTCTAGAAGATATTCAGTTCCCTCCGCTGGTCTGGTCTGGTCTGGTCAGGTTCAGACCTGTGTGTTGGCAAGCATCCTCCCTGCTGAAGTGTCCTTGAGCAAGACCCTGAATCCCTCCAGGGTCTGACCTCTGACCTCCCTGTGGAGGGGGGCAGGAGAAAAGACTATTTCTCCACAGGGAGCAACAAAGGATCACATTCTTCTTCTGCATCTTCTTCTACTTATTGTTGTTGTTATTGTTATTGACTCCAGTTGGGTTGGTTACCAGTGTATTGATCAGACTGGTGGAGCTGGTACAGTGCAGGGTTGTAATCCTGTACTATTATAAAACAACCAATCATTCTTGTGATTTTAGGCGATGTTATTTTATTATTTGCTTGTAGTGGTTACAGTCTCCATAGTTTCAGAATTGACAGTCAGCAGAAACCGAAACCTTTACTTTACCTTACGCTGCAAGTCTTTATTCATCTACTAACGTTCATGCTGTGTGTTAAATCACCTCGCCTGGTGTTAGCAGGTGGTCCACATCATTCCTGTTGTAACAGAGATGATCAACATGGAGGCAGATAGAAACTAATAACAGCAGGGCTCTGCAGTGTTTGACAGGAATGATGGACCGACTGCAGGAATGTTTCAGCGTCTTCACCACCGTCCACGCCGGACAGGATCTATCACTCTGCTGATAAAAAACACTTTTCTTGGTGCTTTTCTTTCTCCTGGTGGAATGTAAAGTCTCTGTGGTCGTTTGTGTTGTGTTGAGTGAGTTTCATGACATTTGGATTCTTGAAACCTTTTACAACCACACTGTTTAGTTTCTGAAATACCTGGAATACATCAACCAGAATAATCCTTTTTTTCTTCAATCCTGAAAAACGGACTTTTTGCAGATGTGTGGTTTTTACTTGACAGTAGTGTTATGCTCTGTGGACGGCATGCTAGGCAATCCAGAGTACTCTAGAGTACTTTAGGGTACTCTGGGGTATTTTAGGGTATGTTAGGGCAGCCTGGGGTATTCTGGGATATTCTGTATTATTGTATTAAAAGATTGGATTTGTCCAAAGAATGTCCTGTTAACTGCTGCCAAGCTCTCACTGGCCAGAGTACAATATGGCTGCTCCCTTTGTGTGTGTGTGTGTGTGTGTGTGTGTGTGTGTGTGTGTGTGTGTGTGTGTGTGTCCAGCTGTCTGCTACACTCACAGAGGATCTGATAGACCCTCGTGCTGGAACAGAAAGGGAGAGAGAGAGAGAGAGAGACAGAAAGGGAGAGAGAGAGAGAGACAGAAAGGGAGAAAGGGAGACAGAGAGAGTGAGAGACAGAGAGAGAGAGAGAGAAAGGGAGAGAGAGAGAGACAGGGAGAGAGAGAGAGACAGAAAGGGAGAAAGAGAGAGAGACAGAAAGGGAGAAAGAGAGAGAGACAGAGGGAGAGAGAGAGAAAGGGAGACAGAGAGAGTGAGAGACAGAGAGAGAGAGAGAGAGAGAGTAAGGGGTGGAGCTGTTTGAGCTTCCAGGCTGACATTTGGTAAAGGAGTTTCTCTGTGAACAGATGCTTTGTTTTTCTCTACTAAACACTGTTAGAGCTCTACTATTCTACTGTTAGAGCTCTACTCTTTACTGTTAGAGCTCTACTATTCTACTGTTAGAGCTCTACTATTCTACTGTTAGAGCTCTACGATTCTACTGTTAGAGCTCTACTCTTTACTGTTAGAGCTCTACTATTCTGCTTTGACAGTGGAGATTTCCAGTCTAGTGGTTTGGATTAGCAGCCCTGTGGCAGCAGGTCGTCCTCCAGCTGAGGGTAAGTGAGGCTAGAGGTGTTTTATTCAGCTGTTCATGGTGTGTTGGTCTTAATGGTGTTAATGCTGAACGCTATGTGCATTAAAAGAGAGTAAAGGCCCCCCCCCACCCCCAGTGGTTCCCAGTGGTCATGGGATTCCTGGAATACCTGACAAGGTTTGGGAGGTGTGTTCAGACGGGGAGAGTCAGGAAAGTTGCTAGACTCGGTGGGAAGTCTGAACATCAGGATTTGAACCAATGGGTGACTTGACAGGAGTATAGCAGAATGTATTTTATGACTTGACTCACACATCCAGGTTGTCTACTGCTTTAGTTCCAGGGTCCCCAGTTTAATTTCAATATAATGGAATTCACTAGAAGTGATCCCAATGACGACTGTAACCTCAGGCTCCCTCAACACTAGTACAGCTCGACATTCAGTTCATGTTACAGCAACAACAACGATCTTCCCACATCAGACTGAATCTTATTAATTGGGGTCTGTGGCCCTAAACTGTGTCTATTTGGGGGTCTGTGAAATGAAAAGGTTTGATAACCTTTAATTTATATTTTTGACTAGCTCAGGTGAGGTCAGGTTAGCTAACCTCTCAGAGTGTGTGTCTGTAGTGTCTGTAGTGTCTGTAGTACTGGTTCTGCTCTTAGATGCTTGTTTGGGGAGGAAATACATTAAGATTTCTGGTGACTAGTAGTTCTCTTTCCTACGTTGAATGACCTTATTGTAAGTCGCTTTGGATAAAAGCGTCTGCTAAATGACTGTAATGTAATGTAATTAATGTAGTGTAGTGTAATGTAGTGTAGTGTAATGTAGTGTAATGTAGTGTAATGTAGTGTAATGTAGTGTACATAGCATTGCTGTGTGTTGGAGGTGTGTAAACCCCAATACAATACTGCACTGTAGAGGTCTGGGGCCTGGAGGGGGAGATACTGGCTGGCCTGAACTTAGAGCTAAGATGGATGGTGTTGCCCCTCCCCCTTGTCCTCCCAGTCCCCCCAGTCCTCCCAGTCCTCCCAGTCCCCCCAGTCCCTCCATAGTAATCCAGCTGAGAGCTGTGACTGTTTTGGACTGAGCAAGCCTGCCCCCCTCTACACCCCAAATCCACACTCTGGCTTTACCGCTCCGCTAGTTAACAGGCACCTAGCAGGACTTAAGACATCCTCCTAACACACACACAACACACACACACACACACACACACACACAAACACACGCACACACACACAACACACACACACACACACACACAGCATCTCCACTGAGGCGTTTAAAAAATGTGAGCAGAGTAATTAGCCAGAGGCTGCATAGCTGGTTCAGGTGTATAGCTGCCTGGGAGTGTATAGCTGTGTGTGTGTGTGTGTGTGTGTGTGTGTGTTGTGTGTGTGTGTGTGTGTGTTTGTGTGTGTGTGTGTGTGTGTGTGTGTGTGTGTGTGTGTGTTGTGTGTGTGTTTGTGTGTGTGTGTGTGTGTGTGTGTGTGTGTTGTGTGTGTGCTCTTACTGATTAAGAAGCTGCTGAGGCGATGGATTGGAGAGCACAACCTCTGAACCAGGCTGGTTTCTGTGGGTTAACCAGGGTTAACCAGGGTTAACCAGGTCTATCCGGGCTTACTCATCATTCACTCAGATCAACATTTATGTGATTCTGTTTTGGATTTTGTTGCTAACCCAGATGTTATGTCAGTCAGGCTACAGCTTCACTTCAACAAGTCTAAACATGTTGCTCCTGGTCTCGGTTAGCCCCTCTTGGCCCTGCTGTGGTCTAAGCATGTGGAGATGCTCCTGGTCTCGGTTGGCCCCACTTGGCCCTGCTGTGGTCCAAACATGTGGAGATGCTCCTGGTCTCGGTTAGCCCCTCTTGGCCCCGCTGTGGTCTAAGCATGTGGAGATGCTCCTGGTCTCGTTTAGCCCCTCTTGGCCCCGCTGTGGTCTAAACATGTGGAGATGCCCTTGGTCTCGGTTAGCCCCTCTTGGCCCCGCTGTGGTCTAAACATGTGGAGATGCTCCTGGTCTCGGTTAGCCCCTCTTGGCCCCGCTGTGGTGTAAACATGTGGAGATGCTCCTGGTCTCGGTTGGCCCCACTTGGCCCCGCTGTGGTCCAAACATGTGGAGATGCTCCTGGTCTCGGTTAGCCCCTCTTGGCCCCGCTGTGGTCTAAACATGTGGAGATGCTCCTGGTCTCGGTTAGCCCCTCTTGGCCCCGCTGTGGTCTAAGCATGTGGAGATGCTCCTGGTCTCGATTGGCCCCACTTGGCCCCGCTGTGGTCTAAACATGTGGAGATGCTCCTGGTCTCGGTTAGCCCCTCTTGGCCCCGCTGTGGACTAAACATGTGGAGATGCTCCTGGTCTCGGTTAGCCCCTCTTGGCCCCGCTGTGGTCTAAGCATGTGGAGATGCTCCTGGTCTCGATTGGCCCCACTTGGCCCCGCTGTGGTCTAAACGTGGAGATGCTCCTGGTCTCGGTTAGCCCCTCTTGGCCCCGCTGTGGACTAAACATGTGGAGATGCTCCTGGTCTCGGTTAGCCCCTCTTGGCCCCGCTGTGGACTAAACATGTGGAGATGCTCCTGGTCTCGGTTAGCCCCTCTTGGCCCCGCTGTGGTCTAAACATGTGGAGATGCTCCTGGTCTCGGTTAGCCCCTCTTGGCCCCGCTGTGGACTAAACATGTGGAGATGCTCCTGGTCTCGGTTAGCCCCTCTTGGCCCCGCTGTGGTCTAAGCATGTGGAGATGCTCCTGGTCTCGATTGGCCCCACTTGGCCCCGCTGTGGTCTAAACATGTGGAGATGCTCCTGGTCTCGGTTAGCCCCTCTTGGCCCCGCTGTGGACTAAACATGTGGAGATGCTCCTGGTCTCGGTTAGCCCCTCTTGGCCCCGCTGTGGACTAAACATGTGGAGATGCTCCTGGTCTCGGTTAGCCCCTCTTGGCCCCGCTGTGGTCTAAACATGTGGAGATGCTCCTGGTCTCGGTTAGCCCCTCTTGGCCCCGCTGTGGTCTAAACATGTGGAGATGCTCCTGGTCTCAGTTAGCCCCTCTTGGCCCTGCTGTGTGTTATAAGTGTGTATTGAGGCTAGGACCAGGTGGGAATCACACCAGCGACCTTCAGTGAACCTCCTGTTTCCACTGACTGAAGCAGGACTACCTCTGCTCTGCAGCATCCTGCATGCAGAGGAAATGAGTACAGATGATCTGTCTTCTTCTACCTGAGCTGCTCCTGAAGACTGTGATGTTGAACAGGATATTAACTCTTCCTCCGGCACCGTTAAATTTCCTCCTCAGCGCTCCACCAGTCCTGCTCTGTCTACCCATAACACACTCTGTCTTGACAAACCTTTTTACCACATGCTGTTTTCTCCATGGAGAGAACCGGCCAGGTCTTCCACAGCTTGTCTTCCCAGTGTGTGATGGTTAGAATGATCTTCTGAATGGAACCAGATCTTCATCACGTGTCTTGTGGTTACCAAACCACTCTAGAAAGCTGTACTGTTGCTGTCAAATGGAGCAGATTAGACTCCACCTCCCCTGCCTAAGCCAACAACAAAGGTCAAAGGTCGATATACGGACTGTCCCTGGCCGAGGCAACAGATTTGTCACCCAAGTGTCAAGGTTCAGTCTGAGGCCTTTTGAAGGTGATCCCTGTTTAGTGTGCAGCCATAACAGCAGATCAATAGGAGTCTGTCTTCTCCAGACTGTCAGACCAAGCCTCAGGCCTCACAGCTAACACATGGCACACATTTCGTCATCATCAACGATCATCTTAGGATCACAGGAACATTTCCATCTATCATCTGGGTGTTCTGACCTGATTCTGCTGCTGACCTCACCAGTTTCTGTGGATCAGTCGGATAAATGACTTGAATGTAAACGAACACGCAGCGCTCTGTTTCGCCTCCCTGGTTCTCCCTGTTTGTTTTCAAGTGACAAAACCAGTTTCTGATCAGGCCTGGCAGCGGTGAAGTCGTGGTTGTTTTCCCCTGAGACATTATAAAGCAGCTAGTAGCAGCCACACACTAAACCATGTTACAAACTACAAAGCCGCTACTGTTTGACTTGTGATTCACTCAATATTAAAGGAGTAGTCTGGTACTTCCTAAAACTCACCAGTCACTTTCACTATTTTAGCAGCCAACTGGATCTTTGGAATAGAACATGGTGATGGTTGGTACCTGGAGAGTAGAGTAACTTGGTGAAGGGTTTAGCAGCATGTGTCTGGTAGTCGGTAATCCCATTCCAACACACAGACATGTGGAGTATTGTGGACTCAGCAGTCTGTCAGCTCATTGCATCCAGAGCGATCGACAGCTCCCTACTGATATTGTTGAAACGTGCATTATCTCCCTGCTGCTACATCCTGGTCCTGATCAGATAACACACACTGTACCACACCAGTTCACCCGCTCTGGCTGCATCAGCAACTCACACAGCACAAAATGTCATAACCATCACAAGTTCATCATTGTAAAATCTAGATGACATAGTAAAACAAGGTCTATCTCTGTAGGATCCTTTCCTAATGTTGTCAGACAGTTCGAATAACAATCTGAGCCAGTCAGTGGCAAAAACAACTTTTAGTGGACGTACTTTGATCAGCCCACTTGCCCCAACAGATTACGTTGCAGCCATAGCAGCCTGTTTCACGACTGCTGACTGAGGCGATCTACCGGAGCAATTCCAAAACTTTTTGTACCTATTTTGCGGTATAAATGACGAATTTGTACACATAGAGCCCAGGTTTAAAAATACCGGAATTCCCCTTTAAGTTCCCTACTGTTCTTTAAAAAGTACCATTATTTGGTTTAATGTTGTGTTGTCAGTCACTTTGTAAAAGTAGATGTGTCATGTGTATGGGGATATCCATGCCATAGCCGGGAGCTCGTCCAGGTTGTTGTCTCCTGGGATATGGTATTTACATGGCGTAATACTTCAGTATCCCAAATATTAGGATAATGTTAGTCTGCATGTGAACACATGCACTGTGGAGTCTCAGTCATTCTGAATATGTTGCAGAGCAAACAGACAATATGAGCCTGAGTATCAGTGGGAGTGAGAAGCAGAAGGTAAACTGTTCTGGATTCATAACCAACAGGAAGATATCTCCAGATTTAAGTTCATCTCTCAGATCACATGTGGGTGTGTTCATTTGTCACGTTGGACACATTCATCTATAGGAAATGTCATTATGTGCTAATGGGGCTGTCTGCTATTGTGTGGAGAGTCATTTCTCTGTTCCAGTGTACAGGGAGGGTCAGGGTTAATAGTTCTCTGTATTAATGGCTGACTTATTATTGTTGTATTGGCTCTACATACTCAGCACATGTAATGACACATGCTGTTCATGAAGCTGTGCTATTGTAGGCAGTCTGGTGTTTGATCAGACCATATGAATCAATACTGGTTCTGTGTTTAATGTTTAATCTGGTTTTAAAGACCTGTCTTCGCCCATTCATGGTTTCTGATCCAATCCAGGGTTTGGCGACAGTGAGCGAGTGAGAGGCTCTGCTAGGCCCATTCATTCAGTATTATGTCATTGTTTACTCTGTGGCAATGAAAACACTACTAGTGATTGATGTTTTGTGCTCTAGAGTCGAGTGTGTGTCGAGTGTGTGTGTGAGAGTCGAGTGTGTCTGTGTCGGTCAGCTAGCCTCTTTCAGCTGTATGGTCACAACATGTAACCTACTGTCACAATGAAAATGATAAAACATAGTTGGCCTCACCATGGGATAGTGTGTGTGTGTTGCAGGGGGAGTCAGTGACCTTGATACTCAGGATGAATAAGGACATTTATTCTGGTCCGGTCTGATAAGGACGCCAGAGGCTGTGCTGCCAGCTGTGGCTCGAGGAAATAGCTCCAGCCTGAATGCTCTTCTGCTGTTTGGAGTCTTTTCACATGAACTCAGAGCTTTAGCAGAAATGCAGAGGTGCTATTCTGAAACTCTTCCTACAGCCAGGGGGGAAGTGACCACCAGCTACCAAACTGTGGTACATTTTCAATATGGCTCTTCACTCGTCAACCCCGCCTCTAAAAATAGTTTTCGTTCTCAAATGGCAGCCAGAGGTAACTGTTTGAATGTTGAGGACTTCATTACCCAGAAGCCCTGTGTGGTGAGGTCAGTAAACTAAATGTTCTTCTCAGTGTGGAGGAGGAGGTGAAGAGGTTCAGCAGCTTTCTCTGTTTAGGAGACACTTCTAGATCAGGTCACTTCCTGTGTGAAGAAGATTTCCCACCAGTGACCAAACCGACGCCAGGATCTAATCTGGACCAATAGGGTGAATCTAAGGTCTGAGGTAGTGGGGATGGGACGCTCTGCTCTGCTGCAGCATCACTTCCTGGTTCAGACTGAGAAGACGACTGGAGGGTTACAGTAAAGTCTTGTGTAGTGCAGCTTTAAATAGTGGAAATAGCTTTAAATAGTGGAAATAGCTTTAAATAGTGGATAAGGATGTTGGATTTCATCCTGTGGGAGTTTCCTGGCCTGCTGATGGTATGCACAGTGGTGCAGAGTAACTGAAGTCTCATAATGAGCTCACGGTTCAATCTGGATCATGCTGCTCTGTATCAGCAATCAGAAAGCCTCTGCAGCCCAGCCCTCACCACCCTCTGCAGTGCTTTCCGGTCTGAAACAGAGCAGTTGCCGTACCAGACTGTGATGCAGTTGGTAAGGATGCTCTCAATGGTGCAGCGGTAGAAGTTCACCAGAATCTGAGGAGACAGGTGGACTTTCTTCAGTCTCCTCAGGAAGAAGAGATGCTGGTGAGCCTTCTGGACCAGGGTCGAGGTGTTGAGGGCCCAAGAGAGGTCCTCGGAGATGTGGACGCCCAGAAACTTAAAGCTGGTGACACGCTCAACCTCCGTCCCGTTGATGCGGATGGGGGTGTGTGTGCCGGCTTTGGACTTCCTGAAGTCCACAATGAGCTCCTTGGTCTTCTTGGTGTTGAGGGACCAGGTTGTTGACCTCCTCCCTGTAGGCCGACTCATCGTTGTTGTTGATGAGGCCAACCAGCGTTGTGTCGTCTGCAAACTTGATAATGGTGTTGGAACCATGTACAGGTGTGCTACCTGTTAAGTCCAGTTTACTTTAATGAGCTGCTGTTTCACATCAGATATTTGGTAAGTGTGGTTTCCAACAACAGATCATGTTACCTACAAACATTTGCAGTCTGATCTGTGATCTGCAGGTTCAGAACAGCCAACATGTCTGGTTAAAATTAGAGACTGTACAGCAGAGACATTTTCAGGGTCCAACATTAACGCTCAGCCAAATGCTGATCAAATTTGTCTTCGGTGCATAAATCAATTAAGGTCTCTTACCACACTGGCTGCTAACTTTTTGAGACAATAACATTTGAATGGCTCGGTTATATACACACTCTTCTACGCTGTACACACTTCCTGGCAGGGTAGAAAAGCCTCTGAAACACATTTAGGATGTTTATTTGTTTGAGCATAAGCCAATCAAATCAAAGCAGAACTCTGGCTCTTATGCTGCTCTACACGAAGCAGTAGCATCTGAACTGTTTCTCCACTGTCTGCATGGTTGACAAGCCCAACATTGATTGAGGATTCATTTCAAAATGTGAAACAGTGCGTGCAGCGTGCCAGCGTGCCTGCCTGCCTGCCTGCCTGCCTGCCTGCCTGCCTGCCTGTCCGCCCGCCCGCCCGCCTGCCCGCCTGCCCACCTGCCCGCCTGCTGAATGCACGTCCATGTTGCTATTGCTAACCCTATAACCACAGAGCCAAGGGCCCAGGTCTAGTGTGTCAAACAACTGGATGAAGCAGTTGGATGTTTGTTTAATGAAAGGCTAAACGCTATGCTAAAGGCTAAACACTATGCTAAAGAATATACTAAAGGCTAAACGCTATGCTAAAGAATATACTAAAGGCTAAACACTATGCTAAAGGCTAAACATTATGCTGAACACTATACTGAACACTATACTGAAGGCTAAACGCTATGCTAAAGGCTAAACACTATGCTAAAGAGTATACTAAAGGCTAAACACTATGCTAAACACTGCTGAACACTATATTGAAGGTTAAACACTATGCTAAACATTATGCTAAAGGCTAGATATCATGCTGAACACTATACTGAAGGCTGAACACTATGCTAAACACTATGCTAAAGGCTAGATATGATGCTGAACACCATACTGAAGGCTAAACACTATGCTAAAGGCTAGATATGATGCTGAACACTATACTGAAGGCTGAACACTATGCTAAACACTATGCTAAAGGCTAGATATATGCTGAACACTACAGAAGGCTAACACTATGCTAAACACTATGCTAAAGGCTAGATATCATGCTGAACACAATGCTAAAGGCTAGATATCATGCTAAACACTATGCTAAAGGCTAGATATCATGCTGAACACTATGTTAAAGGATAAACACTATGCTGATGACTAAGGAAGGGAGGACAGTGTTCCCACTGGTCATGGTCATGGAGCTGTATTCCAGAGTCAAGGTTGATCACTTCTTAGAGGACGTCAGGGAATATTAGTGGCTTTTACAAATGGGTCACTTAGCTACGCGTTAGCCACGATGGGAATGCTGTAGTGAAGACTGAAGGGGTCCAGTGAGATAGCAGGAGTTCAGTTCACCAGTCAGATTGTGAATCCTCCCTTCCCCTCTGTGTTGAAGGTACAACAGGTTCAGAAAAACCCATGTTAGCCATCCCTCAAATGTCTGTTGAGGGAGGGCTGTCTGTTGTTGTGTCAGTCAACCTTATGCTTTATATAATGTTTTAATACCTGCTGTGAAACTGCTCTTGAACTTGAACGTGACCTCCCCTGGTGTCTCGGGTGAGGTCGGGACTCTCTTAGCCAGCCAATCACTAAATACCAAAATACATAATGCAGTTTTCTTCCATCTCTTTTTAATACGCAAGGCAAAATAAACTCAAATTAATTTGCATTGCATTTGAAAAGTCAAATTCCTATCAGCTTACGTGTAGGCTCATGGTTCTGGTATCCCTGCAGAGAGGAAGGCAGTGCCAAGTCACCTTTTGCAATGGTATTGGTCACTTTTGTCCAACAGATGTCACTGTTACACACTGCTCAACATGACTTTGGTCTCAAAGAAAAACCCATGTACTATAACAGAGTTTTGTATTTTTTAGGGGTTTACAGTCAAAGCGGGGTGTTCTTTTGTCAAGGCAGCTATCTATGCTTGTCAGGCGCTGCAGGAAACCCTGAGTGTCTTGGACTAGGATAGTTTTTAAATAGGAAATATCAAGGGCATTTAAATCTGCAAAACATCAGCAAGGGAATTTCCACTGGCGAAGGCTTCCAGATGTATTCGGGCAATTGCCCAAACCTAGCCTGGTCTTTTCTGTACTGTCTGTTCTGGTCTGTTCTGGTCTATTCTGGTCTGTTCTGGTCTGGTCTGTTCTGGTCTATTCTGGTCTGGTCTGGTCTGTTTTGGTCTATTCTGGTCTGGTCTGTTCTGGTCTATTCTGGTCTGGTCTGGTCTGTTTTGGTCTGTTCTGGTCTGGTCTGGTCTGGTCTGTTCTGGTCTATTCTGGTCTGGTCTATTCTGGTCTGATCTGGTCTGGTCTCACCATCAGGAACACCAGGGTCATTTTGGCGTAGAAATGTGATAACAGTTGTATGAAACATAAATGTTCCATGACCAGGAGACTGGATCATTAGGTGGCAGTAGATTAACAGTGGAGGGAATCAGAGAGATCATTTTTCATTTCCGTGTCACATTGTTGTGAATTATTTAAAGCCACAGTAATAACATAGATGTGTCTGTATTAGTCTGAAGCTCTGTATCATCTGAGGTCCCAGGATGTATTGTTGCTGACTGAAAGGCTGTGTGGTCCCTGGAGAAAGACCTGGCACCAAAGGCTCTAAATGGGTTTAAAGCAATTGTCAAATCTATGAAGGATGAGTTACACTGCACCTCTACCCTCTCTCTTTTTGGAAGTGCCATGTCTATGTGACTGTCGGTCTCCCTCCCCCCCTATAAGCCATACTGATAAATCAGATTCATGTTTGAAGTGAGTGACATTACTGACAAACCTGTCCTCCATGTTGATGGACTTCCTGTCTCCTCATGACCAATCAGCTTCCAGCGTCCTCCCACAGCAGTGTCTCGGGCATGAAGCTGATCTGAGATCAGAGGAACAGGGTTATTCTGTGTTGTAAAGAGCCTTACAGTCAGTTGTGTAACAGCTAACAAGAAGCAGAGAGCTGTCAGACCCGGTGGCGTCCCCAGTGTTCCCATTAAACTCAGTCCTTTGTAAAAGGTGTTGGATGGGGGAAGTGTCAGGGACCATATAATATGACATGTCACCTATTCACGGCCAAAGCCTTTGTGATTCTGCCAGTTTAGCCTCATGGCTAAACTTGGCTGTTTCCCTACAATGACAGGCTGAAAGCCTCCGTCAGCTTCCTCTGTGCCTCCTGGAAACAACAGACTGAAGGCTTGGCTAACTAGCCACCCAGCAGCACCCAGGAAACAACAGACTGAAGGCTTGGCTAACTAGCCACCCAGCAGCACCCAGGAAACAACAGACTGAAGGCTTGGCTAACTAGCCACCCAGCAGCACCCAGGAAACCAGCCAGGCCAGCAGGGAGAAAAGTCTTGTCAACTTCAGTCACTCAACAGTAAGAGTTTGATTCAGTAGATCAGTTATACTTGCCCCCAGTATGTTTTCACTGGCCCAGCAGCCAGAAATGAAAACAACCACCTTTTCATAATAAAATGTCTGATTCATAAGAAACATTTCCAAAGTATAAATTTGGTACTTGTTGTATTTGTAGCTGATAGAAGATTTTTTTCTGTAATGTAACTGTAGTAACATGGGAAACCATCATAAACCAGAGAGGAAACCTGTGAGGCTGCTCAGTCTCTCCCTGTCTGTCTTGCCAGTCCATTAATCAGACGGTGGCGGTGCTGATGCCAGGTCTGTCTCAGACATCAATGTGTGTTTGCAGTGATTATTATTGGCTTTCAAAAGGAGCCAGCTCCGTCCACCCTGCCAGGAAATCACTGACAAATGATACACGGTACGGGATTAATTCATCATTTTCAACCCAAGGAAACTGTTGCATCCATGATGAAAGATACTTCCCTTTAGTTTTCACTGCCTATAATTTGAAGTAGCTGCCTCCATGTTTACTACACAACCTCTGAGGTGCCAGATCGCTTACGAACTCTGAGCTGGTCAGAAAAAGCACAGCAGAGAGCCAAAGATAACAGGCTTGTCACCGGGTGACAAATGGGAAGACCAGAAACCTGACAGACCCATCAACTGGTCCTTCAACAGAGGTCCTCCTCACTCCTCTGATGGCAGCTTGTGGAAAGGAAAAGAAACACAATGAAATACAAGGATGAGGTTTCTCTGCAGCGGTCAGCCATCTGTTCAGCACTGGGCTCCTGCTGGAGGCTCAGATGAGGCTAGTTCACATTAATGGACTGACTGGGCCACAGTCACATGACTCAGCATCAGTAATGACTATAGCAGAGCCCTGCAGCCCTGCAGCCCAGTGCTGTCTGGTACTCCAGAGCAGGCATGTGTTATAACTGCTGTTATAAGCCTTCTTGACCTGCTTACTCTTGGTTGCTTGTAATGTTGGTGAAGCATGAATTGAAGTTTATTCTGTTGTACTTGCTGTAAGATCCAGCAGATTACTTGAGTCCTGTCTGTATGAGGATTCAGGTCTTTAACGGTTTCTGCTTCCTGTTGGCAGGAGCCCTTTTGACCTTTGACCCAGTGCTCAGTGAGGGCAGAAGACTCCTGACCTGTGGACAGAACTAGAGATGGGCGTTTTCAATTGTTTTCTCAAATCAAATAGTGATATGAATTCAAATCAGTTTAAATGAATGCTTTTTATACATAGTCACACTGACAGCAACATGGGCTGGGAGTGTAGACTCATAATAACACAAACCACCACCAGACCCTCTCCTCCTAGTCAGGATATCTTTCTGTCAGTATCCCTGTGTGCTCCCAGTTACTCCAGTAGGCCTCATCAAGCCACTAATAACTAAACACAACCCTACCTTATCCTGTCTGGTCCTGGGACGGGACAATCTGGACTTGTGATGGTGCTCTTGGTCAATTTGGAGATATGATATTGTTTCTATAATTGCTGTAGTTTCATTAAATATACAAAACAACCATTAAAACAACTATAAATTACAAAAGAAATTCTCCAAAAAAAGTTTAACTTAACTTGACTAAACTTTGAATTTGACATGCTGGTAATTTACAAGGCTTTATATCTTCTGTTTTATGTCGTTATGAAACAGGAACTCTGACTTTATCCACTGAGAATTGTTGTAATTGATTTTAAAATGTGTGCATTATTATTTTTATTTGCTAATTTGATTATGTTAATAACAATAACATATTGTGTCCATATTGAAAATCTAAAGTTTCATTCTGATGGGATGAAAATGTTCCTCAACGATGAACAAACTCCATCCACCTACTACTTACAATACCCTGCCAGCAGAGAGAGACAGAGTGACAGACAGGGGAGGAGTGAGAGGGGGAGGGGCCAGGATAGAATGATTGGCGGCTGGTGGGCGGGGCTTAGTATGTGAGCAGTGAGCATTCAGCAGTGAGATAGAGTAGAATCAGACCTGACAGGGACAGGAGACAGAGAGAGAGAGAGAGGAAGATGGTCTTACCTTGGAATACACTACCATTGAGAACACACTCCACACAGCATGGTGAGAAAGCACACACACACACACACACACACACAGACACACAGACAGACACACACACAGACACACACACACAGACAGACAGACAGACAGACACACACACACACACGCAGCCAAACTACATGTGGCTGGACTCCTCAGTCTGAGCTGTAGAGACAGAGAGTGTGTGTGTGTGTGTGTGTGTGTGTGTGTGTGTGTGTGTGTGTGTGTGTGTGTGTTTGTGTGTGTTTGTGTATGTGTGTGTGTGTGTAGCAGCCAGGTTAGCATTGGGGGAGGGGCAGCATGGGTATGATAGGGGTTCAACAAAGGTGTGTTCTTCAGAAGGCTTCTTTTTCTGAGCTGTGTGTGTGTGTGTGTGTGTGTTGTGTGTGTGTGTGTGTGTGTGTGTGTGGTTACTGTTCCCTCTGTTTTTTATCCAGGGTATAAAGCAGAGCCTGTAGTAGAGAAAGCTCAACCAGACTGTAGTCAGGTGGAACATCTTCCTCCTGACCGGTCCATGTCCTGGTGGTCATCGATATTGTATTGTATTACACGTCTCATTGAATTCAGGGTTACATGACTATCTGAACTGCTGACTGTGTTTTCCCTGGCAGCATTGTATTCCTTGTATCAAAACAGGTGTAGATTTTTAAAATCCTGTCATGTTCTGTCATGTCGTGTGACGCCACGGCTGATTGGCTGATTGGTACTATCTTTGTAATTCTGAAAATGTTCAGAGCTGAATACACACCGGTGTTAGTGCTTCTACACAAATACATGTACATCTGGCCTGGACAGTAAGACAGTAGTGGTTTCTGTGTTTGGTTCCTCAGAACCTCTCTGGTGGGTTCTGGCTGTAGCCGGGGCTTTGCTAGGCAGGTCAGAGGTCAGGGGTCATCCTCTCCATCAGTTGTGTTTTCTGCTGAAGGAGAATGAGTCCCTTCTCATACTGACCTGGGAGGTCAGTCTATATGTCCACCAGGAACCTCTCTTTAAGGTGGTATGTTTAAGGTGGTATGTCCACCAGGAACCTCTGTTTAAGGTGGTATGTCCACCAGGAAGCTCTTTTTAAGGCGGTATGTCCACCAGGAAGCTCTGTTTAAGGTGGTATGTTTAAGGTGGTATGTCCACCAGGAAGCTCTCTTTAAGGTGGTATGTCCACCAGGAAGCTCTGTTTAAGGTGGTATGTCTACCAGGAAGCTCTGTTTAAGGCGGTATGTTCACCAGGAACCTCTGTTTAAGGCGGTATGTCCACCAGGAACCTCTGTTTAAGGTGGTATGTTCACCAGAAATCTCTGTTTAAGGTGGTATGTTCACCAGAAACCTCTGTTTAAGGTGGTATGTCCACCAGGAACCTCTGTTTAAGGCGGTATGTCCACCAGGAACCTCTGTTTAAGGTGGTATGTTCACCAGAAATCTCTGTTTAAGGCGGTATGTTCACCAGAAACCTCTGTTTAAGGTGGTATGTCCACCAGGAACCTCTCTTTAAGGCGGTATGTCCACCAGGAACCTCTGTTTAAGGTGGTATGTCCACCAGACACCTCTCTTTAAGGCGGTATGTCCACCAAGAACCTCTGTTTAAGGCGGTATGTCCACCAGGAACCTCTCTTTAAGGCGGTATGTCCACCAGGAACCTCTCTTTAAGGCAGTAGTGGTATGTCCCCACCAGAAACCTCTGTTTAAGGCGGTATGTTTAAGGTGGTATGTCCACCAGGAACCTCTCTTTAAGGCGGTATGTCCCCACCAGAAACCCCTTTCTTTAAGGTGGTATGTTTAAGGTGGTATGTCCACCAGGAACCTCTCTTTAAGGCAGTATGTCCCCCAGACACCTCTCTTTAAGGCGGTATGTCCCCCAGGACACCTCTCTTTAAGGTGGTATGTCCACCAGGAACCTCTCTTTAAGGCAGTATGTCCCCCAGACACCTCTCTTTAAGGCGGTATGTCCACCAGGAACCTCTCTTTAAGGCGGTATGTCCACCAGGAACCTCTCTTTAAGGCAGTATGTCCCCCAGACACCTCTCTTTAAGGCAGTTTCCATTCTCAGTTCTCAATAAAAGAGCACAAAGCTTCAGACAGCTTTTCAGTTGGTCCCCTAGCGACAGCAGGAGCCAGGCCAAGTGCTTCCCACAATGCATCAGTTTAGCGCTGCTAGCTCAAACAGAGGAGGCAGCTGAGTTTTAAAAGACCTCAGACTCTTGTCAGACTCTGTGTTGTATTGATTGATCGATCAGTATCTATCAGCACACTCATGAACAGTGAAGTTGTGTGTGTTAGTGTGTGATATGTGTCCTATACATGTGTGTCTGAGTGGAGACAGACTGATGGCATGCTAGCTCAGCCTTGTCAGATCACTGTGTATTAAACATGATGGTGTTTTCATATGAAACCTGAACCTTCAGGTGAAGTTGCTGGGACTCAACCTGATGTTATGCCATCATGTGCATGATGTAGGACCCTGGTGATCCTGACATCTGACCACTATTATTGTCTCTGTGCATTCTAGTTAACCCCTTCAGTGACCTTCAACCCTGTGTGTGTCATGCCACTAAAGCAACCGGATGAGAGCTGTCTCGTAAACAACAGATAGGACTAGGAAGACTCGGACATTTGGACATACAGTGATGGTGTCTGGCAGTACAGGACTGCCCTGGATGGAGAGAGGAAGCTGACAGAGAAGTAGAGTTCAGAGAGAAAGCAGACATTGAAGGAACAGGGATGAGTTCAGGCCCTTCCGGAATGACTGTAAATCAGGAATTTCAGGGCTTGTCAAGGGAAGGGAAGGGGGTTGAAGGGGGTCAGTATGAGGGACCGCTGGAATGCTCTTGAGCACTTCAGTAATGGACTCATTGATGGATGGAGGGTCTCTGGTTAAAATGCTATGATACAAAAATACATTCAGACACACACACATGCATACACTTAAATGGCAGGACAGTGTGGCCTTGTGTCTTGTACATGGAGTATTCACTGGGTGTAGTAGCTGTTCTGTCTCCACCATGGTGTTCATGATACTGACTATCCTCGGGACACCGTGCAGCCTTTTAGGAGAGGAAAGCTGTGGTTCTGGATGGTTTGGATACACAGAGCCTCATATCTCTGCAACTGGTTGTCTGTACCGTGTTTAGCACACTGATGCACTGAAACGTCTCTTCTTTTACTGATGGAAGTGCTTTTCATGCTGCCTCCCCGGTCAAAGGTCAGGGAAAGGAACTTGCCCTTTGTATCTGCAGGCTACAATTCACCCGGAAGGGCTTGCCATTATTTTTCTGAAAAAGCATTTCTCAAGCTGTGTCACTTAAAGGAAACATTCATTGTCCACAGTGTAGTCCTGTATTCCAGGCTAGTCCTGGGGCGATGCACAACAAGGCCCTGGACCTAAACTACTGAGGCACAATAGGGCTGTGTTGCTGCAGATCCCATGGATTCCTGTGGGCATGTTGTACTGCCGTTCTCACAGCTCATCTTCTAACACTCTGTCATGTTCCTGCTCCAGCCTGCACTGTAACCTGAAGCCTCCAGCAGGAAAGACGACCCCCTCTCCGTTTGGAAAAACCCCTCCACCAAAACAGACACACCCAGCCGTCTTAATTTACCACCCGTTGCCGCAGATTCCCTCCTGGCTCGTTGCATTCCCTGACCTGCTCCAGGGTGAGGTGGAGAAACCTGGTGTGAATGTAGAGAGGTAACAGTCAACAATGTAGAGACAGCAGGGTAACAGTTGAAAGGGAAGGTTGGAGTATCAGTTGAATATATCCATTGGAGAAATCTCAACACTTTTGATACATTATCAGGAACACAGGAATGATTTGCTATTGATTTCCTTCACTATCTGAGTTTGTTGAATCTTAGCTGCCATTCTTTATACTGCCATGATTCTTCCACTGTGAAGAGAGCTTGTTTACAGCCATCCAACCACATGGCAGCTCCTCCATTTGACCTCTTGTTGTCACTTCCTGCTGAGTTGAACTCCAACAACCTCCCATATAAGCCAGGGCTTTCAAATGTCTGTAGCCCAGCCTTCAGACATCAGAAGCCAGGTGTTGTGGTGAATAAAGCCTTTAATGTGGACGAGGATGATGACTTTCTACTGTGTTGATTCAGTCGTTCACAGATTAAGGTACCTAGCTAAGCTAGCTTCACCGCAGACGGCTCTTTGATTTGAATTTATAGACTCTATCCCTTTCAGCTGTTTCTCTGAACGCTTGAAAACATCTTTTTCCAAATGTGAAGAGGTAACCAGGCTGATATCCCTATTGATATCCCTGAGATTATGATTTCACCTTTTCAGGAAAGATTTTTAAATTTCTTTGTAGAAGAAATTCCCCTCTTGAAGTAGTTTTTTGTGGCAGCCCCGTTGAGCCTCTCAGAGTGTAGGAGATTAGCTCCCTGCTCAAACCAAACTGAGTCCCACAGGGATAGAGGCATTACCTCTTTATTTTCCACAATGGTCCACATTAGTGGCCTTGAAGTCAGGGTATTTGTGGCTGCCTGGTATGCACAGCTGGGCTCAGCCTATTGAGCTGCATTAGGAATAATTCAAAGGCAGCTCTGTATGAGAGCAGCGTCTGGCAACCTGTCAGCTTTCTGTCCTGAGACACAAATCTAATCTACTGTTTTAGAAACTCACTGTATGTCAAGGTCATCGCTCTGCGCTATCAGCCTCAGCTCACGTCAGAAACAGCTTGTGAGGGTTGGACTTCTTTGTCTTCCCTCATGGTGAGAGGTTGGTGTTTGCAGGGCATCGTGGGAAGGTTGGACCACCCCCAACAGCCTCAGCTGCTTAAAAGTCTTATGAAGGTGTGAACTCCTGTGAAAGCGCCGCCAAGGAGACAGAAACAAAGGCAACAGGCAGGTTGAAGGCCAGCCATAAAGTGGGTCTGGTTTTAGCAGAGGACCCCAGCCTTGCTTCACACTGAGCCAGTAGCTTCAGTTAGGCTGAATACTTTAACAGACTCACCCCGAGGGCCTGGAGTGTTTGATTTCCTTTTGGAGTGTCTGACCTGTTTCATGCATTCAGGCTTTTCAGGCTTATTGAAGTGCTCAGTGTGTTGGTGGGTTTGTTCATGCTGAATTACCTTCAGTTGATCCAGGAGTCACGGGCCTGCTGCAGCTCTGGATGTGTTCTGACAACATCGGTATCTGTAGCATTCCTGTTCCTTCCTTCTGACTGTTATCTGGAGAAACATCACTGCCAGGTATGCTGCGTTTCACACTCGATGTGTTTACCCTCCCAGCCGCCAGCAGCATCTTCACCCTCACACGTGCACTGTTGTGGTTTATTAGAAAGTGCACACTCAGTCTGCAGTTCCGACTACATTTAGTTTCCATTCCTACTCGTCAGTCGGCATGCACAATCAGATAAGATAGATGCCACTTAAATGATCGCCGCAGGGAAATTTGTGTTGTTGCAGCAACAAACGGCAACAGGTTAAGGCAAGTAAAAATAGAATAGTAACTGAGAAATAGAATATATTAGAAAGTTCAGAAGTAGAAATGTTTGAAGGAAAGGAGAAGTCTGGATTACAGCATTATGAGGATTTGTAAAATAACAGCAGTGAAAAGAAAGAATGAATGTGATTTCCATATGCACATATACCAAACATACCAAATATATGCAGTATGAAACGGGTGGAAAAACTATTAAAATATCTTCCTTTACAGACAGGCAACATGATTTGGACGTGTCATTACTGCTGGACAGAAAGATGACAACATGTAGCACATGTCTGTTCTCATGTTGGCTGTTCTCCTTATCGCTGTCATATCAGACCATGTATGTAGCGTATGTACAGAAACTGCTATCTGACCTCATCTAACGCAGCGTAGCGCTGTAGGCTGAATATAGGAAGCCCTTTCGGTAAAAATGGAAACACGAGTGTTGATTGCAGCCGAAGGCGACATGGACAGTATTCCCTTTCCAGTATTTCCTCCGGGGAGTCAGATGAAGGAAAAATGTCTAAATCCAGATCTGGTTGGCTCGGGTGACTTTTCCCCTTCATAACCTTCCCAGAATGCTTTATTGTTGTGACCTCGGGGCTGGTGGAGGTGGAGGCAGCATTGGAAAGTTATTTCATTGATGGGTGATTGATCTGAAGGTGAGAGGAGATCAGCATCTGCTCATCTGCTAATGTCCCCTACCAGCCTCCATCCGCTGGCTGAACACAACCTGACATACCTACCAATCTAACACACCTACCAGTCCTACACACCTACCAATCTAACACACCTACCAGTCTAACACACCTACCAGTCCTACACACCTACCAATCTAACACACCTACCAGTCCTACACACCTACCAATCTAACACACCTACCAGTCTAACACACCTACCAGTCCTACACACCTACCAATCTAACACACCTACCAGTCTAACACACCTACCAGTTTAATACACCTACCAGTTTAACACACCTACCAGTTTAATACACCTACCAGTTTAACACACCTACCAGACCTACACACCTACCAGTCCTACACACCTACCAGTCTAACACACCTACCAGTCTAACACACCTACCAGACCTACACACCTACCAGTCCTACACACCTACCAGTCTAACACATTACCAGTTTAACATACCTACCAATTGAATACACCTACCAGTCCTACACACCTACCAGTTTAACACACCTACCAGTCCTACACACCTACCAGTTTAACACACCTACCAGTTTAACACACCTACCAGTCCTACACACCTACCAGTCTAACACACCTACCAGTTTAACACACCTACCAGTCTAACACACCTACCAATTTAATACACCTACCAGTCCTACACACCTACCAGTCTAACACACCTACCAGTTTAACACACCTACCAGTCTAACACACCTACCAGACCTACACACCTACCAGTCCTACACACCTACCAGTCTAACACACCTACCAGTTTAACACACCTACCAGTCCTACACACCTACCAGTCTAACACACCTACCAGTCCTACACACCTACCAGTCTAACACATTACCAGTTTAACATACCTACCAATTGAATACACCTACCAGTCCTACACACCTACCAGTTTAACACACCTACCAGTCCTACACACCTACCAGTCCTACACACCTACCAGTTTAACACACCTACCAGTCCTACACACCTACCAGTCTAACACACCTACCAGTTTAACACACCTACCAGTCTAACACACCTACCAATTTAATACACCTACCAGTCCTATACACCTACCAGTCCTACACACCTACCAGTCCTACACACCTACCAGACCTACACACCTACCAGTCTAACAGTCTATGTTTCGTTCTGGCGGACAGCTGGCCTCTCCTGTCACTGGTGTGGGGTCAAAGGTTGTGTCTCCCTTGGGTCCCTAGCCTGACCTGCTGAATGCCAAGCTGTAGCTCCTCCCTCCCAACACCACCTCAACCTGCACTGATTGGTTATTAAAAAGGTCATGACCTCTGCTTTTGGAAACCATGAAGCTCTTATGCTGTGTGGCTGTTTAAGCCTCAACATGCTTGATGAGGATCTGCTGCAGTGAGCTAGAAGAAGGCTGGAGAGAAATACTGGTAATTTACTAAAGATCAGATACTTTACATATGATGCAGTTTCATTAATTGGATTAATAAATATATATCCATATTATTATTATGAGTAGTAGTAGTAGTAGGTAGTAGTGGTAGTAGTAGTGGAGAGTTTTAATGTCCCATGGTGGTCTAAATGCTGTTTTAGAGGCCTGACAAGAATAAAACACACAATACTTTATGATTATAAATCATTTAAGGATGTTGAATATTGGCACAAAATGTTGCTTCAATCCAAAAAACTGTCCTTCCAATCTATTTTGGTCGATGCCTAGTGGAAACCCTCTGCCCTCATCCACATCCTGTTCTGACAGATGAAGCCAGGCAGGCTGGGTGGGTGAATCATGGCCCCCCGGGGAGAGACGCTGCCCCTGACTATTCATTAAAGTGAGCATAACCTGGAGAGATGGGCTTAGCTAATCTAATAGGCTCCATCTGGCTGATGTAATGGGTTGAACAGGCCACGGTGGCGGCTGCATCCCAAAGACCACCAGCCGCTGTTTCAGCCAACTAGATGTTTACAGTAGGAGATACCTGGACAGTAGCAGTCAGAATAACCAGTTAACAGGTTTTACATGGTTAGAAAGTTACCGTCAGTCTGGACACAGTGGAGGTGAAAGGGGCATCAAATCCACTGAACCATCTCTCTGCTGTGACCTCTGACCCTTGATCTCCTTACTATTGGCTGCTTGTAATGTTGGTGATCTAGAAATTGAAGCTTCCTCTACTGGTGCACTCTGGGTAAGCGTGACAGCTCAATGACTAAAATGTAAAAACTTAAATTGAATCAGAAATTGAAGAGCATCTTTAACTTTTATGTCTTAACACCGCTGCTCTTCCCCTGGTCTCAGGAGAATGAAGCCATTATTCAGCAGGGCCTCAGTGTGGGTGGGCTCTCCCATGGGACCTGCACTCAGCCTGCTTTGATGTCCCCCCCTCCCCTCCTCACCCCTCCTCACCCCTCTTCCCCCCTCCTCGCCTCCCCAGAGACAAGCCAAGCTGCTACTTTTGCTGCTATTTTAATACTGTAATCCATACCTTCTCATACATTTTGATTTAACATGTTCTACTGTTGGAATTGCCAGTTGTGTTTATATGAGACTCCATATTCTTATTTTACATTACATTAGACTACATTACACTACACTACATTACACTACACTACACTACATTACATTACACTACATTACACTACACTACACTACACTACATTACATTACACTACATTACACTACATTACATTAGACTACACTACACTACACTACACTACATTACATTACACTACATTACACTACATTACATTAGACTACATTACACTACATTACACTACACTACACTACACTACATTACATTAGACTACACTACACTACATTACACTACACTACGCTACATTACACTACATTACATTACACTACATTACACTACATTACATTACACTACATTACACTACACTACACTACATTACACTACATTACATTACACTACACTACATTACACTACACTACACTACACTACATTACATTACACTACATTACACTACATTACACTACACTACACTACACTACATTACATTACACTACATTACACTACATTACATTAGACTACATTACACTACACTACATTACACTACATTACACTACATTACATTTGACTACATTACACTACATTACACTACACTACACTACATTACATTAGACTACACTACACTACATTACACTACACTACACTACACTACATTACACTACATTACATTACACTACATTACACTACATTACACTACACTACATTACATTACACTACATTACATTAGACTACACTACATTACACTACACTACATTACACTACATTACATTACACTACATTACACTACACTACATTACATTACACTACATTACACTACATTACATTAGACTACACTACATTACACTACATTACACTACACTACATTACACTACACTACACTACATTACACTACATTACACTACACTACATTACATTACATTACACTACATTACACTACATTACGTTACACTACACTACATTACATTACATTACACTACATTACACTACATTACATTACACTACACTACACTACACTACATTACATTACACTACATTACACTACACTACACTACATTACACTACATTACACTACACTACATTACACTACACTACACTACATTACACTACATTACACTACACTACATTACATTACATTACACTACATTACACTACATTACGTTACACTACACTACATTACATTACATTACACTACATTACACTACATTACATTACACTACACTACACTACACTACATTACGTTACACTACACTACATTACATTACATTACACTACATTACACTACATTACGTTACACTACACTACATTACATTACATTACACTACATTACACTACATTACACTACACTACATTACACTACATTACATTACACTACACTACACTACACTACACTACATTACATTACACTACATTACACTACATTTCATTACACTACATTACATCAATATTACTAACTGGCCACAGTGTATTCACACAGTGTAAACAGTGTGTGTGTGTGTGTGTGTGTGTGTGTGTGTGTGTGTGTGTGTGTGTGTGTGTGTGAGATTGATCTACGCTATGTTTGTCTTTGGGCGGGAGTGTGACCGGACCAAACGTGGTACTTGTCAGAAACCTGGCGGTCCAGATTTAAACATTCACCACAACTCAGAGCGACTTGCCCACGTGGTGCGAGTCAGAATACCAGTATCTTGTTTCCTGTAGTTTTTTATCTTGGCTGAAGGACGAAGGTGTCTGACTTACAATCTGAATCAGAGCCTGGAGCGTCCTGAGGCAGTTCGGCTGTCCTCGTCACTCCTACTGCACTAGTTTGGTCTAGTCCAGGGTCTTCCTGTCTAGTGAGTCAGTGAGTTAGCCAAGCTGGGCAGGACCCACCCACTGGAAATGTTTCTAGGCATTGCTATTAGTGACGCTAGTCAAGATTGTGAAATCCTGGAGGCACTGCCTACATATACTGACTGTCTAGTTAGTCTCTGGGTGATGGTGCTTTTGCTACTGCAGCCTCTAGACTTGGACAGCCTTCCAGAAAGTGGTCTGCAGAATCCATTGCATGTTAGACACATCGGACATGTGTTTTCCTAATGCACTTGGTCTCGTTTGGTTTTGTCTGGTTGTGTTATGTCTTTCTCTTTTAACCTTGTGAAGAACTAGTTTGGTGTTTAAGGTTCTATATAAGACTCATACTATACCTGGTGCCTGTGAAGCCAAAGGAAACTTTCAATTTTGTGTTTGCATGAGTGGACAGTAAAGCCCCTCCCCCCTCCAGGGTAATCTAATAGCCTGGTGCTAATATTGGCCACAGTGCTGCGTTCAGGGTCCATTTGTCGTGAGTGAATCCTGCCTGGCTGGGCCACATCTAGAATATTCTCCTCAACATAGACTGATGGAGAACTCTGGCTGGACACCAGGGCTGTTGCTATGAGACCAGGGCTGTTGTTGGGAGACCAGGGTTGTTGCTGAGACCAGGGCTGTTGTTGGGAGACCAGGGTTGTTGCTGAGACCAGCACTGTTGCTATGAGACCAGGGTTGTTGCCGGGAGACCAGGGCTGTTGCCGGGAGGCTAACTGTATGTTTGGTTGTGTTATTTTACACGAGTGTGTGGCAACATTGATGATGTGGCTGTTGTGTGTCCAGACAGCTGAGGGTGTCACTGGGTTTCCAGTCTCCTGGGAAGTCGATATTCAGGACGTCAGCCAGTCTGCCCCCCCCCCCCCCTTATACTGTACAACAGAACATGTGAGGGAGGTAAAACAGCATGCTGAGCGACCAGAAATACATGGCCTACTAAACACAGCATGCATGTGTATGTCATCACACACGCACACACGCGCACGCACACACACACGCACACACGCGCACACACACACACACACACACACACACACACACACACACACACACACACACAACCAGGCCAGGCTGGAGCCAGACAGTATGTGAGGGATGATATTTTTACCAGACTAGGCTCTGCTGTCTCCAGACCAGTGGATCCAGTTACAGCCCCGTTCCCATTGCTGTAGACGGGGCCTCCCAGCCACACCTCCAGGGGCTGGGCTCGTCCTTGGTGGTTAGACTGAAACATTGAACTTGTTTTGTCTGTTTGTGCACCTGAAGAACAAACGTGTTGATATGCAGTGTGTTCAGTATGGGAGACAAAGACACACACACACACACACACACACACACACCACCTCAACTCACTGACTGTGTAGACTAATAATAGAAGCTGACTGTGTGGACTAATATACAGTATAGCTCAATGTATATACTAATAATAGCAGCTGTACTGCAGTAGAGCTGCTAGAGGAGGTTTCTGGTGGAGACATCCTGGCCAGGCTTCTACACAGACTGATCCTGGATCTGTCTGCAGGGTGATGTTAGAGGGAATATGAATATGAGAGTTCACCCTCCTCTTCCTCCTCTTCCTCCCAGGACTCTGAGTCTTTGGACCGGTGTATTCAGAGCGCTCTGTCGGCCCTCTACCCACCCTTCCAGGCCACCTCCTCCACTGTCCTCTGTCAGGTCCTCAGTGTGGTGGAGAGTTGTTACCGGGGAGATGGCCTCCGCTACCTAATCCACTTCCTACTGCCCGCTAAGCACTTCCTTCAGAACCTCCAGCAGGATGCCTGTGTGAGTATCACATGACTGTAGCGGCTACCATCCTGACTACCATCCTGACTATAGAGGCTACCATCGTGACTGTAGAGACTACCATCCTGACTATAGAAGCTACCATCGTGACTGTAGAGACTACCATCCTGACTATAGCGGCTACCATCCTGACTACCATCCTGACTATAGAAGCTACCATCGTGACTGTAGAGACTACCATCCTGACTATAGAGGCTACCATCCTGACTATAGCGGCTACCATCCTGACTACCATCCTGACTATAGAGGCTACCATCCTGACTACCATCCTGACTATAGAGGCTACCATCCTGACTATAGCGGCTACCATCCTAGAGGCTACCATCCTGACTATAGCGGCTACCATCCTGACTACCATCCTGACTATAGAGGCTACCATCCTGACTACCATCCTGACTATAGCGGCTACCATCCTGACTACCATCCTGACTATAGAGGCTACCATCCTGACTATAGCGGCTACCATCCTGACTACCATCCTGACTATAGTGGCTACCATCCTGACTACCATCCTGACTATAGTGGCTACCATCCTGACTACCATCCTGACTATACTATAGACTATACTATAGACTTTACTATAGACTATACTATAGACTTACTATAGACTACAATACTATAGACTATACTATAGACTTTACTATAGACTACTACACTATAGACTATACTATAGACTTTACTATAGACTATACTATAGACATATAGACTACAATACTATAGACTATACTATAGACTTTACTATAGACTACTATACTATAGACTACTACACTATAGACTATACTATAGACTATACTATAGACATATTATAGACTACAATACTATAGACTATACTATAGACTTTACTATAGACTACTATACTATAGACTACTACACTATAGACTTACTAGACTATACTAGACTATACTATAGACATATTATGGACTACAATACTATAGACTATACTATAGACTTTACTATAGACTACTATACTATAGACTACTACACTATAGACTATACTATAGACTACTATAGACTATACTATAGACTTACTATAGACTATACTATAGACATATTATAGACTACAATGCTATAGACTATACTATAGACTTTACTATAGACTACTATACTATAGACTACTACACTATAGACTATACTATAGACTTTACTATAGACTATACTATAGACATATAGACTACAATACTATAGACTATACTATAGACTTTACTATAGACTACTATACTATAGACTACTACACTATAGACTATACTATAGACTATACTATAGACATATTATAGACTACAATACTATAGACTATACTATAGACTACTATACTATAGACTACTACACTATAGACTATACTATAGACTATACTATAGACTATACTATAGACATATTATAGACTACAATACTATAGACTATACTATAGACTTTACTATAGACTACTATACTATAGACTACTACACTATAGACTATACTATAGACTTTACTATAGACTATACTATAGACATATTATAGACTACAATACTATAGACCAGGGCTACTCAACTTTACGTAGCTCAAGGGCCACACAGCAAGATACAGCTGTGTCAAAGGGCCGCAACGCAAATGTTTTGGTCATATAAAACTATTTTGTAGTGTTATTTCAAGCCACATGGATATCAAATGATTAAATGACAATAAGTAGGCTTTATTCACTAAATGTAAAAGTGTTAGATTGCTGTTGCAATAAATCACAAGAAGGTTGAATAAAATAAATATAGGCATATTAAATTGAAATCAGGTCTGAGTATATCAAATTACCCCCAGATGGATATGTAATTCCAAGTCACCGTGATAGGTATCATGGTGACTGTGAACGTTTGCCCGTTTTGGTCCTGCTATTGTTTTCTGGCAAAGAAGGCACACTGGTTTGTTATTTACCTTTTTGAAATACCCTGTGTTCATCAGAAATGTTACGTTTGCCAGGTTTTGCCATGACTTGAGAGTAGGCTAGGCTAGACTTCCTGCACAGTTGGGGCTTTCACATGATCCATGCAAAGCGTCGGCGTCAACACCAGGTTGAGCGCGACCCCTTCACGTGATCAGCGCCAGGAGAATTACATTACATTCATTACTTTCACACTGTCGAGTTTTTAAAATGACAGCATTCAGGAAAGAATAGAGTGGAGTTCAATTTCGGACTACAGCCCGCATCAGCCGTAGCTAACCACACCGCCAATGATCATACTAGCACAGCCATAGAAGTGAATATAGACTGGCTGCATATACGAACCTGTACTAAGCTGTCAACCAGCCTGGTAGTCTCAGTCTGTAAACCGACATCATTCCATGCCAGACTTTTTAGTCAGATGGTGGTATGATTTAAGCGTCATGTTGTATAACTCGGGATTCTCCGACACATAAAACAAGTTTCTCCTCCATTGTTTTTTTTTATTTCGCGGTTATGATATCAAACTGTGCTGTGATTGGTTTCGCGTCGCAGAGATCAGCGTCGCGAATGTCAAAGTTGATTATAGTTGAACTTTGAGCGCAGCACCAGGGACTCTCCCAGCGTCTGGTCAGGTGCACAACGCCGAGGGCGGCAGCGACCTTGCCAAATAGGAAATGAATGGCAGTGCCAGCGCCGAGCGTTTTTGTCGCTGATCATGTTGTTGGTTTATCTTCTTTGTTGATCCCACGATTGCTAAATAAGCACAGTATTGCACGATCGCCATCTTGTAGTCATTAAGAATTTGGTTTAGAAATGGTTTGTGTTCATTGAAATGAGAATATTATATTTTTGACCTGTGGCCCGCGGGCCGCAATAATATTAACCTCGGGCCGCGTGTTGAGTAGCGCGGCTATAGACTATACTATAGACTTTACTATAGACTACTACACTATAGACTACTACACTATAGACTACTATAGACTACTATAGACTATACTATAGTGATGTTTGGAGGTGAGGCATGTTGAATCTTGGGGCTTCCCGTTCATGCTCGGCGTCCTCGTCTGGCGGGAAAACATGCAGGATCTTTATCCGTCTTCTGTCAGATATCATGTCAGAAAGGCCTATTGTCTGAGTCATTATGTACTGGGTGACTCACTTCCTGTCATAGATGGTAGTCACTCTGACTTTCTCTCTGGTCGTGCCTGGTCATGCCGGTGAAACGCCGTGCATGCTTGGCTGATGCGTCATGTTTGGCTAAGGTAACTGTTGTGGCTCATCAGTCACCTGGGTGTGGCCAGACAGGAGAGAGCTACTGTTAGACTGGAGACGACCTGTGTGTGTGTGTGTGTGTGTGTGTGTGTGTGTGTGTGTGTGTGTGTGTGTGTGTGTGTGTGTGTGCGCGCTGGTTTGGTCTCCATACCTTTCTACTGATACTTAGCTGTCAAAAAACGCCTCAACATCAAATAGAAAGGTGCTAACTTCATTTACTTCTTTCTCCTCCTCTCCTCTCCTCCTCTCCTCTCCTCCTCTCCTCTCCTCTCCTCTCTAGCTGCCATACTGTGGCTTGTTGTTTCGTCATGAAGGCTGGCCTCTGTGTGTCCATGAGAGGGTAGTAGTCCAGCTCTGCCGTCTGGACCAACGCCTCCTCCGTCCAGGAGACTTCTACCTGCTGGTTTCTTTTCCTCCTGCAGCACACAGCACCTCCTGCAGGAGCAACGCTAGCTCCTCCCCCTGCCTGCTAGCGTGCAGCCTGTCTGCCAGTGGCCAGCATGTGGAGGAGCAGAAGGTGTCGGAGCTAGCCCTGCGCTCCCTCTTCAGCATGGCCTGGCTGGACTCTGTCAACAGGGAGAGGGAGGCGCGAGGAGCGTCCCGGCTGGATCGCTGCCTCCTCTCAGCCCACGGGGACGTCTTCAGGGTCCCCTGGGAGGACCTGGTCTACCCACAATTCATCAGCCGGCCCCGGGCCGCACCCAGGGAGGGCAAGGAGTCGTCCACTAAGGACGGGGATATGTTGATTGACATGTCGGCTCACCAATGTGGAAATAGTAACTTGTTGAGTAAAGATGTGAAGCTCCTCCCATCCTGTAAGAGAACCAACCAATCCCCAGCAAGCAGTGAGGAGTCGGACTCGGAGGGGGAGTATGTGGAGCTGGCCGACCTCCCCCTGCCTCGCTTCTCCCCACAGAAAGGCTCCTTAACCCAGTCCATCAGCCTGCAGCACCGAGCCAGGACCACCGCTGCTACCACACACACACACACTACGACCACCACACACACACCTAAAACCACTCAGACACACACTGCTGCTACCACACACACACACACTACTAACACCACACACACACCTAAAACCACTCAGACACACACTGCTGCTACCACACACACACCTAGAAGCATCGTCTCCTCCAGGGCCTCCTGCCTCCTCAGCGCTGTGTGTTGAAGGAGGCTCCCAGACCAGGCTCTGCTCCAGGCTCATCGAGGAGAACCTCAACCAAGACCCTTATCGCTCGGTCATCCTCACCCCCATCTCCCCCACCTCCTCCCCCTCCTCGCCCCCTGCAGCCAGAGGAGTATCCAATGGGCAGCCAGACCATTGGACGTCGCTGGACTGGATGGAAGGTACTGGTTCAGCCCAGAGTCTGAATCCACACACTGAACCTGAGAACCTCATGAAACAGAGAGAGAAGGAGGTGGTGGAGGAGGAGCAGGGGGAGGAGGGAGAGATGGAAGAGGAGGGAGAAAGCAAGGAGGAGGGGGAGCTGGAGGAGACGCAGGGAAGGAGGGAAGAAGTGGTAGTTGGTGGAGAGATGGAGGCGAGGAGGTTTGAGTTTGAAGTTTTAATGCAACACATAGAAGAGCTGGAGGAGGGAGACAGAGAGAAGGAGGAGCGAGGGGAAAAGATAGAGGACAGAGGAGGAGAGGTGAAGGAGGAGCAAGGAGAGGAGTTGGATGAGGAGGAAGGGGTGGAGGTGGAAGAGGTTGTTCAGGTTACTATCGTGCAGCAGAGTCAAGAGAGGAGGGAGGAGTCGCATGCAGGGACAGGAGGAGAGCGAGGAGGAGGTGATGAGGGAGTAGAGGGAGGAGGAGGTGAGGAGGGAGGTGCAGTGATTGAGGATGGAGAGATAAAGCAAACTGGGCTGTTAGACACGACATCTGCCTCAACACACACTGACACACACATTGACACACACTCTGAGGACTCTCACACACCACACACACACTCTGAGGACACACACACACCACACACACACTCTGAGGACTCTCACACACCACACACACACTCTGAGGACTCTCACACACCACACACACACTCTGAGGACACACACACACCACACACACACTCTGAGGACTCTCACACACCACACACACACTCTGAGGACACACACACACCACACACACACTCCGAGGACTCTCACACACCACACACACACTCTGAGGACACACACACACCACACACACACTCCGAGGACTCTCACACACCACACACACACTCTGAGGACACACACACACCACACACACACTCCGAGGACTCTCACACACCACACACACACTCTGAGGACACACACACACCACACACACACTCTGAGGACACACACACACCACACACACACTCTGAGGACTCTCACACACCACACACACACTCCTGAGGACTCTCACACACCACACACACACTCTGAGGACACACACACACCACACACACACTCTGAGGACACACACACACCACACACACACTCCGAGGAGTCCGATACGCCACACAGCGTCTCCTCACCAGCGGTGGATCCATGCACACCTCGGGCTGAATCTGAGGAGTTTGGACAGAAGAAGGAAGAGGAGGAGAAGGGGGAGGTGAAGGAGGAAGAGGAGGAGAGCGGCTGTGGGGAGGTTGGTGGGGGACGATCTGCAGAGCTTCAGACTGCAGGTACAGAAAAATGTTTCTCCTCCTGAATCCCTCTTTTCTCTGCTCCTTACCCCAAACCTTCAGCTTCTTTCTATCCTGTTAAGACTCATTTATCACCTCCTCCTCCTCCTCCTCCTCTGATTGGCTGAATGAGTTCGCCTCCATCTCCTCCGTCTCCTCCCTCTTTTACCTCCCTCCTTCCTCCACAGCCTCCTCCTCCAGTGAAAACACCCTGACTCACCCATCACCTCCTCTGCACTTCTAACCCTAACACACTCTGACTCCCTGTAAGGATGTGGACTAGCTAGTGGACTACTGGTTAGTGGGCTAGTTACTAGTCTAGTAGCATCCGGACTAGTGGGCTAGTTACTGGTCTAGTGGCTAGTGGACCAGTAATGGTCTAGTGGCTAATGCACTAGTTAGTGTGTGAACTAGCTAGTGGTCCAATGGCTAGTGGACTTGTTAGCTTGTGTATTAGCTAGTAGCTGGTGGAGTAGTGGACTCAGATCAGATTAGTTTAAATTAGATTAAACTTTAATGAATGTGGAGTATTTGTCTTGTACAGTAGTACTAGTCTGGTAGCCCACTGTCTCATCTGGTAGTCCACTGTCTCATCTGGTAGTCCACTGTCTCATCTGGTAGTCCACTGACTCATCTGGTAGTCCACTGATTCATCTGGTAGTCCACTGACTCATCTGGTAGTCCACTGATTCATCTGGTAGTCCACTGACTTATCTGGTATATTCTGATATTTTCAACGAAATATCAGAATAGTGTGAACACAGCCTTGTGTGTGTGTGTGTGTGTGTGTGTCTTGTCTCGTCTCTGCAGGCCCCAGCAGTGAGCAGCCTCCAGCCCAGTCAGTGGTCAGTCTCTCTACTGGTACCAGTCCAACAGAACCAGCACAACCAGCATCCTTGCCCCAGCTGGACCAGTCAGCAGTTCCCCTAGTCCCATTACGACCCCCACAGTCCTCCCAGTCCCCCCCTCTCTCCGAGTCCTCCCAGCCCCAACAGTCCTCCCAGTCCTCCCAGTCCTCCCAGTCTTCCCAGTCTTCAAAGTCCTCCTGGTCCAACTTCAATAGTGTGCTGCTGAGCTCTGGAGTTCTCTGTCTGCCTGGTGAGAAAAACACAAACCTCATGTAGTCCAGACCAGGTTTAGACCCAGACCAGGTTTAGACCCAGACTAGATCCTACACCCGGATTTATGCTGCATTCCATTAAAGGTCGGAAGTAGGAAATTCCAATTTCGGTGGAATCAGGAACCCCATGCAACAGCTAATGTTATGTCACTGACGATTAGCAACGTTAGCTAGCTAGTGAGCAGAGAACGTGTACAGTGTCTGCTGTGTGACATGGCGTCAGAAACCAGTTTCCTACTTGGGATTCATGTGAATTAAATTGATGTAATCTGGATTATGAGCTCCTCCTCCTCCTGACTGTAGGAACCAGAGACAGAGGCGGGCGAGCGCTGGTGACGGTCTGTACCAGGAACACCGTGTGGTCGAACCCCGGCTGTGACAGCACAGAGCTGCTGCGCATCCTGTTATACTTCACCTCCACTCTCAGGTACAAGCTACTTCCTGTTTCCAGATACAGCTGTCATATATTAAATTAGAGTGGTCGCGTTTCCTCTGACATCACTTCCTGTGTGGAACAGGAAAGAAGTGCGATCGCTGGGACTGACGGTGCTGGTGGACGCCCGCAGGTCTCCTCCTGTCCCTGCCCTCTTCAACGCCTTCACCTCTCTGCAGGTGAGCACACACACACACACACACACAGACTCGAAACTCGCAACTCGAAATTTCTGGCCTTATCCTGTATTGAAAACACAAACTTTGGTGCAGTGTAGCCGTCTGACCAGCAGAGGGCGGTGATAACACATCTGGGTGAGCACAAGAAACAGCAGCAGACGTCTTACTGGTTGTGTAGGCTTCCCACTGTGCTGGTTAGCTACAAACAGCAACTGCTGCCAACTTGACACACACCCCGAAACACACCCCGAAACACACCCCGAAACACACCCTCCCCCCAGTCATTTAAAGCCAGACAGGATGTCTCTGAGGGAGAATGTGGCCTCTTGTGTCTTCAGCTCTGACTGAACCTGTTTCACTCTGAAAACCACTTACAGACATTTATCTCACACTTACCCAGTGAGAGCAGCACAACAGTAGCAGTAGAATAAGCTTCAATTCCTAGATCACCAACAGGCAACCAGTAGTACGGAGGTCAAGGGTCAGAGGTCACAGCACCCTGACAGTTGATGGAACAAATATGAGAGATGTGACCCTAAATAATCCTGGATGATGAGAAGTGAAGGGAAAGACTGGGAGGACCAGGAAGGAGCAACCTCACTGTTAACTCACCTTCAAGTAGTTGTTCCTCACTAATGCCGTGTGTGTGTGTGTGTGTGTGTGTGTGTGTGTGTGTGTGTGTGCGTGTCTGTGTGTGTGTGTCTGTGTGTGTGTGTGTGTATGTGTGTGTGTGTGTGTGTTCAGGTGAACAGGCCAGGCTGTATCCATACTGTGTTGCTGCTGTCTGACAAAGATGTGGCTCAACGTATTGACAGACCGCCAGCCACCCAGGTAACACCACATGGCTACTGGTCACCTGACTACTGGTCACAACAGACATCCACGAGTCCAGCCAGCTAGCAGCCCTTCAGTCAGTCTGTGTCTGTGTCTGTGTCTGTGTCCAGGTGGAGGTCCTGACCTCTCTGAAGTCTGTCCAGAAGCATGTGGAGGTCTGTCAGCTTCCTCCGGAGCTTGGAGGATCCTTCTGCTTCAGCCAGAGCAGCTGGCTCTGCTTCAGATCGGTCAGTACACACTCAACACACCTACTGCTTCAGCTCACCACATCCGCTAGGTCAGAGGTCAGGGCTGTTTGGAGGCGGGGTTATCAACTGACTCACAGATCAGGGTGGAGCAATCACCACCAAGTTCCTCTGTTTTGAAACCGCCCCGGCCTTTTTTTACATTTACGTCAACGTGGAGCTGCTCCAAGCCGGATGCAAAGTGTTGCTTTGGAAAAGAAACTGAGGAGGAAACCACATGACCTGGGCTGACCAATCATAACGAAGAGGAGGCGGGTTTTACAGTACATAGGCAGCTGACAGTTTAGGACAACCAGCAGAATGAAAATGGATGAAGTAGCGGTAGTAAAGCAAAGTAGTTGTTCCTGGAAAGTTTACCACTACAGTCATTATGGAAACAAATCCGACAATTAAATTGCATGAGTCAAGACATTTCACCACACACACTGTCAGGCTTTAATTATCGGTCAGTTAGTTAGTTAATTGGTTAGTTAGTTAATTGATTAGTTAGTTAGTGAGTTACCTGGTGTTTCCTGGTGTCCATCAGAGAGTGGAGCAGCTGACCAATCAGTGTGAAGACACCGTCAACCTCCTGCAGAAAACCATCAACATCCTCGAGTCCACCCCCCTACCTGCTACTGCTGAGGTAACACACACACACACACACACACACACACACACACACACACACACACACACTGGAGTGAATCTGTTGAAGAGCAGAGAGAAAATAATCCAGTTGATCCCAGTTTCCAGCCTGTTGGGTGTTGCCACGGGGTCACGACCTCTGCCAGAACAGCTTTTATTAGCATGAGTTAGCTCTCTCTCTCTCTCTCTCTCTCTCTCTCTCTCTCTCTCTCTCTCTCTCTCTCTCTCTCTCTCTCTCTCTCTCTCTCTGCCAGGAGTCTGAGTTGTTGTTATCCAGGTACAAGGGGGTGATGCGTAGCGTCCTGGAAGACAGCCGATTGGCCAGATTACAACAGGAAGGCGGAGCCTCTCTGTCCCGTCTCCGCAGAGAGGAGAGCTGCATCAGTGTGACTGACGACTACCGGTAACACACACACTCTCTACTGTAAAGCCTTACTGTGTGTGTGTGTGTGTGTGTGAGTGTGAGTGTGAGTGAGTGTGTGTGTGTGTGTGTGAGAGTGTGAGAGTGTGAGTGTGAGTGTGTGTGTGTGTGTGAGAGTGTGAGAGTGTGAGAGTGTGAGTGTGAGTGTGTGTGTGTGTGTGTGTGTGAGTGAGTGTGTGTGTGTGTGTGTGTGTGTGTGTGAGAGTGTGAGAGTGTGAGTGTGAGTGTGTGTGTGTGTGTGTGTGTGTGTGAGTGTGAGTGTGAGTGTGAGTGAGTGTGTGTGTGTGTGTGAGAGTGTGAGAGTGTGAGTGTGAGTGTGAGTGTGTGTGTGTGTGTGTGTGTGTGTGTGTGTGTGTGTGTGTGTGTGCGCCACCAGTAGTAGTCAGCCTGTGGACAGTGTGTGGTACTGGGACAGTTAGAGGGACAGTGTGTATGTGCTGTATTCTGTGTGTGTATCTTACAGCTGTGTGTGTGTGTGTGTGTGTGTGTGTGTGTGTGTGTGTGTGGCAGGGCGGCGGTTGAGGCAGTGACAGGTCTCTATGATCAGGTGGACGAGCTGCTCCACAGGCTGGTGAGGCTCTCGAACTCACGCACTCAGGAGCTCCAGTTCATCGTGGAGTTCAGGAGCCTGGATCAGGGCTTCAACGAGGTCAGTCTGAGCACGCTCAGTACCGCCTCTGACCGCCGCCAATCACATATTTAGAACAGAAAAGGACTGATGGTTGATTACCTGGAGAGGAGACTAACAGAGTCCACAGTAACCTGATATGAAACAATAGATTTTATTTGTATTCCTTCTCTTTTGATCTGTTTCTAACCAATAAAGAGGAAATGAAATGTGCTGTGGTTACAGTGTGTTACTGAACAGTAGCACCCTTAGCCCCTAGGGATCCCATGGACAACAACGTGTTGTTAGGTAGCTGGTTGGTGGAAAAGGACGTTTAACCATCAGCACAGACAGCCTTCCTCTTCTTCCTCCTCCTCACTGAGCGTGTGTGTGTGTGTGTGTGTGTGTGTGTCTCAGGTGAGGCTCTGGGTGGAGGAGGTGGGGGAGAGTCGTCTGAAGAGTCTGGGGGAGATGGAAGATTCTCTGGAGCTTCTGAACAAAAAACAGCAGGACTTCAAGGAGTTCTACAGCACTGCATATGTACGACACACACACACACACACACACACACACACACACACTCACACACACACTCACACACACACTCTCTCTCTCCTGCAGTGTTATTGTAGTGTTACCTCTCCTCTGTTCCTAACTCCTCTCTCTCTAGGAGTATTGTAAACGTGGCGAGGCGTTGTTGAGGCGTCTGGAGCGTTGGGACGGCGTGTCGTCAGCTGACCTGCAGGTCTACGAGGTCAAAGTTCGTTCTTTCTGGGTTCAGCTGCAGGATTTCTCCCAGCGGGTCGACGCCACCGGCCAGCGCATGGACCAGACCGTACAACTCTACCGCTTCTTTGACCAGGTACCGCTACCGCTACCGCTACCGCCTTACAATGTTAACAAGATGTTACCTCCCTAACGAGTTACAGCAGTCAGGCAGACCTCAGGTCAGCAGACCCTGGATAACAGACCAGCAGGTTTCCTGTCTGCCTGTCTGTTGACATGGAGCCTGAACACATCACCCCCCCTCCTCATATCACCCCCCATGGAGGGAAACTGACAGCCTGTATTGAGGCCAGGGTGGGGGGTGGGGGGGTGGGGGGGTGTCAATACTGTTGTCCTATTGAATATACTCTGGTTTGGCCTGCAGGGAGGGTGTGTGTGTGTGGGGGGGGGGGGGGGCTCCAGATGTCTCTGTGTTGTAATATTACAGTACAACAACTGAGACGGAAGAAATCAGAAATGTGAGTTTACATCATGGAGTCACATGAACGGTCAGGAGGTCATACATGTGTTCAGGTCATACATGTGTTCAGGTCATACATGTGTTCAGGTCATACATGATGGAGGTCACATGTACAGAGCATCACTACTGACCTCATCACAGCTCCACATGGAGGAACACACAGCATCACCTCCTGTTGTATCATCACATGTGTGTTGATCTGTGGAGTGACTAGTTCACTGTGTCGTCTTCCACTCTGCTACACAGTAAAGGATCTGACTGACAGGCTGGTATTGACCTGACACACACACACACACACACACACCCTAGCCTACTGAAGTGAATGAGCGTGTCGATGTGGAGCCCCCCCCCCTCCAGACTGTCACCATGCAGAGACACAATCACAGCATGAAACCTCTCTTCACATGTCCCTGCTGTCGGCTGAAAACCTCATAACTACAAGACCTCTGTGCAGCTTTCATGTGATCCAGCAGGTTTGACCGAGCAGCCTGGAAACCTTCAACTGACTTTTATTGTTGTTCTGAGCAAAATGACTCATACATTCACATATATGATAAAATTAAAGATCATCTCTAGTTGTCTTTGCTGTAGCAGCAAACTATAACAGGATACAGACAAGAACAATATGGATTATAGATAAAAACACAAGCACTCACATTTTCTGTTGTTGTCAACGTTGTACCGGTCACTTGGTATATGGTATATGAAAATATACCAAAATACTACATTTACCAAATCTGTTGTATGAAAATATACCAGAAACATCCAACATGTTCATTGTATAAACATGATGTACCATGAAAGGAATTATTATTATTATTATAGTTATTATTATTATTGTCATTATTATTATTTGACACACCGAACCGCTGTCAGACCATTATAACCTATAACTAATGGTGTGTGTGTGTGTGCGTGTGTGCGTGTGTGCGTATGTGTGTGTGTGAGCGTGTGCGTGCAATCCAGGTATACTCCAGTGCCAAGTTTTCCCTCCTTCCTCCTTTCACTCCAGTCTTTGTTGTCGTGGCGACGCCCCCCCCACCCCCTCCTGGGACCGCCCATCTGCCATTCAGCCTTTGAATAGTGAGGGTGGGGGGGTGTTAGTGTGTGTGTGTGTGTGTGTGGTCAGGCAGTGTGTTGTGAAGTCAGGATGAGGCTCCCTGCTCTGTTCAGACAACATCTAGCACTCCACCAGAACACACTGAGGTAGGACACTCTCTCTCTCTCTATCACTCTCTCACTGTGTCTCTCTCTCTCTCTCTCTCTCTCTCTCTCTCTCTCTCTCTCTCTCTCTCTCTCTCTCTCTCTCTCACACATACATGGAGTTTGACTAGAATTGTGAGCATGAGGCTCTAGTCCATGTAGTTCTGTTGGGAAGTACCATGGCTTTACAAAACACTGGAGTTTGCTGCTGACTGTAATGTGTGTGTGTGTGGTAGTGTGTGTGTGTGTGGACATGCTTGTTCCTTTTATCAGCCCTTGTTTGATGCTAACTAGCTAGTGGTGGAGCTCTACTCTCTCTGGTTGCTTGTTCAGTGTTAACAAGCACCAGTAGAAAGTGAATGGGTGCTAACAGGCTAGTGTGTGTGTGTGTGTGTGTGTGTGTGTGTGTGTGTGTGTGTGTGTGTGTGTGGTCAGGATCGGGCAGTAGTTTCAGTTCAATGGATTGTGTTGTTTTTTTGTTGTTTTTCTCGTCAGCTGCTGCAACAAGCAGCTGTTTTGGCTTGAAAAGAAAAAGGAATTTTATTTTCATCCTTTTATTTATTTTTTATTTTCTATTGTTCTTGTCAACATTGTACCGGTCGGTTGTGGGTTTCATTTCTATATTTAGTGTTTATCTACAATAGAAAGTGACGGTCAACAGAAGTCAACATGGTGCTGCTCTGGTTGGTTGGACTCTCTGAGCTCAGTGAGACGTTACTGGTACTTTAGAGACAGAATTAACTCTGGAGGAGAGGAAGGTGACCTCCTCACCATCCCAGCCCCCTCCTCCTTTCATCTGGTTTTGGAGGGTTCTGTCTTTCTCCCCTCCTCCTTCTTCCCTCCTCCTCCTTCCCTCCTCCTTCTTCCCTCCTTCCTCCTCCTCCATGGTTGACTGGCTCCAGGCCTGGAGCCCCGCAGGGCCAGTGTCCTGAAACCCAGAGCCTGTCTGCTAGGCAGCCTACTCCTCTCCTCTCCTCCTCTCCTCCTCTCCTCCTCTCCTCTCCTCCTCTCCTCTCCTCCTCTCCTCTCCTCTCTGTCGACATGGAGCCTGAAGACATCACTAGTAATACTAACCAGGTTAGTATAAGTCAGGTTAGTTAGTGTTAGTATTAGTCAGGTTAGTTAGTGTTAGTCAGGTTAGTTCATCCTCATCAGGATCTGTGTCAAGAGAAACATCAAACATCAAACATGTGACTTTACTTTCAAAGTGCTTTGCGGTTTGTTCCATTTCTAAGGTGCATAGAACCAGTAACCAACTAACTAACTAACTAACTATCCAACTAACTAACTAACTATTCAACTAACTAACCAACTAACTAACCCATCCTGTGATCTGGCAGCATCATTACTGGATGTTAAAGCCAGTAGATGTGAGGAACAAGGAGCGGTTAGGAAGCTCAGCCACCTGTTGGATATGAATCACAGGTGAGAGTGAACAAGGCGACGTGGTGAACTCACCCAGGGGCATCATGGGAAGTCACATACATGACTGGGTTGTAGACAAGCCTGCTTTGTTTCTGTACTGAGCTAGCAGTCAGGGTTAGCAGCCTAGCCTGGCTAGCACGGCTCAGTTCACTTTCAGTTCATTTAGTACACTCACACAGATGATGGTCCTGCCTGGCTCGTAGACGGACCGTCCGTGTACCTTGGTGTTCATGTTTTTGACCCGTCACATTGGACTCAGCCGGTGGTTCTGTTTCCTGGTCGGAGGCGTGTTTACGTGACTGCAGTGGCGTCCAACATGCGTCTCGTCTGTTTTCATGTGGACCCTGAACCCGGCGTCAACATCCCATGTGACCACAGTCTTCTTCAGCCTGACCTAGTCTGGCCTGTAAAGTCCTTGGAGGTTTGTTTGTGATGAAGAGCTGTTTAAATAAAGTGGACTTGAGTTGAGTTGACGCTGCAGAGTGCTAGCTGACCAAGACAACACTGGACACGTCAGCGTTCTGCTTTGAAGAAGAATGTTTTGGTCCGTCATGAACTCCTCAGAGTCTTCATCAGCTTCCCCCCTGTCAACCTTCATCATCTTCCTCATCAAGGCAGATGATTGACAGCCACCTGAATGTCTGTCCCTGTTAACCCCCCCACACCAGCCCTTAACTCACAGGTTATTGAGTTAGCCCTTTAACACACACACACACACACACACACACACTAAGGCTGAGCATGTTTGTAATTGTGTTTGCTGACGGTTGCCATAGCAATATGAATTGCAGAACAAGGGGAAGCAGCTCTTACTGATTTGGTTTCCAGAGCTGATGAAAAACATTTGGCGGCTGTGTGTGTGTGTGTGTGTGTGTGTGAGTGTGTGAGTGTGTGAGTGAGTGAGTGTGAGCTAACCAGGCCGGCCTGTCGGCTGAGTGCTCGTGAAACTGATTAGCCTGCTGATGTGTCCTGATCACTGCGCTTTGCAGCCGCTCTTCCCACACACACACACACCACTGACCCAGTGACCTACTGTGTTCCTCCATATGGTGTCATCGTTGGAGAGCTGGGACTGCTGACCTCCTACTTAGTTAGATACACCAGCCTAACTAGGACCACAGTCTCATTTAACCAGGTTAGTTCCTGGGGGAGGAGTTACAGTTGAGCTATCTGACCAGTACAACCACAGTCTTCTACTTCTTCTATTCCCAGCTGGTATTCAAACTAGTGACCTATCTGCTCCCCGTTGCTTTGAATGTATACATTCCATAGACCACACATTACATTACATTACATTACATTACAATCATTTAGCAGATGCTTTTATCCAAACGACTTACAATAAGTGCATTCAACGTAGGTAGGCAAGAGAACACTAGTGACCAGAAATTGTAAGAGCATTTCCTTTCTAAACAAGCATCTAAGAGCAGAACCAGGGCTGAGGTAAAAGACCGATAAGTTAGCTACCTACTTTTTATTAAACAAATGAGACAAATAAGTGAAAACAAATGATCAAGTGCTAAGAGGAAGGGTCAGGGTAGTGTTTCGTGAAGAGGAAGGGTCAGGGTAGTGTTTCTTGAAGAGGAAGGGTCAGGGTAGTGTTTTGTGAAGAGGAAGGGTCAGGGTAGTGTTTCGTGAAGTGGAAGGGTCAGGGTCATGTTTCTTGAAGAGGAAGGGTCAGGGTAGTGTTTCTGGAAGAGGAAGGGTCGGGGTAGTGTTTCTTGAAGAGGAAGGGTCAGGGTAGTGTTTCTTGAAGAGGAAGGGTTGGGGTAGTGTTTCTGGAAGAGGAAGGGTTGGGGTAGTGTTTCTTGAAGAGGAAGGGTCAGGGTAGTGTTTAAGGGTCAGGGTAGTGTTTCTTGAAGAGGAAGGGTCAGGGTAGTGTTTCCTGAAGAGGAAGGGTCAGGGTAGTGTTTCCTGAAGAGGAAGGGTCAAGGTAGTGTTTCTTGAAGAGGAAGGGTCAGGGTAGTGTTTCTGGAAGAGGAAGGGTCAGGGTAGTGTTTCTTGAAGAGGAAGGGTCAGGGTAGTGTTTCGTGAAGAGGAAGGGTCAGGGTCATGTTTCTTGAAGAGGAAGGGTCAGGGTAGTGTTTCTGGATGAGGAAGGGTCAGGGTAGTGTTTCTGGAAGAGGAAGGGTTGGGGTAGTGTTTCTTGAAGAGGAAGGGTCAGGGTAGTGTTTAAGGGTCAGGGTAGTGTTTCTTGAAGAGGAAGGGTCAGGGTAGTGTTTCCTGAAGAGGAAGGGTCAAGGTAGTGTTTCTTGAAGAGGAAGGGTCAGGGTAGTGTTTCTGGAAGAGGAAGGGTCAGGGTAGTGTTTCTGGAAGAGGAAGGGTCGGGGTAGTGTTTCTTGAAGAGGAAGGGTCAGGGTAGTGTTTAAAGGTCAGGGTAGTGTTTAAGGGTCAGGGTAGTGTTTCTTGAAGAGGAAGGGTCAGGGTAGTGTTTCTGGAAGAGGAAGGGTTGGGGTAGTGTTTCTGGAAGAGGAAGGGTCAGGGTAGTGTTTAAGGGTCAGGGTAGTGTTTCTTGAAGAGGAAGGGTCAGGGTAGTGTTTCCTGAAGAGGAAGGGTCAAGGTAGTGTTTCTTGAAGAGGAAGGGTCAGGGTAGTGTTTCCTGAAGAGGAAGGGTCAAGGTAGTGTTTCTTGAAGAGGAAGGGTCAGGGTAGTGTTTCTGGAAGAGGAAGGGTCGGGGTAGTGTTTCTTGAAGAGGAAGGGTCAGGGTAGTGTTTCTGGAAGAGGAAGGGTCGGGGTAGTGTTTCTTGAAGAGGAAGGGTCAGGGTAGTGTTTAAAGGTCAGGGTAGTGTTTAAGGGTCAGGGTAGTGTTTCTTGAAGAGGAAGGGTCAGGGTAGTGTTTCTGGAAGAGGAAGGGTCGGGGTAGTGTTTCTGGAAGAGGAAGGGTCAAGGTAGTGTTTCTTGAAGAGGAAGGGTCAGGGTAGTGTTTCCTGAAGAGGAAGGGTCAAGGTAGTGTTTCTTGAAGAGGAAGGGTCAGGGTAGTGTTTCCTGAAGAGGAAGGGTCAGGGTAGTGTTTAAGGGTCAGGGTAGTGTTTCTTGAAGAGGAAGGGTCAGGGTAGTGTTTCTGGAAGAGGAAGGGTCGGGGTAGTGTTTCTGGAAGAGGAAGGGTCAGGGTAGTGTTTAAGGATCAGGGTAGTGTTTCTTGAAGAGGAAGAGTCAGGGTAGTGTTTCTTGAAGAGGAAGGGTCAGGGTAGTGTTTCCTGAAGAGGAAGGGTCAAGGTAGTGTTTCTTGAAGAGGAAAGGTCAGGGTAGTGTTTCTGGAAGAGGAAGGGTCAGGGTAGTGTTTAAGGGTCAGGGTAGTGTTTCTTGAAGAGGAAGGGTCAGGGTAGTGTTTCCTGAAGAGGAAGGGTCAAGGTAGTGTTTCTTGAAGAGGAAGGGTCAGGGTAGTGTTTCTGGAAGAGGAAGGGTTGGGGTAGTGTTTCTGGAAGAGGAAGGGTCAGGGTAGTGTTTAAGGGTCAGGGTAGTGTTTCTTGAAGAGGAAGGGTCAGGGTAGTGTTTCCTGAAGAGGAAGGGTCAAGGTAGTGTTTCTTGAAGAGGAAGGGTCGGGGTAGTTTTTCTGGAAGAGGAAGGGTCGGTGTAGTGTTTCTTGAAGAGGAAGGGTCAGGGTAGTGTTTCTGGAAGAGGAAGGGTTGGGGTAGTGTTTCTGGAAGAGGAAGGGTCAGGGTAGTGTTTAAGGGTCAGGGTAGTGTTTCTTGAAGAGGAAGGGTCAAGGTAGTGTTTCTTGAAGAGGAAGGGTCAGGGTAGTGTTTCCTGAAGAGGAAGGGTCAAGGTAGTGTTTCTTGAAGAGGAAGGGTCAGGGTAGTGTTTCCTGAAGAGGAAGGGTCAAGGTAGTGTTTCTTGAAGAGGAAGGGTCAGGGTAGTGTTTCCTGAAGAGGAAGGGTCAAGGTAGTGTTTCTTGAAGAGGAAGGGTCGGGGTAGTGTTTCCTGAAGAGGAAGGGTCAAGGTAGTGTTTCTTGAAGAGGAAGGGTTGGGGTAGTGTTTCCTGAAGCGGAAGGGTCAAGGTAGTGTTTCTTGAAGAGGAAGGGTCAGGGTAGTGTTTCTTGAAGAGGAAGGGTCAGGGTAGTGTTTCTGGAAGAGGAAGGGTCGGGGTAGTGTTTCTGGAAGAGGAAGGGTCAGGGTAGTGTTTCCTGAAGAGGAAGGGTCAAGGTAGTGTTTCTTGAAGAGGAAGGGTCGGGATAGTGTTTCTTGAAGATGAAGGGTCAGGGTCGTGTTTCTTGAAGAGGAAGGGTCAGGGTAGTGTTTCTGGAAGAGGAAGGGTCAGGGTAGTGTTTAAGGGTCAGGGTAGTGTTTCTTGAAGAGGAAGGGTCAGGGTAGTGTTTCTGGAAGAGGAAGGGTCGGGGTAGTGTTTCTTGAAGAGGAAGGGTCAGGGTAGTGTTTCTGGAAGAGGAAGGGTCAGGGTAGTGTTTCTTGAAGAATAAGGGTCGGCGTAGTGTTTATTAAAGAGGAAGGGTCGGGCTAGTGGAAGATGGGCAGCAACTCTGCTGTCCTGACATCAGTGGGGAGTTCAATCCACCACTGTGGGGCCAGGACAGAGAAGAGCCGTGACCGTGTAGATCGGCTGCAGGGGCCTCTGAGCGACGGGGCAACGAGTCGCCTCGAGGCAGCAGAGCGAAGTGTTCGGGCGGGGGGTGTAAGGCTTGACCTAACACACACACACACACACACACACACACACACACACACACACACACACAGAAAACGTGTCCATCCCAGTGTTAATGTGACTAAACTGGTCTGTCTCACAACCAGACCCCACTGCCTGTGTGTATGTGTGTGTGTGTGTGTGTGTGTCTGTGTGTGTGAGCAGATTCTCCTGGTGTTTTAGTGGTGAGGTAATGTGTTGTCAGTCAGGAGGGTAAAGAGTCTTTCAGTCCAGTTTACAAAAGCAGGAGGCCTCTTCTGTTTTATTCCCTCCTTCTACCCCCCCTTCTATCCCCAAGCCCCCCACACTCAAAAGGAGGTCAGCTCTTTGTGGCTGGGCTCAGACCCCCCCCCCTCCCCTCCCACACCACCATCAAACACATGCACACACTTCAAAGCTTCCTCTCTACCATCTCAGAGGGTGATGTCATCCCCGTCCTCTCTCTCTCTCCCTCTCTCTCTCTCTCTCTCTCTCTCTCTCTCTCTCTCTCTCCTCCATTGCTCGGTGCTGTCTCTCTCCCCTGGAGCTGCTGGTTTCCATCCTCAGCTCCGGGGGTCAGTCCTCCCTCACACGGCCCCCGGCTGCCCAGTACAACCACAGTGTTCTACTGTTGCAGCTCAACTGGACCAGTTGAGGTTCAGTGCCTTGCTCAAGGGCGCCTCCATAGTTGAGGGAGGGAGGAGTCATATTCATCCACTTTCCCCGCCCACGTTTTCCAGCCAGTTCAGGGATTGGAACCAGCGACCTTCTGGTCACAAGCAGCTTCTCCAACCACCTTGATCAAACTCTGCTCCACTCAGGGTCAAAGGTCAAGGGGGTTAACCTGAGTCACAAGGCCATGCCTCTTTGCTGTGACCTCTAAGGTGAACTATACCAGGGTTTACAGAGCTGACTACCTGGTACAGCGTGGCTCACTTCCTCTCTCCGTCTCTCTCCAGGCCTATGGCTGGTCGTTGCAGGGTATGCGCCACCTAGCTGGTGTCATTATGGAGGACTGCATGTCGCCAGACAAATGCCAGGCTGTGATTGGCTGCCTGGAGGGCTACCACCGGCAGCACCCACCAATCCCAGACGGCCATTTCCAGGAGATGAAGGCGCTGGCGGGTGAGCTGCGGGGCGAGCGAGGCCTCCGTCAGTGGAGCTTCGCTTGGTCCAAATGTCAGGAAACCAAGAAGATGTTCGACAGGAAGCTGGAGGCGGTGCTGAAGACACGAGACTCCGCCCACAGACGCCACTCTGACTCCTCCCAAAACAGGAGCTCCAACTCGTTCTACAGGAAGACCTTTTCTGGGGTGTTTGGGGTCAGGGAACTTTCCTCCTCCTCCTCCTCCTCCTCCTCCTCCTCTTCCAGCCCCCTAGAAGAGGACACCTCCTCCTCTTGCCCTCCCAACACCTCCTCCCCCCCTCGCAGCGCCACCTCTTCCACTCCCAACACCTCCACCGCCCTTCCCAACACTCCCCCACCCACTTCCAACACCTCCTCCCCCTATCCCAACACCTCCTCCCCTCACACCCCCCTCACACACCGCCTCTCTCGCAGCTCTTCCTCAGAGGAGTCTTCTGACCGGCTTGGCCCCTCCTCCTCCAGCCCCAGCCTGCCCCGGCTCGATTCCTCGTTGAGCTTCAGCTCCTCCTGCTCCTCCTCCAGCCGCCGGCAGCAGCTCCGTAAGACCCAGAGCTTCGACTGCCCCCCCACCCCTGAGGTGTCGCGCTACGGACCCACCCTACGTGCCCTCAGCGAGCCGGTCCGCAGGGGTAACACCGGGGTCTTCATCAGGGGCCTGGAGGTCAGCAGCACCGAGGCAGCAGACCGGACCCTCTGCCCCAGGACAGCAGCTCACGGCTGGGCAGGACAGGGACTACGGACCCCCAGCACCCCCAGGACCACCAGCAGCACTGCATCAGAAGCCCGACCCAGGGGAAGGTGGGTAAAGGGCCAGAGGGCGGAGTCATATGGACAGTTATGTGATGATTGACAGCAGCAAGCGCAGACAGGAGGTAGAGCATACTGACCCACTGGGCTAGGGAAGGAGATAGTGGACTAAGGAAGGAGATAGAGGTCTAGGGAAGGAGATAGTGGACTAGGGAAGGAGGTAGAGGTCTAGGGAAGGAGATAGAGGTCTAGGGAAGGAGATAGTGGACTAGGGAAGGAGGTAGAGGTCTAGGGAAGGAGATAGTGAGCTAGGAAAGGAGATAGCGTGCTAGGGAAGGAGATAGTCAGCTAGGAAAGGAGATAGAGGTCTAGGGAAGGAGATATAATAATAATCATTATCATCTTTATGTAACACTTTTCAAAACAAAGTGACAAAGTGCTTCGCAATTAAATAAAGAGAAATAAAATAGAAAGAACAATGAATAAAAAAACATGAATAAAAATATTAACAGTAAAATAAATTAAAACGAAAGAAAGAAAGAATAAAGAAAAAACAGACAAGACAACAAGGATGAAAATAAATGAAAGCCAAATATTATTAATAATAACAGTAAGTTTTCAGAAGTGATTTATGATGACGCCTCCAGAAGCTGGTCAGCTGCAGCCTGGGCAGGTTCCTGTTTGTCTGCTCTAGTCTTGTGTATCTACTGTATCTTCTTCTGCTTCAGCGTCATCTCATCTCAATCCCCTCATCAGTACATTCACCATGGGGATCACTGAGGGGACGGGCAGCGTCCTGTAAGCCAGAGTCGCAGGTTTGATCCTGGTGTGTGTTGTGTCTCTGCAGTAAGCTGCGTCACATCGTGGAGGAGATGGTGACGACAGAGAGGGAGTACGTCCGCTCTTTGCGCTACATCATCCACCACTACTTCCCAGAGATGGAGCGAGCCGACCTTCCTCAGGACCTGAGAGGGAAGCGCTCCATCGTCTTCGGGAACCTGGAGAAGCTGCTGGACTTCCACAGCCAGTTCTTCCTCCGGGAGCTGGAGGCCTGCTGGAAGCACCCACTGAGAGTCCCACACTGCTTCCTGCGACATGTAGGACACACACACACACACACACACACACACACACCACTAAATCAGGAAGTCAACCTGCCTCTAGGGAGGAGTGAAGTGTAAAATGTGGTGAATTGTTTTGTGTTTTTGTGTTTGAACAGCAGGAGCAGTTCGGTCTGTACGCCCTGTACAGCAAGAACAAACCCAAGTCAGACGCCCTGCTGGCCAGCCATGGAAACACCTTCTTCAGGGTGAGAACACACACACACACACACACACACACACACACACACACACACACTCTCTCTCACTACTGTAGATGTGTCTGTAATCCAGCCTTGTGTCTTTACTGTCTGGCTGAGGACTGGGAGTCACTGTGACCTTTGACCTCTCTGACTTCCTGTTGTGTTTTCCAACTTTCTCATTATGTGAAAATAATAATACAATTTTTTTAATATAAAAAATTACAAAAAACAAAATACAAAAATGATGTTGTATATCTCTCCTCCTCTCCTCCTCCAGAGGAAGCAGGTGGAGTTGGAGGATAAGATGGATCTGTCCTCCTACCTGTTGAAGCCGGTTCAGAGGATGAGTAAATACGCTCTCCTGCTGACGGACCTCATCAAGGAGGTGGGCATGGCCCAGGAGGCGGAGCTAGCTGCGCTGCAGGCTGCCGCCCACATGGTCAAGTTCCAGCTTCGCCACGGCAACGACCTGCTGGGCATGGACGCCATCCGGGACTGTGATGTGAGTTGATGGTTTATGTTGATGTTACAGTCATAAGTACATTCAACGTAGGAAAACATGTTTTCACATATTGATTTATCATTAATGTTTCTCTCAGGCCGAGGCTAGTTAGCCTGGTGGCTGGTTAGCCTGGTGGTCTAGTATTTAGGTAGCCGGTGGCTAGGTGGTCTGGTCCATACAGGAGAAGGGCTCTATAACTGGTCTGCTGTCTGTCTGTCTGTTTCTCTCTTTCTGTCTGTCTCTCTGTCTCTCTCCAGGTCAACCTGAAGGAGCAGGGCCAGCTGGTCCGTCAGGATGAGTTCACCATCTGGAGTGGAAGGAGGAAGTGCCAGCGCCATGTCTTCCTGTTTGAGGAGCTGGTTCTGTTCAGTAAACCCAAGAGGATGGAGGGAGGACTGGACGTCTACATCTACAAGCACTCCTTCAAGGTAACAGAGGTCACACTCAGGTCAAACTCAGAAGTCTGTTAAACTCAAAGGTCAAACCCAGAGGTCAGACTGAGGTCAAACTGTCCTTCCAGACGGCGGACGTGGGTCTGACGGAGTCGACGGGGGACAGCGGGCTGCGGTTCGAGGTCTGGTTCAGACGGAGGACGTCCAAGAATCAAACCTTCATTCTTCAAGCCGCGACGCCGGACATCAAACATGCCTGGACAGCAGACATCGCCCGCATCCTCTGGACACAGGCCACCAGGAATAAAGGTACAGAGTGTGTGTGTGTGTGTGTGTGTGTGTGTGTGTGTGTGTGTAAACTGAAAACCTTTCCCCACTGGATCTTCTTGCACCTCTTCTTTCCCAGAGCACTTCATAATCCATAATCATTCTATGTCTTCCACTCAACTACGTGTGTGTGTGTGTGGTGTGTGTGTGTGTGTGTGTGTGTGTGTGTGTGTGTGTGTGTGTGTGTGTGTGTGTGTGTGCGTGCATGTGCGTGTGTGTGTGTGTATCAGAGATGCGGTTGAAGGAGATGGTGTCTATGGGAGTGGGTAGCAAACCGTTTCTGGACATCCAGCCCAGCGAGGCGGCCATCAGCGACCGAGCCGTCCATTACATCATGAAGGGCAGAGGTAACACACACACACACACACACACACACACACACACACACACACACACACACCACCTTCAAGCACAACATCCTGGTACATGAAAAACTCATGGTTGATGCGTGTGGTGATGAAGTAATAATCTTGTCTGTGTGTGTGTGTGTGTGTGTGTGTGTGTGTGTGTGTCAGGTGCCAGGACCAGGGCGTCCATCGCCGTCTCTCTCTTTGACCACTCCAATCCTTTTAAACGCGGGGCGGTGACCTCTGACCCCGGGGCCTCAGGGCCCTCATCCTGCAGCCTGCTGGGACCCCTGAACCTGCACATGTACAGGTACCAACCAGTCCAGTCTAGTCTAGTCTAGTCTAATCCAGTCCAGTCCAGTCCATTCCAATCCAATCCAGTTCACTGTAATCCAGCCTAGTCCAGCTGAGTCCTTCTCACAGTAAAAATGAACCAATAAATCAGTTTCACTAAACCTCTTCTCTCCTCAGTAGTCAGAGACCCCCCTCCCCCCCACCTGCTGAAAGCTCCTTCATCCCTTCCTGTATTGAGGAAGACGAGCAGGAGACCAGCAGCCAGCCCTCCATGAGTACGTACACACACACACACACACACACACACACACACACTCTCACTCCTGCAGACTGGCTGTGTCTGTAGATCATATTGTTTGATCTGCTGATCAAAGATGATCTAGCAGAGAAGATGAATCACTCCACAGTGTTGATGATAAACATGTACCCCCCCCCCAGCCACAGAGAGCTCTGGTTCGTCGTCTCGGTGTCTCTCCGGCTCCACCGGCTCTGACAGCGGCTGCGTCTCCTCCCACCTCCAGGAGGTGCTGCCTGAGGAGCCCAGCCCTCCCTGCCAGCCCTCCTCCTCCTCCAACGCCCCGCCCAGTGACAAGCAGCGCCTCAACAGCCAATACATTTCTGTGAGTACCATGATAATCTGGTGTTAGACAGATGACGGATGTTATTTTCTGATGTGGGGAACACCAGGTGGGACAACATCTGAATCTCCTCCAAGGTGCCTGAATCAAAAAGAACCAAAGGAATGAAAGAAATTCAGCTACTGAGCAACAACATGTTGAAACTTCAGATGCATCGTCACCAATAAATACACTGAGTGACAGAATGGCCTCAGGCCAGAACCTCTAACTGTATCTGCTGTTTTAGTGGAAAGCGTCTTTGGTACTGTGAAGCGCTATATAAATATTATAACATAACTTCATACCACCACCATGTATGAACTGTGACTGCATGTTCCCTGAATGAAGGCTTTAGTAAGAGGCTGCTGGTTAGCATCAGTACTAACTAGCTTCACTAACCCAACTAACCCTCCAGGAAGCAGCTCCAGTCATCAGCCCGGCCACCATCGTCTGAGTCTGCTGCTGCTGACTGTAAGTAGCAGTAACGCTATGTAGTACCATCTCTAGTAATACTATGTAGTACCATCTCTTAATACTATGTAGTACCATCTCTTAATACTATGTATACTATGTAGTACCATCTCTAGTAATACTATGTAGTACCATCTCTTAATACTATGTAGTACCATCTCTAGTAATACTATGTAGTACCGTCTCTAATAACACTATGTAGTACCGTCTCTAATAACACTATGTAGTATCGTCTCTAATAACACTATGTAGTATCATCTCTAATAACACTAATACTATGTAGTATCATCTCTAATAACACTATGTAGTATCATCTCTAATAACACTAATACTATGTAGTATCGTCTCTAATAACACTAATACTATGTAGTATCGTCTCTAATAACACTAATACTATGTAGTATCGTCTCTAATAATACTATGTAGTACCGTCTCTAATAACACTATGTAGTACTGTCTCTAATAACACTATGTAGTACCGTCTCTAATAACACTATGTAGTATCGTCTCTAATAATACTATGTAGTACCGTCTCTAATAACACTAATACTATGTAGTATCATCTCTAATAACACTATGTAGTACCGTCTCTAATAACACTATGTAGTATCGTCTCTAATAACACTATGTAGTATCATCTCTAATAACACTATGTAGTATCATCTCTAATAACACTAATACTATGTAGTATCATCTCTAATAACACTATGTAGTATCATCTCTAATAACACTATGTAGTATCATCTCTAATAACACTAATACTATGTAGTATCGTCTCTAATAACACTATGTAGTATCATCTCTAATAACACTAATACTATGCAGTATCATCTCTAATAACACTAATACTATGTAGTATCGTCTCTAATAACACTATGTAGTATCATCTCTAATAACACTATGTAGTATCGTCTCTAATAACACTATGTAGTATCATCTCTAATAACACTAATACTATGTAGTATCATCTCTAATAACACTATGTAGTATCATCTCTAATAACACTAATACTATGTAGTATCGTCTCTAATAACACTATGTAGTATCATCTCTAATAACACTATGTAGTATCATCTCTAATAACACTAATACTATGTAGTATCATCTCTAATAACACTATGTTGTACCGTCTCTAATAACACTATGTAGTACCGTCTCTAATAATACTATGTAGTACCATCTCTAATAACACTAATACTATGTAGTACCGTCTCTAATAACACTATGTAGTACCGTCTCTAATAACACTATGTAGTATCGTCTCTAATAATACTATGTAGTACCGTCTCTAATAACACTAATACTATGTAGTATCATCTCTAATAACACTAATACTATGTAGTACCATCTCTAATAACACTATGTAGTACCGTCTCTAATAACACTATGTAGTACTATATCCAGTAATACCCTGTACCCCCTCTCTCTGCAGGTTTGATACCCATGATGCAGTAGGAGTCCTGGGCTGCTTCCTGGTCCGTCACTGTTCAGATCTTCTTCTTCTGTTGTTCTATTTATCTCGTTGTTCTGTAGATGATCGTGTTGTAAATAAAGGTTTAATAGTTTATAATGTTCCTTTCTCTGTGCGCCACGCTGCCCTGACCACTCAGTTGGGTTTGGTTGTAGTGTTGTTCTGCTGTTCCAGGGTCAGTCTGCCGGCAGGTCAGCTAGTCAGTGTGAGGGACAGGCTTGTCTAAGCGCTGGTCCAGGGTCAGCTGTGGACGGGGGTCAAGGTAACAAGACTAACTGTACATTATGTGTAAATAGTTCAGTGGTTGGACAGACGGACCGGCTGACCGTCTGCTGTCACATTTCTTACCTGTTCAATAAAAAAGGATTGATTCAAAAAGATGGATTGATTTGGTTTTGACTTTGATTGACAGACGTGTTAATCTGCTTTTTACCTCACTGGACATCAGAGAAACATCAGCAGTTTACTGTCACACAACTACAACTACACAACTACAACTGAGTAGCTTTTTGTGTACTTGTAGCAAAGTACAATACTTCAGTCAAAACATACTCAAAAAAGTTCCATCTATTGCAGAGTATACATTTTGTCATAGTACAGTATGTCATAGCACAGTATGTAATACTACAGTATGTCATAGTACAGTATGTCATAATACTGTGTGTCATAGATACATAGTACATCATAGTGTAGCATTGTATCGTATGTCAGCATAGTGTAGTAAGTACTTTCAAGTATTAGAACGTCTTTCGAGGTGAGGGGTGAATATTTCAACTGTGTATATATATTTATTATATATCATCCAGCTGATCTGAAACAATGGACACACACACACACAGAGAATCATGCATCTACAACATCTAGTCTTTGAAGTGAAGTGAAGCTGTCCCTGGATCAGTGAAGTCTTTCTTCAGGTTGGTCAGTTTCAGGTCGTAGTTCTCCTTCAGCGTCACCACCAGCCTCCTCTTCATCCACTCCTGCACAGAACAGACCTCAGATCTGCTATGTACTGGATATTGATCTGCATAGTGCTGCCACATCACATAAAACTCAAAACAACTGGCTCATTTCTGAACCACCATTCAAAGTATAAATGCTGATCTAGGATCAGTTGAGCCTCACCAGTTGCTGCTGGGTCTGGACCAGTTTCCTCTGGACCAGGACCAGTTCACTGCTCTGCACCGCCGCTCCAGATCCTCCGCCAGCGACTTCCTGTCTCCCTCGGCTTCCTCCCGGCCGAAGCAACACAGGCAGAAGGTCGTAGGCCTGACCTTCAGACACAACAAGGCTGATCTGGATCAACATTTACAATAACAATCCTCTTCATTTCTACAGCACTTTTCAAAACACACTGACAGAGGAACAGCCAATAGGAACATGCGCGAGGACCTCATGTGATCTAACTGAGACCTTTAACCTGGGTTAGAGTTAGATCAGTTAGATCAATTTCAGGATGACTCACAACTCTCTGGATCCTTTATGAACTCTGAGCATCATGAGGTGATTCAGACATTCAGCTGAGACACGATGTTTTATTTAGCTGATATGATGCATCATACATGTATACAGAGTTAAGGACGGTGATGGTGAATGAATGAAAGGGGATGGATAAGGTGTCTAGTGCAGGGCAGTGAAACAGCGTGGGAGTCTATTATAACTCCTTATGAGGCATTATAGATGTTCACAGAGCAAGTAGAAATACAGGAGCCTGAATGAGCCGCTACCGCACCAAGGAAGCAGGGGTCGCGGTGCAGGGAGCGTGGTCCGGTCCAGCGCTGGTCCACCAGGTCCAGCAGGCCCCTCAGGACGGAGGACAGCTCAGACACCGGGAGGGGGGGGGGCATCCCGCCGCCTTGTCTGCAGCTCTGAAACACAGAAACCACAACAGCACCGTTGGGACAAAGGGGTGGAGCTTATTACACTTGACCACACCATGACAGTCAGAGGGTTTAGACCAGTGGTTCTCAATCTGGTCCTCAGTCTGGTCCTCCAGTCCTGCTGGTTTTCTGTCCTACTAGCTAGTTCATTGCATTCAGTCATAACAGGTTTTAACCAGTCTCTGATTAGATGGTTAGTGGAAACCAGCAGGGCGCTGGGACTTGAGGACCAGACTGAGAACCGCCGATTTAGAAGATGACAGGAAAGCCTTCTGAAACTGAATCGTCTCCTGATCGGTAAATGGTACAATCACAGTCTTGTACTGGTTCCAGCTCTGAGCAGCTCTGCTGGAGCAGTTGGGGTTCGGTGCCTTGCTCAAGGGCACCTCGTAGTTTCTGAGGGGGGGAGAGTGTTCCTCATTCACCCAGCCAGTCCTGGGATTCAAACCCGCAGCCTTCTGGTGACGGGGGGCAGGCTGCAGTAAACTGACCTGCGGGGGTCCAGTGTTGTTTCCCAGGTCCGAGCAGGCATCGACTCCCACCGGCTGACCATCCTGAACCCAGAACCGTGACCCGGAGGCCCGGTGGCGCCCGACAAGCCCGTCCTCAGAGGCACTTCGACGGGGGCGGGGCTTCTCAGGACAGACTTCCTGTGAGCAGTGAGTGGCGGCATACAGATCTACAGCGATGAAGAGGAGGAAGAGGAGGAAGCATGGTGCTGCTACTTGCTTTACAAACCTGCCATCTAGTGGTGAAAGTCTGCAATAACATCTGACTCAGAGAGGTCAACTGTAGAATACACACCAATAGTAAGGAGGTCAAGGGTCAGAGGTCACAGACAACAGGTGGAAGAACTACAGTAACACTTTATTTGGAAAGTCCAGTGCTGATATTAAACTATCAGGTGACAGAAAGTAGATGTTAACTAACCCTAACCTTAACCAGACTAACCACCACTAGTCTTAACCCCCCCAGACCTCTACACACTAAACCATTAATAACTAACCCAACATTCCTCACCCCAACCTTCACCCCCACTAACTACACATCACCCCTCCAGAACGAGAGGCATCAGGATGCTGAGCGCTACAGGTTTCACTTCCAAACTGACCTGAGGTCAAAGCCAGCAGTCTTCTGGTCCTCTCCATCAGGTCTGAGTCTCTGGGGCTGGGCTGGAGAGGAGGGGTCAGCCTGGACGGGGTAGCCGACCCAGGAAGGACCAGACCGGGCCCCGGTGGGACCGGGTCTTCTAACAAGGAGCTCCACGTCCAGCGTCTGCTGTCCGGCGGGCGTCCTGGCCCCAGGACGGAGTCTGATTGGCTGGGGTTTGACTCTCTGTTGATCCAGGAGTCCTGAGAAAACGAGACTCTGCTTCTGTTCCTGGAGCGTCCAGATCGCAGAGAGGAGCGAAGAGGAGGCGCTGGAGGACGAAGACCACAAACAGAACAACCAACATCAGGCTTTATCTGGTGTACATTAAACTAATAATCCAATATGTTCCTCTAGATCTCTGTCCTCTCCTCTCTCTGATCTCTGGACCTCAACATCCTCAACCTCTACCAGGTCATGAAGCTTTTCCATCTGCTGTTCTCAACACTCGGTGTCAGGTAGGTCTTTACTGGTAGAAACCCTCTGGAGACAGGAAGTGATGCGTTTTACGTTTCAACAGAAGAAGAACTGGGTAGTTAGCATGAGCAGCGATAGCCACCGTGGCTGAACAGACAAAGAAAAGAGCGCCACCTACAGGAACTCAAACTCCATCAACAGGAAATCCAAGGTGAAAGACATCACAGTACTGGACACACTGTTTGATTGACAGGTGATCTCTGGGAAGAGCAGTGAGGAACACCACAGTGAGGAACACCACAGTGAGGAACACCACAGTGAGGAACACCACAGTGAAGAACACCACAGTGAGGAACACCACAGTGAAGAACACCACAGTGAGGAACACCACAGTGAGACTGGGAGACAAAGATGGAGACTGGATAAACAACGATCTCTCCAGTCCTGTTGGGTGTTTTAATATAAATTTGGTCTTGGTGTTTATTTCTTTCTGCTCTTCATATGAACTTTAAGATATTAATGATATTTTCCTGTAGATCTCCTCTCCATCCTCCTTCAGTAAAGATCTCAGTAATCTCACCATCGTCGGTGTTCTTCATGTTGAATTTTCATCCAAACCTGTTTCAAAACAGATTTAAAAAGCAATGTGGGATAATTTCATACGACAGGTGCAATACACACAATACACACAATACACATAATACACACAATACACACAATACACATAATACACACAATACACACAATACACGTCATGCTGCTCTGGATTGATGTGTACAGATCTGAGAGCTGCTGATAGAGAGACTGTCACTTAAAAACTGTTGTACTGTGTTTGGCTTCGGTTTGTCAGCGAGACAGGCTAGAGGAATGAGACAGGTAGACAGAGAGATAAGGACAGGTGGAGAGAGAGACAGGTAGACGGAGATATAAGGACAGGTGGAGAGAGAAACAGTTAGACGGAGATATAAGGACAGGTGGAGAGAGAGACAGGTAGCGGTAGAGAGAGATCAGTAGTAATGCAGTTGGATATCAGACTGATTGATGCAGCTCAGCATCCTGACCATCCTGTAATCCAGGTGAGCTCACCCTGTCGACGCGACGCTGCTCTGATCTCAGATCAGTCCTCACCTGCCGAAAGACGAGTCGCAGCTCTTCTCTTTTCTCCTCTCAACTTTCCCCACAGCTTTCTGGCAGCAAATCCACGAGCAGCTGCCAGGATGTCAGTTGCAGTATGGAGGTGTGTGGTTCAGATCATACAGGCATCTGGCTTCCTGCTAGCAAGGTGTGTTTCTGGTTGTCAAGGAAACGGTTTGTCTCCTGGTTAGTGTCGCTACTCTGCAGGTAAACAGCAGCAACCAGACTGGAGCCTCCACACTAAAACACCTTTACCTGGGAAAAACTGGGATTGTTCTGAGCTTGAAGAAACATTTTGAGACACACTGTTGAATAATCAGATTTAAGGTGTAAAAAAAATAATTCAAACGTCAGAAATGAAAAAGTTCAACAGATCAAGGTGAGAGAGCATCGACCACGTTCACAACAAACCTCAATCATTCTGGTCCTTCAACCAACAGGACAACATGAACCTGCAAAACAAGTTATCCATCTAAAGAGTTCCCAGCATGCATTGGAAGGATGGCGGCGTGCAGCAGGAGGCTCAACATCAACCCGAATGAGAACAACATCTTCCCAATATGATGTTATGGTGTGATGATGATTCATGAAACAGCTCTGGGAACTGAACTGATCTCAGTGAAGACTGAAGGATGCCGGTAGCAGCGAGATGTCTATCATCTGTTCAATGTCAACATGTGAGTTGGATTAAAACGTGACGTCCTAATCTCTCCCTCCATGAACTCGTTCCCAGACAGAGCGGCACCAACAGATCCACAGGCTGTTGGATCCTGCCGAGACCGTTTGGTGTCTGGGAGAGACACGTTGAGTCAAGTGAGGATTCCTTACAGTCGACCAGTTTAAAGAACATTTTGATATTTACTGTTCCCACATCCTCTGAGGAGTTAAAGGCTGTGGGCTCATGACGGGCAGGTGAGATCACATCCTGCCACCCGGAATCATTTGCACAATGAAGAGTAAAATACCAAGCGAGGTAACAACAATGATGCATTATGGGTTGTAGATGCAGCTGTAAATATCCGACCTACACCTTTAATTTATCTGCCATTTTCTGCCTCTCATTTTAGAGGCTTTGGCCGTATTGAATTATATTCTTTATATATTGTTGTTCCTCGTTGCTTCTGGCCGTGCGACCAGTTGTTGGTCATGTTTTCAACTCAGGATCATGAACACATCCAACATAACAAATATCCACGTTTGACAAATCAATCAGCCGTCATATCAGCCTGGATTGATGAAACGCCGTAGGAGGAACGGCTGAATGTGTTTTTTCTGTTTCCTGTTCTGGTTCCATATGAAACCAGCAGGTTCTTCTGTGTTCCTGCTGATTATTTTCTTTTGCGGCTGAAACACATGGAATCATTTTCATCACCTCCTTTACCTCTTGAAGTTTCACTGGAACCGTTCTGGCTGGAACTTGCTTTCTGGTTGGTTAAGAAACAGCTAGAAGTCATAATCCTGGTTGTTGTAGTAGCTGTAGTAGTACTGGGGAGAGGAGGAGGAGGAGGAGGCGAGAGAGTGGTAGAGTAGATGTAGTAGCAGGAGTATAGTAGAGGGCGTAGTAATCGTAGTAGCAGTAGTACTAGTAGTAGTGGTAATAGTACTACTACTAGTAGTAGTAGTAGTAGTAATCATAGTAATAGTACTAGTAGTGGTAGTAGTAGCAGTAGTAGTAGTAGTAGTCGTAGCAGTAATAGTAGTAATAGTAGTAGTAGTAGTAATAGTAGTAGTAGTAATCATAGTAATAGTACTAGTAGTGGTAGTAGTAATAGTAGTAGTAGTAGTAGTAGTAGTAGTCGTCGTAGCAGTAATAGTAGTAATAGTAGTAGTAGTAATAGTAGTAGTAATAGTAGTAGTAGTAGTAATAGTAGTAATAGTAGTAGTAGTAATCATAGTAATAGTACTAGTAGTGGTAGTAGTAATAGTAGTAGTAGTAGTAGCAGTAGTAGTAGTCGTAGCAGTAATAGTAGTAATAGTAGTAGTAGTAGTAGTAATAGTAGTAGTAGTAGTAATAGTACTAGTAGTGGTAGTAGTGGTAGTAGTCGTCCTATAGTATTGGTAGTGAATCTCTTAACCCTCAACGTTGCTTTACGACCAGCTGACAGAAACGCCTCATGTTACTGTCAGTTTTGTTGCTGAACATTGTTAAAATGTTCATGTTTCATGCTTCATTCAATGTTCATGCTTGGCTTCAATAGTAACCTCCCCTCTGGCGGCCATGTTGGAGGTCCTCAGCTCTGTGAACAGCTGTTGTGTTTCTGTCTCAACTGAATTGAATCTTCATGGTTAATTTGTGTCTGTTTCTACTGAACTGATCATTTCATCACTGATCCATCTGATTGATTTAGTGTTTAGATCATGTAGCTTGTTAGCTAGCTAACCATAGTATCTGGTCAGCTAACCATCACTGTCTTGTTGTTAACACATCTGGTTAGCACACTAGCTAACGTAGCTAGTAGAAGCTAGCGTTAGCAGTGGCTAGTAGTCCCATGTTAGCAGTAACTAAGTTAGCCTGCTGGCTAGTGAGCTAGCTACCAGTGTGTTCAGGTTAACTGAGCTGACTCTTCTCCAGCTCCAACTCAGAGTGTTTTGGAGTAGAGACTAGGGCTAAAGACAAGACAGTTTACTGAGTCACAGTAACCTACATTTGGAGACAAATCTACCTGATCACACTGATCACCTTTACTGAGAACGTTACTGGATGATCTACAGACACACCACAACAACCTGGTTCAGACAGTCAACTGGTTCTACTGACACATTACTAACTAACAGACTGATCCTGGATCAGATGGTTGGTAGATTTGTGATGCTGTGCATCCAGGATCATTTCTGCTCTGCACCAGAACTCCTTGTTCCCATCTCAAAGACTGTTCCTTCTCATATTTGAAAGAATGCAGCCATTTACCATTTGGATTGCAGGATTCAATTATTTTCATTATTCTTCAATTAATTGTGCAGCGCTATGAGCAGGTTTATTACAAACAGAGGAAAGCAGCTGCCAAGTAATAAATGAGTCATTGGTGCTGATCAAGATATATTTTGGCCATCTTGTGATCTGGGGCGGTACAAATCTGAATTATTGCCCCTCTAAAGTGTCGTGGTGCCTTCAGGGTCTCCAGGCTAGGATCAGATGTGTTTCTGATTAGAGAAACTCAAACAAACGTTGCCATGAAGGAGAAACACTGAAGAGGAGAAAGGGGGGGGGGGGGCAGAGAGAGAGAGACAGATAGAGGGAGAGACAGGCAGGCAGACAGACAGACAGACAGACAGACAGTCAGGCAGAGCTGTCACAAGCAGGTGCTGAACTGTTTTGTGTACACTCTGGCTACCATGACAACAAGAGACCAGCATCGCTTCCTGTTTCTGGCCACAGAGTTGGGGAGGGAGGATGTGGACACACACACACACACACACACACACACACACACACACACACACACACACACACACACACACACACACACACACACACAGTGTAGCCCACCCCAGTGTTAGTGATCGGGAACATCCAGCCGTCTCATGTGGAACAATCTTTAAACAGAATAGAGCACATAGGCTAAACTGGAGGGGGGGGAGCAGGGAGTCCAGCACCATGTTCCAGTCCATTAACAAGGCGCCAATGAGGCAATTCAGTGTGAATGAGCAGCAATAAATATCAGCAGCAAGTCCCAGTTAGACCAGTTCAGACTGGGGGGAGGGGGGGGGCGTAGACAGATAACAGTACACCACCCAGAGACTGCATGAGCCTTTATTGTTTTAACAAAGTCACTTCCAGTGCAGTCGTCGTCCAGTTTCTGCACCATCATCAACAAAATCAAAGAAAAGAAAATAGAAAAGTCTCAAACTGATAAAAAGCTGAAGTCAACAGCAGCAGAGATGAACTATACTGAAGCAGAAACCAACAATAAAACAGATGGATTACAAAACTGCTTAACTGCATATATGATATCCGTGTCTATCCGTAGTCCTGATGAAATCTAGAGTTCTTAGGAAACTCGGGTTGCATATTAACTGTCAGTGCAACTTGGACATCAGCCTAAACATGAAGCTAGCTCAGCGATCTGACAGGCCTGTTCATCCAGTTTCAGCCCAGGAGCAACGGGGAACAACCAACATGTCTGATCTAAAATCTACGTCCAAACTAAGCTTAAACAGGTGCCAAAAACCACACACACAGCTCAGGGTTAGGGGTCAAAGTTCAAGGTTTGGTCCAGACCTAAGTGCTGTAGAGGTCAGCTCCACTTCCTGTGAGCTCAGGAGGAGGGCGCCGCCCGTCGCGCTCGCCTCCTATTTGGTCTGAGTCTTCTCGTCGTACGTCCCGGCGTTCTTGTAGGCTCCCACGTAGCCGGTTTTCTCCACGAGCTCCTCCCTGCCGCCGCGACCTTTGCCCTTCCCGCTCTCGTCGAAGCGCTCCTTATGGGACCCTGTGTACTTGGAGGTGTCGGTCAGTCTGTCCACCGTCGCCGTCTTCGCCACTTTCTGTTGGAATCAAAGAATCAGCGACAAGAACAAGAATGTCAAACTGAGCCAAAGACCTCCACGCTGCCCCTGTAGTAGAAGCAGTAGTAGTAGTAGAAGCAGTTGTAGTAGTAGCAGAAGCAGTAGTAGTAGTAGAAGTAGTAGTAGTAGTAGTAGAAATAGTAGTAGTAGTGAGTAGGTAGTGTAAGACAGTGTTGTAGTGAACACAGTAACATCAGTTTCCCTCATTGTGCTTCTCAGTGTTTTGGCTCTCAGCCCCAGAACCAGAATCAGAACCAGAACCAGTCTGGGTCCATGCGGTGAGCCTTTCCCCTTTCACTCTTTGGCTTGATTCATTATTGGAAGAAGCCTGGAGGCTGCAGATATTTATTATTTCAAAAGACAAAAGGCATTTATCACAAAGATGATAAAAATAAAGATAATAAATCTGATATCAGAGATGTTTTTTCCCGTCCCATAAATCATCTCACAGTCTAACAACCAGTCAGTTACTGCTAACAGAGTTACGTCAGCCTTGGCTCCCCTCTTGCTTTGCTGTTCCTTGTTCAGATTTCAGTTGGAGAGAACAAGTCTAGAGCTGCTCTACAGTCGGTCATATTTCATAACCGCTGTCAGACAATCATAATCTGTTAATTGAAACCCACGCTGCTTTGTAAATATTTGGACACTAATGGTGTATTCATCAGTGTTGCACTCTGACGCTCAGATGAAGCCAGTTTCTTATTATGGTGATGATGTCATTGGACTGAGCAGAGTGGCGGTCTGGGCACAGCACTCAGTCTTCTTCAGCTTCCCACATATGTGACATGTACTTAATGTAGATTTAGACAAGCAGCTGGCGGTCACATCCATACGCTCGTCTTTTAGGAGGTTGTTGTGACAGTTTTTAGGGCTGCACCATGGTCGGGAGGTATGGGGGTGTAGGACTGGACCACGGTCTGGAGATATGGGGGTGTAGGACTGGACCATGACCTGGAGATGTGGGGGTGCAGGACTGGATCATGGTCTGGAGGTATGGTGTAAGGCTTCACTATGATCTGGAGGTATGGGGGTGCATATCCCTTCATAGCTTTGTACATCAGCACCAGGGTTTTACATTTAATGCAACCATGGGAAGCCAGCAGAGGGATTGCAGGAAGGGAGTTACATGGCAACATGAGTTGGAGAGGTTGGAGGGAACGTTTTTCCAGACAGGAGATGGTTAAAGCTTGAACAAGGAGCAGGGTTTAGTGTTGGAATACGCACAGGCTAGTTTGAAGAGTTCTCTTTTGCTACTGCAAGAAGAAGGATTTACTATGAGTTTGGGCTTCCAAGATGGTTAATGTAAATATTCTTCAAGGGTCAAGTAAGTAGTAAAGGTAAGTGTTTGCTAAGGTAAGGAGGTAGATCTTCTTGACAGGTCCCCAAGGGTTAGGGTTAGCTGGGTCAGTCCCTGGATCTTACAGAGTGCAAACCTGCAGGATCGGGTTGTGGCTGCAATGTGGACTTTACATGACCGTGAGTTGTCCAGAGTCACATCAAGATTCTTGGCATTCTACAGTTTTGCTCACAAAATAGCATTAGTAGCATTCTGGCCAAAGCAATCTTCTAGGTGTTTTGAATATTGATCATGCAATCGATCAATGAATCATGCAGCATTTTTTCCAGTTGAATTTGTAACATTTTGTTATGAAGCCCTTCATTTGTTTGCATGGTATGCACGCTATCTGGCTAAGCTACCAGGAGGTGCTGGTCCATCCATAGATAACAGCCGTACTGTGAATCCCTACAGATGAGCCTTAGCTTGTATTTTCCAATGATACTTGTTTGGATGGAGAAATGTGGCCTCACCGTAACTCCAACGTTAGTGGGCTCCTTTCCCTCAACGAGCTTGAAGATGGACTGCACCGCCTCCTCCTTGCTTTGATCTTTGAACCTCTTTGGAGCCAGATCCACCAGAGCCTTCTGGAACTCGTCATAGGTGATGACCCTGGACGTCTTTGGTCTTCCAGCAGAAATAAAAACCAAACAGATGACTGAGTAAACTGAGCAAAGGCCTACAAATCTATTGAATAAGACCGGTTTGAGAGTTGTTGTTACTGTCCAGCGTTTCTCTGAAGACCTACCATAACTATAGACCTAGAGATGTAAAAAGAGGGATATAAGACCAGTATTTTTGGACTGGGCTAGTGCCAACGGGACTTCACAAGCCTACATTTGAATAAGTTCATGGAGAAGGTATTGAGATCTCATTCAAGGACAACTACTCAAAATGTTCAAGTTCCATAGCTGTGGGTACTCTCGGGCAGATAATCTGATCAATTGATTATCAGTGATAATATTGGTAGCCATGTCACCTCTGTGTATACAGCATGTATTTAGTTCAAATACTACACCTCACATTGTGTATGATTATTGGATGGAATGAGCCAACTAAATATGAGCCAACTAAATACTGACCACATAGTGGTGAAACTTAACAATGTTCTCAAGTCAGTATATTGACTTGACAGTATGTATTTAACACTGGCTACGAGAACTCCCTTCTTGACCCGGTTACTCAGTAATCTGGTTTTGGGTTCATGCATGTAAACATCATAACCGGGTTATAACAACCCGGTAAGATCATACTCTGATTATGGGAACCTGGTTAAGATGTCTGGTTACTCCACATTAAACTGGTTACTGTGGCTTGGAAACATCTGATCGCTTTCACTATTGGTTTTCTGCCGGATGGGTACATTTTGATGTCAACAAAAACATGGTGGCAGCAGTACTTACTATTACTATGGCATCACCACTTCCTTCCCCTGTACTAGAAGCAACCTATTGCTCAGTCAAAGAGGGTAGCTCTTTGTAAATATAACCACTGACTACTCACTTGACTTTCGTGAACATGATGTCCACGTCAGTGCTGGTGACGTTCTTGCCGTCGATGATCTTGCAGTCCTTGCACATCTTGGCCCAGTTCTTGCCGTTCATCTCCTTCCCTGTGGCCTTGGTGTCACCGTGGACAGCAAACTTCTTAAAAGATAACACAAGCTGCTCCATGTCTGCACTCTCTGCCATTATGGGAAATGTCTGGAGCATAAAAAACAAGAAAAAATGTCTGCTTACAGTGTAAAAGAAATACAATTCCACGACTCTCCACATAACCAAACCCTAACCCTAACTGCACGGGTTAGGGTTGCAATAAAGGGTCCCACCTACTAACTGAGACCGTAGATTCACCCTATTGGTCCAGATTAAATCCGGGTGTTGGTTTGGTCACTGGTGGGAAATCTTCTCCACACAGGAAGTGACCGATCCAGAGTGAACAGCAGTGAGGCTCCGTGCAGAGAAAGCTGGATTCACCAACGTTAGATCTTTGGTTTCTTTTGGTATAAAGTATCACAGACCGGTTTACTGACATCACCACGCAAGATTTCTGGATAATGAAGCTCAAAACAGTTTTCAAACAGTTACCGCTCGCTGCCAGTTGGAGCTGCCAACGTTCACAGTGTCCTTCTGCAGCTTTACTGATCCCCGTGGGGAAACTGGGTCGTTGCAGCAGCAAATATTTTTTAATCTACTGAATGATAAAGTGTGATCAGGCGGCATTTCAAAATTGGCCACTGGGAAAATGAATGCAGATTTTCTCATGAACACAACCAGCAGAGGGCGCTAGTTGTTACTTTCCCGCCCCAGAGTCGGATCAACTGGTACATCTCAGTTGGTCAGTGGTACAATTTTCAACCAAAGCTCCAAGTTGACAAAATGATCTTCATGAGTCCTGAGAGTAGATGCTTCAAAATGTACTTCATAACTGCAGGTCCCACAAGTTACTTCACTTCTTAAGACACACTTTTATATATAATATATTGTTCTTACTATTTTATATTTGATGCCATTATTTACAATTATTTATCAATCTTTTTTGAATGTTTAACGGATTTACCTTTTACTTCTCTAACTGGAATACTGTCAGTTTGTTGTTGAGTTAATGACTAAGACCATTGGTATTGGTATCAGTATCGGAATTGGTATCGGTATTTGTATTGGTTTTCGGTATCGGTATCAGTATCGGTATCAATATCGGTATTGGTATCGGTATCGGTATTAGTATTAGTATTACCTCACTAGAGAGAGGACGAGGCTCTGAGCTGGAGTTAATAGAACCTGGGTTGGCTGGCTACTACTGTAATGGGTGTGTGTATACGGTGTTTTTTCCCATTGGGGTGTGAGACATGATCTCACTCTGGTCCTCAGACTTGCGATTACACACACATTGATGCAATCCCTCACTTTGGTTGTCATGGTTACCAAGTCTCCATGCCCTTTAGTTCTACAAATCAGAGACAAATCTCTGTCTGCTCTGTTTGTCAAAATCTGATCCCAGACCTTTGAGAAAGTTATTAATGTATGTATATATAATAAGTACAGATCACTACAGATCACTACAGATCAATACTGATCACTACAGATCAACACAGATCACTACAGACCACTACAGATCACTACAGACCACTACAGATCACTACAGATCACTAAAACTAAGATCTCTCCTGGTGTTCTGTCCTAGCTACACCGACACTACAGACCGATGTGTTGTGTGTGATTCTGACCTCCCAACACACACTGCAAGAAGAAAGAATACATTGTGTGTGTGTGTGTGTGTGTTGCATTAGTGGGTAAGTGAGAGATTCCACTCCTCTACTGAGACTGAATCCTACCGTCAAGGTTCCTACTCTTTCTTCCTAATCAAACTCCAGGACTACTCCAGGACCTCCAGCAGCATCTCCAGGACCAGTATCCATCAGGGTCCCTGATCCAGGACCAGTATCCATCAGAGTCTCTGTTCTCCGTTGAACATGTGGTGTGAATGTCCAGGTCTTATTTCTGCTCCAACTATCTCTTAGGACCGAAACTATCTGGACATTTCTGATCTGGTTTGTATTCCTCAGATCCAGCCTGAGCCCCGTCGCCATGTGAACGCTGCAGCAGTGTGATGGACCTTCAACAGCCGTGCTGGATCATTTGTTCTGGAGATCTCCGGTTTCAGCGTTTCTGGCCTGAGCAGCACCAGACATGAACAGCAGCCCAGAGCACAGCACTAGTGGTTTGGATACCACACACACACACACACACACACACACACACACACACACCCAGCAGCTTGCCCCCAGGTGTCAGAACACATGTGTGTCAAGTTCTGGGCCAGGCAGGCTGACATTATGGTGAGATTAGTTGTCACAGCAGAGCATGTTCTGCTGAAGAGGCTGGTCTGGTCTGGTCTGGTCTGGTCTGGACTCCATCCCAGCTCCGAGGCAGCAGGAGTTCGCCTAGCAGCCAGCTGTTCTCCTGCAGCCGGAGCCTCGGTAGCCGGGCTTCCCCTGCAGGGTGCACTCGGCCTCGGCAAGGCTTCGGTGGACAAACACCCAAACACTGGATCTGTCTGGTTCTGGATCAGGTCTAGGTAACCGAACCGAACCGAACCCAAAGGACCATCCACAACAGATACGAACGAATTTGCAAAAACACACAACTAATTCTGAATGAATGTAAAAATACATTTGAAGTGTTTTTTTTCTTTCCATTTGAGCAAAAACCAAAATGTCACATTCTGAGATTGTTTGTTCATCTACAAACACACACTAGGGAGACAGGAAGCTCCACCTTTCTCTTTTTCTGATTGGTTAGTTCTGCATTTTTGCACATAATTTCATATTTATTTGTTATTATTATTATTATCAGTTATAATATATATGTTTGTGGATTGTGGTGAATTTTTGTTTGCTGTCGGCGTTCAGCGGCGGCTAAATGTGGCAGCATTGAAATTCAAAGGTCACAGCAGGCCAGCAAACACAAAACTGCTGTTGAGATTCACCGAGGTTATTTGATGAAGACAGAGAGAAAGAGAGAGAGAGAGAGAGAGAGAGAGAGAGAGAGAGAGATGTTGTGATATTGTGAATTCATGGATCCACTGGATGAGAGCAGACCTGGACTCAGACCTGGACTCAGACCTGGATTCAGACCTGGACTCAGACCTGGACTCAGACCTTAACTCAGTACTCTAAATCGTTTTTTTAGTTGGTTGGTTAAATGCAGCTGCATGCAGAACAACTGAAGGTCAGTATGCTTGACCTTGAATATTGGGATTATAAAAGTGATGCTTTTGTGATCAATAAATGATCGTCCTTGCCGTAGACGGGCCGGTGCTACTTTAATGTTAGGGTTAGCGTTTTGATCTGCAGAACACAGTAAACATCTCTGATTTATAGATAATAAATGGAGTCATTGCTGCTGGTGAAGCGAGTGTGAAGCTGTTTATTCTTAGCCGGTGTATCTTTGACTGGGAGTTGGTGTAATATGCACACATGGGTGTGTTGGTATTCACACTGCACTGTACCATGCACAGCTATTCACAGCCATGTGAAGCCCAGCAGGGCTCAGCAGGATCATACTACCAGACTCCATTCACCGTCACCAGAGACACTTTAACTATTTACTGCTGCTGTCTGTTGAACCTACTAGGCACATCTCGTTCATAAAAATGCCTCGACAAAGACACTTCGACCACTCAGAGCTTCCCCTCTTTAACAACACGAGTCTGACTGAAGATTAAATTATATTTAGCCTTTCTCGTGTTTTCAATATGTTGCAATAATAATAATGTGCAGTAGTTTGTGCTGAGGAGGGTTAATACAGATGTGTAGTACAGATTTGTAGTACTTTGTTAATACAGATGTGTAGCAACCTGCACATTGTTCCAAAATAAGGAAAATGTTCAAACTTACTGATGCAAAAAAGTATTTATATTTAAATTGTGCTCACCTCGTTTTTTTTGACAAAATAATAACTTTAATGTGACACGGCTAAGTGCTTCACAGACATAACACAGAGATAAAGAGATAAAACAAAATAAAAAACATAAAAAACATTAAACAAATTATAGGAAAAAATATTTGTTTTAAATCAATTTTTTTATCATGATCCAGTTTGGACACTTTCCTAATTTTGAAACAGTTTTGCGGGTTGCTGTCATTTTCCTAAAAAATAGTGCATTCCCGTATGAGGCAGGTAAAATGTAAACAGGTAAAATGCATGCATGTGCACGCACACACACACACACACACACACACACACACTGACCGTCCACCATCCTGCAGCCTCTTACCTGTCTGTCCTCTCCGTCGTCCTGCAGCGTTCTGCTCTTCAATACTCTAATAACCTTGTTCTCTTTTCTTCTCCTCTTCTCCCCTTTCTTCTTTTCCTCTCCTCTCCTTTCTCTTCTCCTCTCCTCAGCTGCAACCACAGCACCCAAATGAACTTTGAAGTGCTGAGGGCTTGTTATCATCTGTTTATCCTGTCTCCATAGCGACATCCTGTCTAACATCAGGGGAGGGCAATGAAAGGGAGGGAGAACGAGAGAGCATGAAAGCGACAGAGCAATGGGGAGCGAGAGAGAGAGAGAAAGAGAGAGAGAGAAAGAGAGAAAGAGAGAGAGAGAGAGAGAGAGAGGAAGAGGAGGAGAGGAAGACAGAGTAGTATCCCTCCACCAGCAGAGAGGAGAGGTAGAGGGTGAGGAACCTGTAGGCTCCCTGGGCAGTAGCCAAGAGGTCAGAGGTCATTTAGGACTGGGGCAGTAGTGGACAAACACGAGGGCTTTAGACAGAGATCACTAAGAAGCATTTTACTATCAATAAACCACATTAGAGTCATCAGTAGAACTCCACCAACAGCAGCCTGTCAGCCTCTACCAGCCTGTCAACCTCTACCAGCCTCTACCAGCCTGTCAGCCTCTACCAGCCTCTACCAGCCTATCAGCCTCTACCAGCCTGTCAGCCTCTATCAGCCTCTACCAGCCTGTCAGCCTCTACCAGCCTCTACTAGCCTGTCAGCCTCTACCAGCCTGTCAACCTCTACCAGCCTGTCAACCTCTACCAGCCTGTCAGCCTCTACCAGCCTGTCAGCCTCTACCAGCCTCTACTAGCCTGTCAGCCTCTACCAGCCTGTCAACCTCTACCAGCCTGTCAGCCTCTATTAGCCTCTACCAGCCTGTCAGCCTCTACCAGCCTGTCAGCCTCTACCAGCCTCTACCAGCCTCTACCAGCCTCTACTCTCATTCTACATTGTGTCCACCGGGTCGATGTGGAGGGAAATCTGCTGGATTGCTTTACGGCACCAAACAGGAAGAGGGCGCTGTTCTTCCAGCGCTAACGGAGCTAAAGATAAAGAGTTTCTGGAGACGGCAGATGGAGGAAGGAGAGAAAGGAAGATGGAGAAATCACTTCAACATGTTGATCCTCTTCAGGAAAGACGAGGGGGAGGGGGGACAGGAAGCAACGGGGCTTATGGGAAATGTAGTCTTAATGTGGAGAAACACTAGTAACAATACCACTGGTGAGATAGAGGCTACCAGTCGACTCCATGGTCTCATTGGTTTATGGTTTATGGTAGTTATACCAAGGTAGAACTAGTTATATGACAGTGATAGTCAGACGGTGGCCATTATTTCATACATTTTGGAGGAAAGACCTCATAAATATCTATTTATCATATCTATTCATTCATATCTTAATGAAGATATCCCAAGTAAAGAACGTGCACAAAGACATAAAACATACTTTCATTGTTTATTTAACAGAAACTCAGATATCCCAACAACAATATGTGAATCCAATAACTTGTGGCATCTTCTTGGAGGTATTTTCTTCCACTCCTTACAGAACTCATGAACAGCTTCAGGTCCTGACAGCATCTCAGTTGGATTTAGGTCAGGACTTTGACTTGGCGATCCAAAACGCTAAACTTCTTCTTCCTGAGCCATTCGAATGTTTAGGATCACCGTCTTGTTGGAGGGTCTGATGGTCTGATGGTCTGTTCAAGACTTCTCTGGTTTCCCTCAGAATTCATGGTTCCCTTAATGATGTTGAGTCGTCAAGGTCTAGAGGAAGAAAAACAGCCCTAGACTGTACAACCAGTCATCTACTCGTTCTACTGGGAGCTGACCAGTTCAACAGTCTTCTACTGGTGGCCACTGTGCAGCGCCAATGGAGCTGTTGGGGGTTCAGTGCCTTGCTCAAGGGAACCTCTATAGTTATTGAGGGGAGAGCGTTCCTCATTCAGTTTCCCCACTCACGTTTTCCCCAATCCATCCAGGGATTCGAACCAGGAACTTTCCAGGAACTCCCCTCTCCAGATCCACCTGAAGAGCCCCAAGGGTCAGTGCTGCTGTCATCCACTTCCTGCTGGTCGTTGACCGGCTTTACCACATGACCAGAAGTTAACCACACCCAGTCATCTGAGTTTCAACCACCTGACATCAGCAAGAAAAACAACAAAAGTGACCCAGAAACCTCATCAACTGTTGTATTGCCCCTGAGCAAGGCACTTACAGGAACCCCCCCTCAGATCCTCTTCCTGTTGGATCTCATCAGTCTAACCTTCAACACATTCAGGAGTTATTTAGTGATGAAGTTACATCACATTTCCCCTCAACCTGCCTCGTCTGCAGGTGCAGGCTGTTGGTTGGCCCACATGCTGTAGGTCACACCTGGTTGAACATGGAGGCCTACTGTACCGGTCTGACTGGATTCTGTCTGGTAGAACAATGTGGCTGTTGTTCTACCAGACAGCTAAATAAGTGTTCTCTGATTGGTCAGCCAGGCTCAACCTCCAGCCTGGGTTTATGGACCAATGAGCTCCAGTCCCAACCCAACAGGAAAGGGAATGGATAAAAAGGCTCAACACCTCTACCCTTAACCAGACTAACCACCACTAGTCTTAACCCCCCCAGACCTCTACACACTAAACCATCAATAACTAACCGTACATTCCTCACCCCAACCTTCACCCCCACTGACCACACCTCACCCACAGCATCACCTTCCTCCCTGAAGGACTACAGAACCTTGGTGAAATCCAGGAAATTGGGCTCAACCCCTAAACTAACCTCACCCTAACCTCACCCTAACCTCAACCTAACCTCAACCTCACCTAACTTAACCTAACCTCAACCTAACCTCATGTATCTGCTTTGGGGACCTCCACGTCTTGCTGTCCTGTGATTGGTTGCCTGAGCTCCTCCTCCTCCTCCTCTCCAGACTGACGGTCAGTAATCACCTCTTCATTTGCTGTTTAATAACTTTTATGAAATATTTTCCAGCGTGGTTTCATGATTTATATTGTTATTTAGTTTGAGGACGCTTGGTGGGATTCCGGTTGTTTATGGATGTTCGGGAACATTAGAGTGAAACATGGCATCTGATCATCCATGTGTCCTGGATCATCTAACCGGTCATTTGGTTTTCACGTGCACGCTCCTCCTGCACCCACTCATCCCTCTACTGACGGCTGAAGCCACACCCCTTTTTCACCTCCTTGCCCTCGTCTTCATCAGCTGATGAAGTCTCATCCGACCTCCAGAGCAATTACTACTTAGCATTAACGCCTGGACCGCAAGTTCACTGGCTTCCATGACAGGCTGTCTAGTGAATGTGACGTATCGGTCTGTTCACACTGTGAGTCACTTTCAAACATCAATGTGATCTGAGCAAAAAATTGGACTTGAGCATGAAGGCCTGCGGTGTGAACGCAGCATGAAGTGAAGCCCCTAAGCCTCAGGGTGTTGAGGAGCTCAACGCTGCTAGATCAATGTGTTGGTTAATGATTCAATCAGAAACCTACGAGGTCTCACTGGAGCCAAGCTTTGGTAGGCTTTGATGTTAATCTTCATCTATGTACTGTTCTGTTTCCGTGACAACAGACCTTAATATTCTGATGACAAGTGATAAGTAGTGATGGCGGATGAATCAGAACCACGCCGCCACGCCGCCTGCTCTTCTGGTTTGTTGCCAAAGAATATGATCAATTACAGCCCATCCCTCGATGAGGTCAGAGTCAGGGCCGCTGACACACACACACACACACACACACACACACACACACACGAAAAACAGTTTGCGTGGTTTCTCTGAAGTGGATCAGAACAACGCTCTCTTAAACTGAACAACAGGCCAGTGAGAGATGAGTGATTTACTGAGAACACACACACACACACACACACACACACACACACACACACACACACAGAGATGAGGTAATATCCTGCTGTTTCCTGAGTGGTCATCTCTGTTTAGGAAGCAGCTGTCATCCGACTGGAGAGGAGCAGCTCTGAGAACGAGGCCAACATCTGATTCACTTTACTACTGGAGAGGACGAGGGAGGAGGGGGGAGAGGAGGAGAGAGGAGAGAGGAGAGGAGAGGAGGAGGGAGGAGAGGAGAGAAGACAGGAGGAGGTAGGACAGTTTCTCTATTCCTAGGCCACTAAGAACCTGTTATTGTCTCCTACTGGTTCTACTGGGAGCTGACCAGTTCAACCAGTCTCCTGGTTCTACTGGGAGCTGACCAGTTCAACCAGTCTCCTGGTTCTACTGGGAGCTGACCAGTTCAACCAGTCTCCTGGTTCTACTGGGAGCTGACCAGTTCAAGGCACTGGGGGTTTGGTGCGTTGCTACAGGGCACTATGTCAGTAGTAGCTGAGGGAGTTGAAAACTGGCTAACAGGGAAGCCCAAGTCTGCCTGTCAGCCTTCAAAAGTTCACTATTGGACGAGCAGAGGGCAGTGGGCGGGGCTTGGCGACAAGTCAGATGCAGAAGTCCAGTTTGTTTTCTGAGCCGTTGCCATGACTACCTGCCTGCAGCCGTTGACCGTGTAGGAAAACAGACAGACAGACGGGGTTTCCATGGCAACAGCGACAGCAAATAGAAAAAAAAACCAAAACACTGATAAGATGAAACCTGATACTGCACTACTGTCCTGACTCGCCACCGAAGCACAAACTGTTGGAGAAGCAGGCTTGTGATCAGAAGGTTGCCGAGCTGAATCCCCAGAGCAGCAAGGGAAATGTGGGTGGGGACAATGAATGAGTGACACTCCCTTGAACCACTGGGAGCTGCCCAGTACACCGCAGTCTACTGGTGGTGGATTTGGACCACAGGTCCCAGCAGAACACTGTGGTTGTGAACGTGTGTATGCTTAAAACAGGTTGAGAAACACCAGTGTGTGTGTGTGTGTGTGTGTGTGTGTGTGTGTGTGTGTGTGTGTGTGTGTGTGTGTGTGTGTGTGTGTGTGGCTTCAATACAAAAAAAATGACTGAGCCAAGTTACAGCTCTCTAATGTCACCGCAGGAACCACCCAAGGATAGAGTGTGTGTGTGTGTGTGTGTGTGTGTGTGTGTGTGTGTGTGTGTGTGTGTCGCGTACGTCTCACCACACATTTTGATTGACGCTGTTATGATGTTGTAGTGCTCCGTTGCCGGGGCAACCCCTCATGGCTTCCTGGAGGGGCGGAGTGATGATGACATACAACACAACACAACAATGCACAATAATACACAACAGGTTCAGACCGATATGTGGCGCCGATACTGGATCCCCCCGATCACAGATGATCAATAGGTTTATTATTATGTCTTTCCTTTCCTCAAGGAGCTGCTGACACTAAAACTGGTTTCAATGGAGAGTTTTAGTGTCCATGATGGTCTGAGGGTTTTCACTGAACCCTTACAATGTTTTTAATTTGGTCATGACGGTGAAATGTAAAGGTATTGATTATATATCAATATATATATACTATCAGCAACCATACAAAACCATACCAGTCGATCACTACACACCGATACACACCCTGCAAACAGACAGCTCCCAGTAGAACCAGTAGAGACTGTGGTTGTACTGGTCAGCTCCCAGTAGAACCAGTAGGAGGTTTTCTAAATAAAGCTGCTCTTACGAGGTGTGACTGTTTTTATTGCACTATGACCGACTGGTCCCTCTGGCCCTGGTTACCATGGAGACCAACGAGATGCACCAGAGCTACAGGGCCACGCTGCCAGCTGGGAAGGAGGAACTCCAGTCTGTCTCGGTTTGAGAACAACAGGGAACGGTGTTGTGAGGCTACGGGGTCCCAAGGGTTTACTGGGAGGTGTGAATGGTAGAAAAGCATGATGGGAGTTTCCAGGCCCCACTGAGCTAGGCAGCAGACTGGCACCATGGCTCCCCTGTGGGAACACCACCGATGAGAAAACACATCCAAACACACTGATGGGATGAGATTTTCATGATAATGGTGTACAAAGTTAAGGTTACAGGTAGCAAAGTGTCAAAATAAAAACTCCACCCATGAACAGTAGAAATTAAAATCGTCCTTCATTTAGAAAGATTGTACACAGGATTTTACCTTTGGCATTCAATGTTAAATATAAAGTCAAGTCATCATCAATATCAATAAATAATTGTAGAGATACAAAATGCGTGTAAAATAAAGATTGTGCAACACTATAAAGCTCACGTGATCTTAGAAAGAGAAACAGCGGGAAGCTACAGCTGACACTAGAACAGTTTGTTCCCTCCTCAGGCTATCGCTCCATCCTGGACACGCCCCCTGAGGCCAGGGAGGTCCTGGAGCTAGGTCTGGAGGTCTCCAGGCTCCTGGGGCCGGCCTGGTGCCTCCTCCCCAGGCTGAGGCCCTCGTCCCTGGGCTTGGGCATCTCTCCGCTGGCCCGGCTGACGAACACCGTGGGAGGCTGGGTGGAGGCCATCTCAAACCTCAGCTCCGTGGTCATCTTATTCCCTCGTGAGGATGCCTTCCTCTTAGTCCTGGGCTGGGGGGAGGGCAGGGGGAATGCTGGGATTGCCCTGTGTGAAGACGTGGAGGCATCTCCAGCTACAGCGGAGGACGAGGAGCCCAGCCTGGCCAGCGCCACCGGGATCTCCTCCAGAGACTCTGCAGAGTCAGAGTGGTACTCAGCAGGGGGGCCGGCTGCCTGGACAGAGACAGAGCCAGGAGCCAGCGGGGGCAAGGAGGCCCTCAGAGGGAATGCTGGGAAGGGGAGGCGCTGGCTCAGGGACACAGTGGACAGACTGCTGGGCTCTGCTGGAGGAGGCAGAACACAGAAACACAGCATCACTACAGACCGGACAGCATCACTACAGACCGGACAGCATCACTACAGACAGGACAGCATCACTACAGACAGCATCACTACAGACAGGACAGCATCACTACAGACAGCATCACTACAGACCGGACAGCATCACTACAGACAGCATCACTACAGACAGGACAGCATCACTACAGACAGCATCACTACAGACCGGACAGCATCACTACAGACAGCATCACTACAGACAGGACAGCATCACTACAGACCGGACAGCATCACTACAGACCGTACAGCATCACTACAGACAGGACAGCATCACTACAGACAGGACAGCATCACTACAGACCGGACAGCATCACTACAGACAGGACAGCATCACTACAGACAGCATCACTACAGACAGGACAGCATCACTACAGACCGGACAGCATCACTACAGACCGTACAGCATCACTACAGACAGGACAGCATCACTACAGACCGGACAGCATCACTACAGACCGGACAGCATCACTACAGACAGGACAGCATCACTACAGACCGGACAGCATCACTACAGACAGGATCACTACAGACCGGACAGCATCACTACAGACAGGACAGCATCACTACAGACAGCATCACTACAGACAGGACAGCATCACTACAGACAGCATCACTACAGACAGGACAGCATCACTACAGACAGGACAGCATCACTACAGACCGGACAGCATCACTACAGACAGCATCACTACAGACAGGACAGCATCACTACAGACAGCATCACTACAGACCGGACAGCATCACTACAGACCGGACAGCATCACTACAGACAGGACAACAGACAGGACAGCATCACTACAGACCGTACAGCATCACTACAGACCGGACAGCATCACTACAGACAGGACAGCATCACTACAGACAGCATCACTACAGACCGGACAGCATCACTACAGACAGCATCACTACAGACAGCATCACTACAGACCGTACAGCATCACTACAGACAGGACAGCATCACTACAGACAGGACAGCATCACTACAGACCGGACAGCATCACTACAGACAGGACAGCATCACTACAGACAGGACAGCATCACTACAGACAGGATCACTACAGACAGGACAGCATCACTACAGACAGGACAGCATCACTACAGACAGGACAGCATCACTACAGACAGGACAGCATCACTACAGACAGGATCACTACAGACAGGACAGCATCACTACAGACCGTACAGCATCACTACAGACAGGACAGCATCACTACAGACAGGACAGCATCACTACAGACCGGACAGCATCACTACAGACAGGACAGCATCACTACAGACAGGACAGCATCACTACAGACCGGACAGCATCACTACAGACAGGACAGCATCACTACAGACAGCATCACTACAGACAGGACAGCATCAGTCCATCAGTCTGCAGGTTTTCATGACAACAAACCAGAGAGGAAGACCTGCAGACTGATGGACCTCCAGATCAGAACCAAGACCGGGTCAGGAGGTCTCTGGAGACCTGCAGACTGATGGACCTCCAGATCAGAACCAAGACCGGGTCAGGAGGCCTCTGGAGACGCTGCTCTGCAGTCTGGATGATACTTATTTCATACTGTACATATTTTGAGTTCTCCTGCTGCTTTTTGCACCCCACCCTTAATACTGTAATCTACTAGGTTTCATACCTGATGAGTTCTAGAGTTCAACTGTCCGTTGGGTTTCATGACCCCATGTGCTCCATCTCCTCTACATCCTAGTTCTTTGTTTGGCTGGGAGCTGTTACTATTTGCTGCTGACCCAACGTCCCCACAGGGACCGTCAATGTTCCATCATAGAACAATAATGGCTGCAGTTCTAAAAATAAAGCCCATTGCTTCACATGTCAGCAGGGAGTGGAGGAGACGCCACGGGGGGGTGTACTCTGTGGCCTTATCTCCCATCAGCCTTTTGACATGATGTCATAAATCAGGACCCAGCAGAGCGAGGCATGCCTGGCCACGCCACGCCACGCCACGCCACGCCGGGCTGCTCCAAGAGTCTGGGCCCTGGGTTATCATATATATATATATCATAATCCATATCTGGGGGATCGATCATAAATCTGATCAGTCGCCTTTCGAGAGGCGAACCTGATTCAACAGTTCATCAATACTGATTTCCCCATTGGTGCCTTTATTTGCATCTTTCCCACCCTGCTGTAGCTTGTGCTGCATTCAAGTGATGTGGGAATAATCGCTTGAACGACATGTAGCTCAATGCAATGACTTTGTGAATTCAAATTCAGTACACTTGGCTTGCTCATGATATTGAATTTTATTGTATTGAATCATCAGATCAAATACAAACTCTTCCCTCGTTAGTTTTTTCCCAGTTGTTTTTGATTAATGCTACCAAGTTAGCTAAGTTAACCAAGATGATGAAAAGCCAAAACCAAAGTAGTGAAAGATTTTGTCTGTTTAAAACTTCGTAGTTGTGTAGCTACATAGATGAGTCTCTGGCCCCGCCCACATTCATCAGATAGACACCCATTAACCAAGTTGATTGCAGTGTAAACACACGATAAGACAGAGACTCATCTGCCCCAGCGCTACCAGCGCTAGCTCGATGTGGAAGCTGGTATCGGGGCTGGGTTAGCGCCGCTTATCTGTTTGTGCACCAAGCAGCTTGTGTTGGTGTGGCGACGTGGTGCGATGTGTTGGGGGTCCGGATTAGATCAAGCATGTGTTCATAGTGTGTTGGGTTGTGGTTAGTGTGTGTGTGTGTGTGTTACCGGGCGGGGCTGTGCTGGGGCAGCGCTCCCTGGTCACCTCCGCTGGCACTTTGCGGACCTTCTTCTTTTTTTTCTGTAAAAACCAAGCAGTCCGTTTTAGGGGTTCCACTCCTCGTGCAGCTCAGCAGGTAGAGCAGAGCTGAGCTGAGATCAGCTGCCTGGAACCGCCCACAGGAAGAATGAGAGCGGGGCAGGTCTGCTCTGTTGGCCCGTACAGTTTGTCCTGTGGGGACTCCACCCAGCAACTAGCAGATGGACTGGAAAGAACTGCATGCAGCTCCTGTGTGTGTGTGTGTGTGTGTGTGTGTGTGTGTGTGTGTGTGTGTGTGTGTGTGTGTGTGTCCAGTCACCTGTGTGCGTCTGTGTGTGTGTGGAGCTGCTTTGTGCTCTGTAGAGACGGTGGCCAGCGCTTCCTCCACCCCAACAGGACTGGATACACTCCTGACTCTGCCATTAGCAAGGAATCTGACACACACACACACACACGCACACGCACACGCACACACGCGCGCACGCGCACACACGCACACACGCACACACACACACACACACACACACACACACACACACACACACAGATTGGTTACAACACAGTGCCAATCATAAATTAAACCCTGGAATTGATTCTGACGTTTGTTATCTGAAGGTCCCGTGTGAGGCTCTGATCTGATTGGCTCATGTGACACCAGGCTCAGTCTGATTGGTTAATGTGACACCATACCAGCGGGCTAGCACAGCGACCAGGCAACTGTGTGTGTGTTCATTAGGAAGGGCATGTTAGTTTTGGCCCTGTTCCTGCCCGACTGCACACACCTTGTATTTACCTGCTGCAGGCTGGCAGGTGACCATCTACAACATCCCTCTCCTGACCTTGTGACCTTGTGACCTTATGACCTAGTGACATCACAGCCAGACAGGAGCTGGTCTTACTGTGCTGGATGAAGGACTGAAGGATGTGAGTTACAGTAGGGCCTTCTGTTAGACCGATCCAGAGTTCCTGTCCTCCCACAGGTCAACCGAATGCACATACACTACACACTTTGTTTTCTTCTTGAAGTCATGGCAAAAGAATTTCACTTTGTACACTTTGTTTCCTGCAAAGAAAACGGTGTCCATGGCGACGGAGGACCAGGCGCTTTGTGTTATGAGATGACTGTTAAAGGCTGTTTACTGTGTGTTATGAGACATGTCAGGACCCGGTCACTCAGACGAACCACAGCCAATCACAACACACGCTAGACATTTACAACCAGAAGACCAAAACGCCCCGGCATCGAACACACGGCATGCCTCCCTAGCACCACATGATAGAATAGCATTTAGTGATCCTCTGGATTAGGCCCTCTGTTAATCCCCTTACCAGATTAGCAGTACAACAGACTGACTGAGGAGGTCTAGCAGCTTTAACAAGGTTTGTTAAACTGTCTGAGGACTGTGGGTGAAACCACCACATCTTGATGCAAGAGAGAATAGTAGCCTTACTCTGCACCCCCCCTCACAGCCATAGTGGTAGCGTCCTCCACGTCCATCTCAGGGTTGGTATAGCCTAGTGTCCCTGAATAGCTGACATCCTGAGACAGAGAGGAAAACACAGAGGGAAGAGATTCAATTCAACAATTCTAAACTAAACATTTCTTAGCTCAGCAGTGAACGCATCACACCCTGACTCCTCCCATCCAGGAAGTCACTCTGAATAACAATAGAAAGGTAAATGGCCCGTGACTGTAGAAGTCCTGTACACCACCGAGGCGCCAGGTAAGGAAATAAGATCCAGGGAGAGGTCTGTGTGTGTGTGTGTGTGTGTGTGTGTGTGTGTGTGTGTGTGTGTGTGTGTGTGTGTGTGTCTGAAGGAAAGAGGCGTATGGCTGTAATACAACACTGTGCTGTGAAATCCATTCATGACAGAGTCTTGACGGTCACAGCAGCTATCGACCAATCACAACAAATCAAGGCAATTCTGCTGAGAACGTCCTGATTGGGTAGGATGTCCCAGCATCACGTCTGTCTGGGTCAGCTGACTGAACGCCTGGCTGTATTCAGGTCAGATTGGAAGAACTGACAGTTATAACCAACAACTTGAAAGTGTTGGCACGTTCAAACTCGTTTCAAGGCTCTTGGTGGTTTTCTGTAGGTTTCTGTTTGGTTAATCCTGATCAGCTAAACACACAAGAACTTAATGACAATATTTTGGACTATTTGCCGTTTTACAGCAAATCACAAACCAAAAATAGTAGTTGTGTCCCGTCATGGCATTTTAAGAGTTATGATTGCAAAATGACAGATGAAAATGTTTCACTCTGTTTTGTTCTTTCCAGTCGTATGTACCATCTGAAAGGTGAACAGTAATAAATCAGCCATGGGAGCAGAGTGTAGTGACGGGGCTGATGATGTACAGTCATGAACAGCTGCAGAAACACTAAGGACTATGGAGACAGACCAACATGGCTCCTCCTGAGAGGAGGTGGAGTCGGTGGAGGAGGTGCTGTGGAGGCGTCACCTTGATGAGGTTGACTGAGGGAACTCCGGTCTCGGTCCTAGTTCCTCCTTTACTGGTGTCTCTGGTGTCCTGGCGGTGGCGCTGTCGCACAATGTACTCATAGGTACTCAGCCTGTTCCACACTACACACACACACACACACACACGCACACACAACACACACACACACACACACACACACACACACACAGAGACCTTGTAATGATAACTGTTGACACCTGTCGGCAGCCTCTCTACCGCCCCCTACTGGCATCTTTATAGTTTGCAATCCAAGTAAATCCCAGATCCCAGATACAATCAACCTGCACTAGAACCTGGACAAGGACTAGAACCAGTACTAGATTTAGAACCAGGACTAGAACTGGAACCAGTACTAGATTTAGAACCAGGACTAGATTTAGAACTAGGACTAGAACCAGGACTAGAACTGGAACCAGGACTAGAAATAGAACCAGGACTAGAATACGACCAGTACTAGATTTAGAACCAGGACTAGAACTAGAACCAGTACTAGATGTATAACCAGGACTAGAACTAGAACCAGGACTAGAACTAGAACCAGGACTAGATTTAGAACCAGGACTAGAACTAGAACCAGGACTAGACAGGTTGTCAGACAGACAGACAGGTAGGTCGTCAGTCAGACAGACAGACAGACAGACAGGTCGTCAGACAGACAGGTAGTGAGCTTACTGAGGTAGATGTGGAAGCAGAGCAGGTGGCAGAGCAGGACGGAGGACAGGAGGCCCAGAGCGACGGTGACAGCAGCCAGGACAGGGATGACCGCTGCTGCTGTCCTGACTGGAGCCACCGGCAGGAAGAGGAACCACACCGCTGTCTCGTTCCTCACTACACACACACACACACACACACACACCACACACACACACACCACACACACACACACACACACACCACACACACACACACCACACACACACACACCACACACACACACACACACACACACCACACACACACACACACACCACACACACACACCACACACACACACACACACACACACACACCACACACACCACACACACACACACACACACACCACAACTCTGATTAATGGACAGTTGTAGAATCTACCAGAAACACTGCAGCTTCAGGACACCATAGATATTTTTAATAGACAGTATGTGTAGCTACAGCTCTGCTTTACTGCACAGTATGTTTTCATTCAACTGTCAAACAGTTGGGGTCAGGGGTCGGAGGTCACAGCTTACCCAGGAAGTGTTTGTCAGTGCGGAGTTTGGATGGATCCAGGAAGAACTCGATGAAGACGTAGGACGCCAAGACCAGAACCAGGCAGATTCCCAGCAGGGCAGAAATCACACTGTTGAGGAAGAGCCTGCAGAGACACAGTACTACTGAATACACAGTACTACTACTAATACACAGTACTATCAACTGAATACACAGTACCACTAAACATACAGCTTATACTAGGCAGTTCCCAGTGGCCACCAGTAGAAGACTGGTTGTACTGGTCAGCTCCCAGTGTGAATGTGTGGAAGCAGACGGAGATGAATCCAGGTCAGTTCAGTCGGACTGTGGCAGCTCTGTACAGACCGGTCGGTTCGGCCGCCTCCCCGCTAACAAGACTAACATGGTATGTTGAAAATACCACCCACTGTATTCAGACTGGTCTCTGCCTCTCTGGGCGGCAAAGTAAAAATGGACAGAATCCCAGCCAATCGCTCATCTGGCACCATTAAAAAGAACTTGATGTTAATGCTCTTTATTACGGTAGCATTTCTTTTGGACAGTATATATAGGCACACTTGGGCTATTAACGTCATCACACCAGCTCCACCTAACAACCAGCTCCACTTACTGAGAACACAAGGTCATAAACAGGATTTGACAGCGAACATTACGCTACACTAGAGTGAAATCTACAGAGCCCCGGGGAGTCAGGGTGGCGGTGGCGGTGGGTGATTTGGTGGAAAAAACGTTCATGTGGAAATCCGTACTCTCTGTTTTGGAAATCGTGCACACGGTTTAGCAGTCCGTACCCTCAAAGTAGCTTTTTGTTACACGAGCTGCGTCAAGCCAGCCAGACACAACATGACATTTAGGCTGTTTGGCTTTCAAAATAAAAGAGCAGAACTGCTCGTACTCTGCCACACCTAATGTCGATTAATGTCACTGTGCCTGATAAAACATTAATTAATTAAACAAACTTGTATACTATAATAAAGAAAATCATTATAAAAATGGGAATAACTGGTTATATGCAAAATGTATGACTTGATTTAACTTCATTCATCCACAATGGTGATTGTCTCTGTTCCCCTATATTAAAATATAATATGTATTAAAATAGTTAATAACAATAGTAAAACTATTAGTAGGTTGAAAAACATTAAAACATGATATGATATATATCTGATGATATATCTGATGATATATCTATGATATATATCATATATATGATATATGCTCCATGTCCGCGGCCGGTGTGAACCGCGGCATTCGTTAACATGGGAGTGGAAGTGAAGCGTGCGGTTGCGTGTCTGGTGGGTGGGGGGGGGGGGGGGGGACGGGGGGTGTGAGCACTAAATTATGATGTTGAAAATAAATATCAGGTTCACTGATGCGGTTTGTGTTGGCTGTTGTGTTGAAGCGACCACCAAGCAGCTGAATCCTTACATGTATTATTTTGATGAACATTTCTTCCTGCCATTAAGAAATAACACAAAATGGAAATTCTATCATTATTCTGGTAAAATAGATGTAATTCTAGTTTCTCAATAAAACTAAGTATTATTTGAAGCATATTTCTGCCTGGAGGTAGCACCCCCGCCCCACGGCTGATCCTCAACTACTCTCTGCTATATCCCCCAGACCCAACTCTGTCAGTCATTGTTGACCCTGTCTTGTCACCAGAGGTATCATTACAATACTGTAGTAATACTGAAGAAGTACTCACTACTTCACTACTCGCTACGGTCTTCAACATGTCACCTGGACCTGCTATGAAAATCATCAGAATCAGTCTGGAGCATCAGAGTCATCTCTATGGAAACTGTCCGTCAAAATGGACCCCTCAAACTGGTCGCTGGCAAAAGGATGAAATTGATCATAGTAATAGTAATATTACTAGTAATATTTCCATCCTTCAGAGAGATGGCAAGCACAGAGGAGGAAGTCATCTCAGACACCTTAACAAGAGAAACACAAGTTACTCACTTGTAATTCCTGCTTCCCACACAGTTGTTGAGCCATCTACAGTGATGGTCGAAGTTGGCAACACACTTGTTACAGGCACTGCAGTGCTTTGACTTGGGCCCCCTGCAACAGGACAACAGCATCAGTGTCTGTTCTGCACCGGCGGACAGCATGGAGGACAGGAAGCCAAGCAGGGCTACGGTTACAGCTGCCGTACGCCGAGCTCTGCAACCAAACCACTTCTACTAAATATTACAGGACAGACACACACACACCAACCAACTGCGTACAATGAGGCGTGAATGAGACTTTGGTTGCAGTGACATCCTCAGTTTAGCAGCTAAAAAAAGGATGTGTGTTTGTGAAACAGGAGGAGGAGGAGGGACATAATTAAAGGCTCTCGTTAGGAAGTGGAGCGTCTCCTCTTCCCCCTACAGCCTCTGTGTTATCAGGAATGAGTCCTAAAACCAGGAAGTGAGTTAGCATTTTAGCACTTCCGGTTCCCTCGTCTATAAGTCTATGGGTTTTTTGAATGTGTTTTTGGTTTGATGCCTGAAATAAGCTCTGTGGTTAACACAAGCTTAAGAGGTTTTCACGTTTTGTTCTACCACATAAAATCCGTCAGTAAATACCCCACTCGTGAGTTTTGAAGCTTTTACGTGTCTTAAAAAAGGCGGTTGCTAACAAGTGGCTAAATGAGACTACAGAGGTTGTCGGGGACATTGAACGCATCACGCCGAACACGGTAACTCATCTACTCACTAGTCCTCCTTTACAGCCTCTAGTTGTGTTTCTACTCTTCCAAACTATTCTAACTCAAACTTTCCAACTTGTAGATTTATCAATTTATAGTATTTTTAGTGGTGGTGACGTTGAAGTCATGTGACCGTGGTGTAGTTCGTTAGCCTAACGTTAGCTTTTTACTTCTGCCGATTGCATTTACGCTTCAAAAATCAAGTGGTGTTGATTTGTGAAGATTATCTTGCTGAACAAAACATGTAAGTATCATAAACTTTTGTTTGCCACAGAGTTTATTTTCTGCAATAATCCAAAATCCAATGGAAAAATCCCATTGGCTTTTTGTGGAGGGAACCAGGGTGATGCTAACTTCTGGGTTGGCTACAAAAGGAATACTAAATATCTCAAGGATGAAAAGTGAACTTCAGACATATTGACTCCTTTAATGGTGAATGGGTGTAGCCTCACTGGTGGAGTCACAGCAGTGTGTCTGAAAGGCTTGGATGTATGGTATTTATGGTTCTGGAATTGGGTTTTTTGGTTTTATTATGTCATTATAGATGTTTTTCATTCTGTTATCAAGCATGTGTGTGTGTGCACAACAAAGCACCCCTGGTTGCGTTTTCATCTACAACCAGCAGGACTTCTTGCCATGGACTTTAATCAGGACCTCCAGACATGAGTCACACAGGGCAGATCTGGCTGACGCTTGATGAGGACCGCTTTTCATTTTCTAAATGTCAGACTCTGCACACACCGTCACAAAACCCTGCATCAGAGGATTTCAGTGGCTCGTGTATGTTACTTGCAGGGCATGACTTTGCGTTTCCAGCCGACAGCGTTCTGACAAAACCTGCAGAACAGTTTGTCTGATTCGTAGAAGTCATTTGGGAAATGCTCTACTCAAAGGTTTGGAGTAATTGTGGTGTTTTTAGGTGCAGTAGTCTTTTTGTTTCCTGATGGTTGCTGCAACATTTTCCTCTCCTGTTTTCCTCTACAACTCATCCTCATGCTTGCTGACACACATGTAGATCCACGTCAATACACACTCATTGGCCTAGAGCATCACAGACACGTTTCTGTTCATACAGTGATGGAAAATTAACTACCAAACATCTTACATTTCCACAGGATTCAGTGTTAGAATTCTGTTATGAAGCATCAATTCTGTTCACTGCATCCCAGAAGTTATATATAGTTATAGTTATTTACTTGACATGTGGCTGCTCAGCTGTTTGTCACTCTTAAAGAACAACTCGGATCCTTCAAATTACTCACACGTCCACTTGGCAGAGGTAGCAGTGGCAGTTCTCGATGACGTGGGCGTGTTTGGAGCGGTCGAACACCGGGACCGGACCCCTGGTGCTCTTGGCTCGTACGCTGTAGTCGGCCGGGTCGATGGACACCGCCATCACATGGACAAACAGGTGGCAGACAAACGTGATGCCTGTACACTGGGAGACAGCTCAGTACTGGTAGCAACAATGGCTGGAAACTGATGAGAATCACTCTCTTCTTGTAGCATCAATAAATCATTACTTATTAATGATTAATGAAATTACTTTAATTTGGTATAATTACTGTAAACAAATGAGACCAGCAGCAGCCTCTAGCAGCCTCTAGCAGCCTGTCAGCCTCTAGCAGCCTCTACCAGTCTCTACCAGCCTGTCAGCCTCTAGCAGCCTGTTTGGAGGGAAATCTGCTGGATTGCTTTACGGCACCAAACAGGAAGAGGGCGCTGTTCTTCCAGCGCTAACAAAGCTAAAGATAAAGAGTTTCTGGTGACGGCAGATGGAGGAAGGAGAGAAAGGAAGATGGAGAAATCACTTCCAACATGTTGATCCTCTTCAGGAAAGACAAAGAGAAAACCTTTAACCAAAGAGGCAAAGATCCTCTTTGTCACAGGAAGTAACAGGGTTTCTGGGAGATGTAGTATTAATTTTGAGAAAAAATAGAACTAAAAATACCACTGGTGTGAGATAGAGGCTACCATTTGTCTCCACCATAGTCTCATTTATTTCATTATACCAAAGAGGCACTATTAATTTGAAGATGATATATTGATATTAAACATGCTAAATGTAGCACCTTTAAATTCCAGTTGATTTGAGTAAGTAAACTAACCAAACCTCACTAACAACACAACAACTCCTTCTATATGTGAAGTCCAGTACTCTAGAAGTTAACTAGAAGTGCTATAAGGTAAATATATATATATTTAAGTGCTAAGTTAACTATAGTGAGAACCAAGAGACAATCCTCCAGATTTATTGTATTGTATTTATTGTGACTTGGTAGTGATGGAGTAGTGCTGGCTCACACCACTAAGATGACACCATTGTCTCGGTTGGATGTGGTGGTTGTCATGCAATCATTCATTCATTAATCACCATGAACCAAGGATACGATATAGCCTGCTGGGATCCAGTGGGCGGGAAGCAGGGGGACGAACACACCAAAGCCAGTGATGGCGAAGTAGAGGTAGAGCAGCCAGGCCAGGAGCTGGAAGGGGTGTGGCGGCCAGCTCCAGCCGTTGGTCCGAGAGCAGAGGGGCAGGTCAGCTCTGCGAAGTCCACCCTCGCTGACCGGGGCTGTACGGTTTGGGTTCCTACTGCACACATCCATAGGGGACGGTCGCCTTCTGCACAGTCAGACAGTGACAGGCTGCTCATGGTTTCAGAATAAAATAACACTGATGTCAGTCAAGGAGCTCTGTGACAATACTGGGGCGATTGGAAAATGAAGTTGCCTAGAGGTTGCTTTGCGGTGATGATAGTGACTAGAGGGTAGATGATAGGTCTCAAGTGACTGAACCATGTTAGTCTACGTTTTACAGATATTAAAAGTATCCAAGACCATGTGACCATGGCTGCTGAACAGATAACCAACACATGCACCAAAGAATCTCTTTGTCTATAAACGTTAATCAAAATGATGAAAGCCTGTCTTGCTGAGAGCTGAACCAGGGAGAAAGGGCAGGTCACCTTTTTATCACGGGTTAAATGGACTCGGGATGTGAAATGGCCCTCCGGTCCGCAGCATCTCATCTCATCCCAGCGTCCGGGCCAGACTAGCGGTGTGGAGCTCTGCCGTCCCCGGTCGGTGGAGCCGGGCTGCTGTACTGACTGCTTGGCTCAGCAAACAGGCTTCGTGCAGTGATTCCCGGTCCCGCCACAGTCTGTGTTAACTTAACGTTACATCCATCCCGAGAAAACAGCCGGAGCGACGCTCAGTCTGTATTATCCCAGGCAGGCTAACCGCTAGCTGGCTAGGCGGCTACATCACACTATTCGCTGTCAATAATGCGCTACGTTAGCGGAGGATATGACAGTTAGCCGGCTAAAGTTAGCTAGTAAGATAAACGGTAATCACGTTTCAATTTACTGTAACGGCGGGTTAACGTGCTAATCTGGTGTCGACTAGCTCACCATCCTGCATATAGTAGCGCTAGCCTTGTTAGCCAAACTGACATAACGCTGACAGACAGACAGCCACACTCAAAGCTGCTCCTTCATTTTTAACCTGGAAATAAACGATGTAAATTATTTAGCAAGCAGTGGTGCTTCAGTTTGTTGCTAGCTGGTTAGCTTGGCTGTCTGAAAATCCCATCGTCTCTCTGCTCGTACGCTGTTTCCTTGGTAACGCTCCAGGTCCACTCCCATTGGTCAGTAAGCCAGCTACCGCCCACCTACGTCCCTCCAATAAATGAGCTGCACTGATCCGGAAGCAGCGCTGCTCTCCTGATCCGCGTCTGCAGCCAATTATATCGGCCTTCAGAAAACACAAACGGATCTGAGAACAGTTTCCAGAGCAGGTATTAACACGCACTTACCAGCAGGTGGCAGCGTTGATACGAATATAGACAGCAGACTGGACACTTTATTACATGACATTACACTACATTACACCACATTACATTACATTACATTACACCACATTACATTACATTACATTACACTACATTACACCACATTACATTACATTACATTACACTACATTACACCACATTACATTACATTACATTACACCACATTACATTACATTACATTACACTACATTACACCACATTACATTACACTACATTACATCAGCGACTCTGCTGTCCTGACATCAGTGGGGAGTTCATTGCACCACTGTGGGGCCAGGACAGAGAAGAGCCGTGACCAGGTAGATCGGCTGCAGGGCCTCTGAGCGACGGGGCAACCAGCCGCCTCGAGGCAGCGCGCAGCATTTATTAGGTACACCTAGCTACGTTTACCTCCATAACAGCTTCAATTCTCAGAGGAACTGTAAATGCTCCACAGGTATCTTGGGCCATGCTGACTGATTGCATCAGTCAGATTTTTCTGCAGCCATTCATGCTGTGAACATCCTGTTCCACCTCATCCCACAGACTCAAGCTCTACTGGTTTCAGATCTGGACCGAACTAAAATCACTGTCATGTTCCTGAAGCATCTTGGCACGATGGCACATTACCCCGCTGGAAGTTTCCATCTGGTAAAGGAAAGACTGTAGCCATGTATAGGGATGTTCCTGGTCAGCAACACTGCAGGGTTCATATTCTCAGTTGGTAAAGGGCCTAAAGGGCCTAAGACACCATTACACCACCAGCCTGCACGGTGGACACCAGGCAGGATGATCCATAGATTCATACTGTTGACACCAAATTCTGACCCTGACATCATCACATCCCAGGAGGTCGGGTGGAGATGCTGTTGGTGAGTTGGTGTTGTGCCAAAATGTGTTGATTGGTTGATAAAAAATGTGTTTTTCTCCTTGTTTCGTCCTCGGTGTGTAATAAATTTATATTATTATATATTATTATTATATATATATTATATTAAACTAATTTATATTATTATATTATATACTTGTAGAATCAATCTACACTTGTGATAATAACCTCCCTTCCACATGAAGGATCTAGGTACTTACATTTTTGTAATCCAGTCAAATGTTTTTAATGTTTTATGTTCTTTTGTCGTTTGAAAAGCCAAGAGGAAAAAAATCCACAAATAATTGAAAGGATTTTGTTATTATTTGAAGATATTGCCCATTCTAATGTTGAGCACAGTAACTGGACAGGACTCACTGTCAGCACAGTACTATACAGACACAATTGGCCGTGTCTGCGGGTGGGAAGCCGGAGGGGTATGTGTCCTGGTCGCTGCTCTAGCTTTCATATATCATGTATACGCTGCTTGCCCAAACTCGGCATCTATTGCAGCCCAACCGTCCTGGTAGGGGGATCCCTCTCTGAGTAGCCCCTCCCAAGGTTTCTCCCAATTTTCCCAGTGAGGGTTTGTGGGAGTTTTTCCTTGTCCTCTGTGAGGGTCTAAGGCTGGGGGATGTCGTGTACTAACCATTTATTATTTTCACATGTTGGGCACTGTGAAGCCTTAGAGACTGTAACGGTGATTAAGGGCTATACAAATAAATGTGATTTGATTTGATTTGATTTAGCGCCTCCTCTGGTCGGTCGGGGCGCCTGTTCAGCGGGGAGGGGAACTGGGGGGGATAACGTGTTCCTGCGCACGCGATACGCCCTCCCGGTGAAACTCCTCGCTGTCGGGTGAAAAGAAGCGGCTGGCGACTCCACATGCATCAGAGGAGGCATGTGGTCGTCTACACCCTCCAAAGGCCGGCAGAGGGGGCGGAGCAGGGACCGGGACTGCTTAGGCAGGGGGAATTGGCCATATAAATTGGGGAGAAAAAAAGGGAATTAAAAAAAATTAAAATTAAAAATAATATATATATACATATAACCTGAACCCATCTATGGCTAAATGAAGAGTGGTGGTGTGTATCTGTGTGTCTGACCGGCAGTAACAGGCCAGATTAATGTTTTATGAATTTGTGATGTGAATAACAGACACCAACTGGGTGATATTCATTCATTCATATGGCTTTCACTGTTTCACACCTCATTGTTCTTTCTGTCTTATTTATCTTTGTCGTTGTTGAATTTTATTTTTTCTTGGTTGTGAAGTGCTTTGTAACCTTGTTTTGAAACAATGTGCTATATTATTATTATTATTATTATTGATATTGATATTATTATTATTATTGATATTATTATTATTATTGATATTATTATTGTTATTATTATCATTATTATTATTATCATCATTATTATTATTATTATCACCATTATTACTATTATTATTATTATATTATGATGGTGTGTGTTGGCAGATGTGTTATATCTCTCTGTCTGTATGTGGGGGTGGAGGTTCAAGACCAAGCCAGGAATCCCCTTCAACCTGCCCACCCACACACACACACACACACCCACACACACACACACACACACACACACACGCACACACACACAGCTGTGGAGCTCATATTGGACTTGAAGCCAACCAAGTAGAGCATCTAAGAAGACTTGATTTGTTTCAGTAATTGCTTTGATTAGCCTCGCCGCTGTTAGCGCCCCCAGCAGACAGTCAGAGGAACTACAGGCCCTTTGAACCTCCCAGCTGTATGTTGAAGAGGTGTTTCAAAAAAAGTGTGTTCCTTTTTTCCAGTAAATCTATTTCCAATGATAGCAGACCGCAGGAGAATAAGCCAGTGGCTTTGCGGTCAGCCATGCTACATGTGCTGCTGATTCCTAACAGCATCCAGACAGCCATGCTCCCTCTTCCTCCTGCTCTCTGGTTCCTCTTGCCAAACCAGAGGCTGATTAAGAAGGAAGCTCCGTGCTCAGAGCTTAACTCTTACCACGGTGAGGCTCTGCTGTCTGGATCCCTGCCTGGACATGTATGAGTCTGGAGGTTGAAGTAAACCTAAACCTTAACCACTCAACTCCGGTCCTCAGGGTCCAGAGTCCTGCTGGTTTTCCTTCCTACCAGCTAGTTAACTGGATTCACCTGGTGTCCCGGTCTGAACCAGACCCTGATTAGATGGCTGGAATGAAAAGCACCTGGCAAAACAGAAAACCAGCAGAACCACGGAGGCTTCTCAAGTGTTTCCAAGTCACGGACCCCCAGCAGACAGGACAAGGACCCCATCAGATGAGATTATTGTTGTTGTTGGTCTAATATTGAATTGTAGGACTGTCTACACTTTGCATGGGCAGAACACAGCGGTGAGAGTAAAACCTACAAATTAGACATTCTCCAATTGGGCACATTTCTAGTGAATTGAATTATAGTGACATTAAACTATTCCTGGTTTTGTTGGGGACCCCTGGGATCTCCTGGATCTCCTGGGACCTCCTGGACCTCCTGGACCTCCTGGGGGTCCCCACTGCTCCACACAGAGCATCAGCCCATGGCTCATAGTGTCATCTGGAGATGTTGGACGAGGTTAAAGGAGGACAGTGTCTTCTACCTGGATGTTGGGTATTTAAAGAGGCTGATTGATGACTCAACACAACACCACTGAACCATAAGCTCTGATCCAGGACCTGTTGTTCTGCCACCTTGACCTTCTTCAGTCATCAGAAATGAAAGCGTCCTCATTAGAAAGCCTTTAATTACTGGAAACAATGGCCGCCGCTAAACAACGTCCCTGAACCCTGGCAGACCGGGGCAAAGGAAACTGAATGAAGCATCTCTTGGCGAATGACAAGAGAAAGTGTCACAGCGGGTCGACCTGTCCTTCAGCCTCAGACCACAGACGGACCGGACCGCCAGAAGAATCAAACGTGCTGTTTTCATTTGGAGAAGATTTCCCGTCAGCGCCTGTGAGGGGGGAGGGGCTTTGTTTCCATTTTAGTGAACAATTCTTCACTAAACAAGTCAGAAAGTGAGTTTAAAAGCCAGAAATCTCAGCAGCTGCCAAGTAATCAATGAGTCACTGGTATTGCTCAATGACCCGATCAACCCCGAGGTATATTATGATCATGTTGTGCTATAGGGCAGGAGAAACCTTACATAGTGCCCCGCCTCTCAGTGGCTTCATATCTGCTGCTTGAAAAACTTCAAAGAAGGCCGTCATACATGTTGTCTTAGTGTGTTGTGATATATGTTCAAGGACTGTATGCTCTGGAACATGTAGTACTTGCACTCACACACACACACACACACACACACACACACACACAACCCAATCACATCTTGATGTCATCATTTGATGCACAATAGCAAACACAACCGCCACCACCAGCCTCCTAATAAGAACAAGGATGGTTTTTACGCCACAGAATCTGTTCTCTGTTTTCTGTTTGAGTTTCTACTGACGGACGGTTCAAAGGAAACTCTGACCTTTAATTAGAGTCAGAGTTTCCATATGGACTCAATTAGTGGCGGCAGAAGAATCAAAACGCTGAGTCAGCCCAATACCTTTGATGTTCGTGGGGGGGGAGGGGGGAGGAGGGGGGGGGGGGGGGGGTCCTGTCGTCTCCCTCTGAGATGAACGTTCATGTCCACATTACACCAGAGGGGTCAGAGGTCAGGGGCAGGTAGGGGTCCAGAGTCAAACCTGTGAGCTTTAAGAACCAGGCCACCCAAGAGGAAGCAAGAGCAACTATCTGTCTTATCTGGATTCACATCTCCAACCTGTTTGGCTAAACTTCAGATAGATAAGACACCTAACACACACACACACACACACACACACACACACACACACACACAGTTCCTTCTGAGTGACCTTCTGATGCATCATGGGTAAGCTAGCCACATTGTCACCCAGGTCATGCTAGTGGCTTTTCAGTTTCTCAACGGCCGTTCGCTTTTCTTCGATGCTGTTTTTAAGCGGGTTACATCACCATGGTAACTGAGGCTGCTCTGGAGCAGGTTGTGTTCAGCCTATCAGATCCAAGCATATAAAAAGCCCTCACCAATCATCTTTCTGGACAAATGGCATCTTCATTCCTAGAGGACACAGATAGTAAGAGCCCCTCTGCCTTCCCTGATCATTTATTGCTTAGCTTCTAGAGCCTTAAATCACTCATGTGATTGGTCAACGCCGCGCCCTCGCCGTGATGCATGCTGGGTGTGTTCCTGTTTACCAGCATCCAGCTTACTGCTCTGCTGCCTCGTTGCTCCTCAGGGCTTTTAGGAGAAACATTTCAGATGACGGTGATCACAAGATGATGCAAAACTGGAATCGTCCCCATTTCTTAAGAAATGAAGAATGAAGGGTCCACGCTGCATGTGATTGGCTATTTGTTACAAATCCCGCCCCTTTTAGGTGAACGCACTTCTAGCCTGATTGGACAATCCTGGTTGGCAGAGTTGAAAACCGCCATTGTTAGGTTCAAAGTAACCAGATATCACAAACATACCCAGACTAGGTTCCTTGGTGAGACAGATCCCAGGTCAGTGGTGTTCACTTTCCCTCCGACCCCTGGCCTTCATCACTCAACAGCAGCACACCTGGACTGGTGCCCACAATGCCCTGGTTCCGATCCGGCATAGGACCTTTACCACAGTCATCCCTCGGTCGACGAGGATTCGACTGACGTGGTCATGTGGTCCTCTGATATGATGAGGTTCCTACTGACCACGGGGGGGGGGGGTCACCCTGCCATAAACAGCTGGTGACACTAAGAGAATTAGGTCTGGTTTTAATGGAGAGTTTTAGTGTCCATGATGGTCTCAATGTTTCTGAGGTAATGTAATGGTATTGACTATCAACATATTAACCAAAGTCTTTCAAAAGCCCTTGTGGGTCAAAAATCGAGTCATTTAACACTTGGCATTGTGGGTAATCTTGCACGTTCCAGCGCCCCTGCTGTGTGTCGGCAGCGATGTTTCTGGCGCTCCTCATGATAACAGTGTTATAATGCTGCTGAGCAGCGAGACCCTCACATGTTTACTTGTTCTTAGTTCTGCATATTTCCTGAATCCCCCGTGAGCCGGATCGGTCTGGCTCACCGCAATCTGCTCTCCGCTGTTTTTATGAGATATAACGGGACGGGCCAGCAGGCCTTCACTGTGTTCCCTCCGTTGTAAAAAAGTACAAATAACACACTCAGAATACTCCGAATCCGACACACTCAGCGTTTCCACGAAGCAGCTTCTGGGGCCGGGATCCATCCGGTCAGAGCGAACGGGACAGAAACTATTTTCCATCAGTGAAATGTTTCTGGCATTCTGGTTATCAGGGTGAAACATCTCTACCTGACGACTACAGTCGGACGTTGATCACACTTCATATATGAACGGATCCATTCCAGAACATTAGATCCATTTTTAGGAAGATGAACCTCTGTGGAGGGAGGCAAGAGAAAAGAGGATTTCCCCACAGGGATCAGCAGAGAGAAACACTATTATTATTATTATTATTATTACTATATTATTATTAATATTATATTATTGTTGTTATTATTACTATTATATTATTATTATTATAACCTGAACCCAAAAATAAAACTCCTCCAGAAACACCTGAGATGACTCGAGGGACTACGGGTCCCTTTCAAGTCCTATAGGGAGCCGCAATGGAAGTCAACCAAGACCACTGGTTTACTAGCGGCTAGGTGGCTAGTGGGATGTCTCATATCAACTAAACAAAACAACAGATTGTGTTGAAAATCATCTTCAAGTACAAATCAAGTACAAGACATTTACATTTTAGTACTTTTTGAGGGAAAAGGCTTCAGGAATAAATCTCACTCCAGTCTGACATATTTCAGGATGGGAGTCGTACGCTTCGTAGTTTTCTGATGTCAATCTAATATCTAAACTAATGAACTGGAATAGGACAACCAGCCGGGGGGCTGCAGGAGGTCTGCTGATAAAACCCACATAAAACCCACAAAGGTCAAGGGTCAACGTCATGTTGAGATGTTGTTCATGGTTTGCCCTCAGGCTTCATTCAATGAGATTCCAGGAAGCTTCAAGGACCTTTGACATCCCAACGTTGTTCCATCACATTGTTTGCTGCTTCCAGACATGAATGAGACCATTGATGAGGTGACTCATGTTCTCTGCTCTGAATGAGCCACCAACCAGAACAGCACTCTGATTAGCAGCTACAGATACTGTGTGCCAGTCGCTAATTGAAAAAAGTTACGTAGGAGGTTTTGAGGATGAGGATGACGTCGGCAGTCTGTCCTCCAACCAGCGTTCCAAGACACATAACAACATCGGTTCTGTTGTGCTGCAAAAGACGACAGTAGCCGGGCTCTGAAAAAGTCAACTTTAATTCTATCAAAGAATTGGGTGAATATTTTTACATCACATTTTTCTTTTATATTTTGATATAAAAATTCACAGTTTAAGTGACGGATAAAGAAAATATCGCCATAAATAGTCCGATTCAAAAACACAAGTGGGGTGAAAAAAATCACAAAAAGAGAGAATCCAATCCACTGGGAGGAGCCAAGTGGACCGAGGGCCACAGATCTCTGAGCAGGGAAATACAAATATAATATACTCACAAAAAGTCATCCATGTGCATATTAGTACAAATATATTCCAAAAATAGATCTGAATATTCTATTTTGGACATTTTTGTATATTTCTGACATATATCTACACCACAATAAATACATTATTTTAGGAAATACTATTTTAGGAATATATATATGTGACATATGTTTTAATAATTCTAGCAACCACATTGTATTAGCAAAACATATTCCTTAAATACATTTCTCAAAATATTTGTTAATATGTAAATACATGTGAAAAATATTGAAAAATGGCAGAAATATATAAATATAATGGGTGGAAACTGGACCGAGGGGATGTCACTCATGTCATGTCAACCAAACAGCAGCTGATGTCACTGGGTCCTCCCGTCTAAAGGCTCCCGGTCCGACCGGGTGGAAAACTAATAGTTTACTTGCCTACCTATGTTGAATGCACTTATTGTAAGTTGCTTTGGATAAAAGCGTCTGCTAAATGCCTGTAATGTAATGTAAAAAATGTAAAAAAACAACGACTAAACAGAACGATGGAAGACAAAACGCTTCACATGTCCTGTTAAGATACGTTTTATTCTGAAGAGCTCATGAGAGTCATGTAGATTCACAGTGTTGAAGAAACTACACTCAGCCACAGGCACTGTTGATGGATGAAGTCATTCAGCAGGAGGGGAACTGGGAACCTTTAAACGAGCTGAGGGGAGGAGCTAGTTAGTGGGAGGAGCTAGCTCATGGGAGGCGCTAGTTAGTGGGAGGAGCTAGTTAGTGAAATGAGCTGCTGTTTGGTTGGAAACACGTCCGCTGATCCAGAACCTTCCGTCTTTCTCAGGTTATTTTGTTTTTCTTGTAATTTTTCTCGCCTTTTAAGGCACATTTAGCACTCTTCTGTCTCTCTCTTTGTTAGGATGTGTGTGTGTGCATGTGTGTGCATGTGTGTGCGAGTGTGTGTGTGTGTGTGTGTGTGTGTGAACACATGCATCTCCAGAGTCTACTGACTACAGTGCAGCTGGTCTCAGACCAGTGCTGAGGTGGGATGAAGTAGAGGTAAAGCTAGCGTTCAGCTGATCAGCCTGTGGTCATGTCGCTAGTGGTCAACCTGACCCCTGACCTCAAGGTGTTTCCTCGCTGTCGGCGGGAGAAATGTGTCATGAGGCCAAACAATAAACAAACAAATAAACAAAAAAACAAAAACTCTTTTGGTGCAATTCTATGATCCCTTCAACAATAAAAAAACAAATACAAAACCAAATGAAAGCACAACAGAACACGACACTATGAGTGTGTTATAAAAGTGGTCCTCTAGCGTCCACGGATAATACGGCCATGATGTTTCTACTCTGACAGGCTACTTGTCTAGTTTCTCCTCGTTGTTGTTGTTGTTGTTGCTGTGGTGGTGGAGGAGGTTGATGCCGAGGCCCGACTGCTTCCTCAGAGCGCGCGGCATCAGCTTCTTCTTCACAAACAGTTTCTGGAGGAACCTGTCGCTGACGCTGAAGGGGAGGTAGGTGTAGATGAAGTACATGAGGCCGACCCCAGGCCCCGCGTAGTAGCGCACCAGGGGCTGGGGGGCCAGCAGCGCCTGGACCACGGTGCTGGTGACCGGGCTGAGGTCCTCGTTGGCCGTGCTGACGTAGTTCTGGAAGAGCTCCTTGGTCTCGTTCATGTAGTCCTCGCCGTACTCCTCCAGCAGACCTGGGGACAGGTTCTGCAGCAGGTGCTTGTACTGGCACTCCCAGTAGGCGTGGTTACTGGACTGACCTGAGGACAGCACAAACACAGCAGCGTTAGGAACAGAACCATCATGAAGCTCTTCATCTGAACTGAAATCAACTGACTGAACATTTTTAAATTCATATCTGAAGAATCAATAACAGTGATTGGCTTGTCAGTTTAGTTAGCGTCCACTAAGCTCACTATGAATCATCTTTTCAAATGTTGACCTGTTGTTGGTACTGGCCCCGCCCACAAAGCCTCATGGGAACCGCTCCCACACACACCTCTCCCTCACGCCCCTCCCTCTTCCACTGTCTGTTTAGGTGCACTTGTTTAACAGCTCCCAGTCAGGTGGTGGTGTACCGGCTGGGTGGAGTTTATCCTCCTGACCAGCCAACAGCAACAACAACAACAGGAAGCCACGATGTGACCAGTGACTGAACGGCTGAATGACTTTCTGTATGTTGAGTTAACTCTGACGTACTGAGGTCTAGTGTTGAGTTAGCTCTGACGTACTGAAGCCTGGTGTTGAGTTAACTCTGACGTACTGAGGTCTGTATGTTGAGTTAACTCTGATGTACTGAGGTCTGTATGTTGAGTTAACTCTGACGTACTGAGGTCTAGTGTTGAGTTCACTCTGACGTACTGAGGTCTGGTGTTGAGTTAACTCTGATGTACTGAGGTCTGTATGTTGAGTTAACTCTGACGTACTGAGGTCCGGTGTTGAGTTAACTCTGATGTACTGAGGTCTGGTGTTGAGTTCACTCTGACGTACTGAGGTCTGGGGTTGAGTTAACTCTGATGTACTGAGGTCTGTATGTTGAGTTAACTCTGACGTACTGAGGTCTGGTGTTGAGTTAACTCTGACGTACTGAGGTCCGGTGTTGAGTTAACTCTGATGTACTGAGGTCTGGTGTTGAGTTAACTCTGACGTACTGAGGTCTGGTGTTGAGTTAACTTTGATGTACTGAGGTCTGGTGTTGAGTTAACTCTGACGTACTGAGGTCCGGTGTTGAGTTAACTCTGACGTACCGAGGTCTGGTGTTGAGTTCACTCTGACGTACTGAGGTCTGGGGTTGAGTTAACTCTGATGTACTGAGGTCTGTATGTTGAGTTAACTCTGACGTACTGAGGTCTGGTGTTGAGTTAACTCTGACGTACTGAGGTCCGGTGTTGAGTTAACTCTGATGTACTGAGGTCTGGTGTTGAGTTAACTCTGACGTACTGAGGTCTGGTGTTGAGTTCACTCTGACGTACTGAGGTCTGGTGTTGAGTTAACTTTGATGTACTGAGGTCTGGTGTTGAGTTAACTCTGACGTACTGAGGTCTGGTGTTGAGTTCACTCTGACGTACTGAGGTCTGGTGTTGAGTAAACTCTGACGTACTGAGGTCTGGTGTTGAGTTAACTCTGACGTACAGTGGTAGGGTGGAGCAGCATCACTCTGTGCTGTGGGAGATGTTGTGTTGAGTTTTCCTGGATCTCCAGTAAATTATTTTACCGTCCGGATGAATTACAGATGTGTGTGGGCAAAATCAGATGAGCGCCCCCCCCTGGTGAGACTTTAGGGTTATAGGTTATCTACATTAGATTAACTAGGGCGGGTTTGTTTTGCTGCTGCTGGGTATTTCTACACTCGATTACTCCACCCCCCCCCCCCCGATCCTCCCTCCCTCTCTTTCTCCTCCTCCTGTTAAACAAGCAGCTGATGACAGACTGGATGTACAGGGAGCGTTGAGGACAGGAACACTTGATCCTCCTTTTCATCCAGTGGAACCGGTTAGAGCAGCCAGCTGAAACTAAACCAACATTTAACCTGGTAATCTTCAAGAAACTGTGGTGTTCTTCACTGTGGTGTTCCTCACTGTGGTGTTCTTCACTGTGGTGTTCTTCACTGTGGTGTTCCTCACTGTGGTGTTCCTCACTGTGGTGTCCCTCACTGTGGTGTTCCTCACTGTGGTGTTCTTCACTGTGGTGTTCCTCACTGTGGTGTTCCTCACTGTGGTGTTCTTCACTGTGGTGTCCCTCACTGTGGTGTTCTTCACTGTGGTGTTCTTCACTGTGGTGTTCCTCACTGTGGTGTTCTTCACTGTGGTGTTCTTCACTGTGGTGTTCCTCACTGTGGTGTTCTTCACTGTGGTGTTCTTCACTGTGGTGTCCCTCACTGCTCTTCCCAGAGATCACCTGTCAATCAAACAGTGTGTCCAGTACTGTGACGTCTTTCTCCTTGGATTTCCTGTTGATGGAGTTTGAGTTCCTGTAGGTGGCGCTCTTTTTGTCTGTTCAGCCACGGTGGCTATCGCTGCTCATGCTAACTACCCAGTTCTTCTTCTGTTTATTACAAAGAAACAGGAAACGTAACGCATCACTTCCTGTCTCCAGACAATTTTTCGGTAGGATCACTGTTGTGTAATGGTGATCAGATGGAGAGGAGCAACGACATATATATATATATATCTTTTAAATATATATATTTATTATTATTTATAAGATATTATTACTTTAACAGTGAGGAAAGCGGTGCAAGAGGAAACAATGGAGCTAAAATCTGCAACAGACTGAGTGGAGTGATGCTATTGGCTGTTAGGCTGCATAGAGTGATGCTATTGGCTGTTAGTGCAGTGATGCTATTGGCTGTTAGGTGGAGTGGAGTGATGCTATTGGCCGTTAGGCTGAGTGGAGTGATGCTATTGGCCGTTAGGCTGAGTGGAGTGATGCTATTGGCCGTTAGGCTGAGTGGAGTGATGCTATTGGCCGTTAGGCTGAGTGGAGTTGGTGTGTTTTTGGTTGCTCTGTGTTTCAAACCACAAATGAGATCCATTCTGCAGAGTTGTAAATTCAAAGTACAAATTGAGCAATTTGTACTTTGCAAGTTGTGCCACTAAAAACAGATCGACCACATGGTAGACATTATGTGTTTTCCTTTCTGGGAGACCTGTCATGTGTACACCACGGGGCCAAACCACAATATACAAATCATTGTGAAAAGAAAAGCAACACCAACAGATATTCCCACCAAAGTGATCTGGTTGTACTGTACTCCTACAGCCGCCAGTTAGCTGAACCCCTGAGCAGGATCTGAACCAGCGCTGGAGATGGAGAGCGTCTCCATGGACACCAACACCCGATTACTGTCGTAATCAGCTGAAGGCAATATTTAGTAATATTTTAATGTCAGCAAAGTAACGCAAATTCTCTAATCTAATCTAACCAGTTTACATGGATTCATTTAATAATTGGTCTACTAATTGTACCAATTGTAGATTCAACATCCTGGTTACGGCGTCTGGTGACCTTTGACACAAAAAGAACAAATGTTCTCGGTGGACTTTCCCAGGATAAATAAAAGTTCAATTTAAAAAAAATTGGCTCAGAGTTTTGTCAAGATCCGATTAGCATTGTCTGAGATATCACACATGATGGATGGAGGGACGGAGGGACAGACGGACGAGGGACAGGAAGCAGTCACCTGTCTTGTAGGAGGAGGGCAGGATGGTGGACACTTGGACCCCCCAGGGCTCCAGCTCGTGTCGCAGGGTGTTGATGAAGAGGTTGAGAGCTGCTTTAGACGCACCATAGGCTGCCAGGCAGGGGAAGGGCTGGTCACCTGAAAACACAGGACACTGTCAGCACCGTCACACACACACTGTCAGCACCGTCACACACACACACACACACACTGGGCCTCATTCACGAAACATGCGTACGATCAGATTTGATCATATCTGAATTTGTTTGTTGGTACGATCAAATCCTACGAGTGTTTAGAAACATGCAGGAAGGCTCTTAGAACGGATTCTTCTTTATGAAACATCCATCACAGTAGAGCCAAACCTCAACAAGATGTTTCAGTGGCCTTGTAGAGAAAAAGACCTGACAGCTGAAATGTCGTATTTGCTGAACTGTCCTCATTCATAACAACAAGATGATCCAACTTGTACTGGTTGATCACATGGACGCCTTGTAATAACATGTGTTTTTCTCATGACCGCAACACTTCCATTTCAGACTCCTCAAAGTTTCTCTTTTCCTCTTTTCCCTGGTTTACTTGAACACAACCCTTCAGTCTGCAGCCTTTTACGGTGTTGAACAGCGTTTACCTGCAAACCGGCTTCAACAGGCACGAGCATCCAGTTTACCAACGATATACACCTGTTCTACCAACACATCGAGGTTTCCTGCACGTTTCATGAATCCCACCTTCGTGTTTTAGTACGCACATAAATAGCACCGTCACACACACACACACACTGTCAGCACCGTCACACACACACACACTATCAGCACATCACACACACATTGTCAGCACCGTCACCTACACACACTGTCAGTACCGTCACACACAAACTGTGAGCACCGTCACACACACACACTACAGTCAGTACAATGTGGATGGTGTTGGTGTAGATCTGATATTTACTCTCTATATTGAGTTTTACAGTTAGATTTTATGTGTTGCCTAAAGGGTCTTTGAGTGTCCTGTAGAAATGAAGGCAGATCCAGAAAAAGCATTACCAAATAAAGTAGAGGAAATATAATATTGTTTTAAACTATTTTGCATCTGGCTAAGCTATCACACAGTCAAACAGTGCAGAGTAATCTTTCACGCCATCAACTCTGATCTCTTTATCTGATGACAGCTGCCGTGATTCATTTCAGGATCAGTAGTGTCTATTTTCAAATCTGCAACGTCAACAGATAGGTTGAAAAAACAATAACAAAGTGATCCCGTTTCTTCCCAGAAATAAGGAATGATATCTCAACATACCATGGATCTACAACAGCGTGGTGATGAGGTTTGGCCTCGTACAGCCAGGAAATGCTTACGGCTTGGTACTGTGTTCCAACCATCGAGATAGGCCTGACAGGCAGGACTCAGTGCCAGCTGGAATCACATTGGCTTTGCTGTGGGCAATCAGCACTACTAAATGCCCACAGTTGTGGAGGATGTGGAGATGAGAGGGAGGAGGCTGCCAAGTCAGGCCCTGCATTTGATGACTGTTGATGATGGTTAATTTCAAAGCCAGACTGTGTAAACGAGTGGTTTCCCCCCCGGCGGCAAATAAAGAAAAGCTTTTGTGAGAGCAGCGTGTCGCTCTGAAGCTGCTGATACTGTCAGTTTACAGGAATAAGCTCACCTGTAAGTTCAGGGACAGGGGGAATCAGCAATACCAGCACTTGAGCTAGTACCATAAGGTTCCTGGCTTTGCAGGAGGGGAATTATGGAGTGGAGTGGTGGGGCAGCAGGCAAGCTTAGAATATTCTGTAACTGTAAAGTCAGGGATTTGATCCCAGCAACAACCATGTGTCCTGTGGAAATGTCCTTGAGCAAGACACTGAACCTTAGCCTGAACGATGTCACTGCATTACTGGCATCCTGAGTCAAAATACCCATTCAAAATGTGGAAGAAACATGCAAATCCTAATATACAAAGCCCCATTGCAGTATCACAGAAGGCTATTCATTGGGTTTGTTGAGTCTGTTTGGTCTGCGTATTACTCTTATTTTGAAATTTGGTCTGCGCATGCTAGAAGAAACATGGACGTGCAGAACTGAGCTTGCATAGTAGGGTGAATGGTGGACTTGGACTGAGTTTTCGATTTCTGAGATGTTCAAAGTGGATAGCAACAAAATCAAACTTTTGAGTATCTGTATTTCACATTAGGGATGTGCATAACTGACCAAAATCGTTTTCGAATAGTCTACTGTTCTTAAGACCGAATTTCGAATATTCGACCCCCCCCCCAAAAAAAACAAAAAAAACAACGAAATTCAGTTATTCTTTTTAATAGAATGGATCATTAAAATCAAAGGGTATTGCACATAAATAGGCACTTCAAGCGATCGTTTCGGCGTCTGGTCTAATTTTTCTCGATTCGTGAGTGATCGTGCCAAGCTGGGCAGGAAGTCAGACACAGGAACGGCATAGAGCATCCGATCAATTTTCAAAATATAACAAATTTCAAAATAAAACACCTTGATTGATGATGGCGTTGGATATCCAGTCAATATATATACATATTTCTCAGTTGTGTCTAAACTTTTACCGTCTATGTGTCTAAACAGAGAGCGAGAGAGACACAGACAAGCAGACAGAGAGAGATTGTATGTACATTTTTTGTTTTTATTTCACACTTCCTTTGGCAATATAAACGTATGTTTCCCATGTCCCTTTGAATTGAGAGAGAGAGAGAGAGAGAGAGAGAGAGAGAGAGAGAGAGAGCGAGAGAGAGAGCAACGAGCAGGCACACACACACAATCAGACAGAGAGAGATGGAGGGAGAGAGACAGAGAGAGAGAAACACCAAACCCCTACATTGAGAAAACCAGCGCAGATCGGCGCCGAACGGCGCGTGTGAACAACCAAACTCCTGCTCGCTTGATCGGCGCTGATCGCGGCGCTTCCTTTTCCTTCCGCGTCCAGTGTGACCCGGGCGTAAGGATAAGTCCTGCCGCCGAAGTAGTATTAGTACAGTAGTATTAGCCTATATTTAGGTTGTAACTAAACCATTCATTAAAAATAAATAAATAATACTAATAATATTTTTTTTCCCGACTCTGACATGAAAATCGAATGTGGAGACTGGCACGACTATTCGAAAATTCGAAAATTCGAACTCATCCCTATCCCATGTATCTGTTTTGAACCTATACCAGCAAACTGCTGGTCTTCAAGCAGCTAGATTATATCTAACTGAGAAACTTCTATGTCAGGTGTGGCAACTTCAGCTCTGACCCAGTGGATATAGCATGTGGTGTCCCCCAGGGATCCATTCTCAGACCTCATTTGTTTAATTTGTATATGCTCACTTTGGGTAGTGTAATTAGGAAACATAATAATAATAATATATATATAACATTAACTTCCAACAGTACGCTGATGACACCCAAATCTACATAGCACTTTCAATACATGAGTCCTGTAAGCGCTCGATATAAACCTAGAGAGGATAAAATGAAAAACCTATTTAACTTAATTATACACTTATGGATGTCTTATAACGTTATTATTTAACAGGTAAAACTGAGATCCTAGTAATAGGTGTTCAAGCAAAGAGATTAAACATCAGTGTTTACTTAGACCCTCTGTCACTTAAGATTATTTAGAAAGTAAGAAATGTCTCACAATGTCTCCAGAACGTCTTTCGACCTTTCAAGAAATATTTCAAAAGGTATGGGGTTTTAAGTCAGTAAGACTGGCGTGACGACAGAGCCGTGTTGTCAGACAGACGTCTCGTTTGTTTGTGTTGGCTGTTACAGCAGCATCAGTTCATCTGTGGGTTCGGTTGTACTGGAACTTTAAGATTTACTGCACTGAGAGCACATCAGGACAAACTGCTGTGTGTGACGGTACTGACTGTGGTCTGTGTGTGTGTGTGTGTGTGTGTATGAGACATGGTACTGACTGTGGTCTGTGTGTGTGTGTGTGTGTGTGTATGAGACATGGTACTGACTGTGGTCTGTGTGTGTGTGTGTGTATGAGACATGGTACTGACTGTGGTCTGTGTGTGTGTGTGTGTGTGTGTATGAGACATGGTACTGACTGTGGTCTGTGTGTGTGTGTGTGTGTGTGTATGAGACATGGTACTGACTGTGGTCTGTGTGTGTGTGATGTGTGTGTGTGTGTGTGTGTGTATGAGACCATGGTTCTGACTGTGGTCTGTGTGTGTGTGTGTGTGTGCACGTGTATCTACATGTGTTTGGTGTGTGTGTAAGTGTAAGTGTATGTGTGTGTGTGACACACACCGGAGGGGCTGGATATGGTGACGATGCGTCCCTTGGCCTGGCGCAGCAGCGGTAGGAAAGCCTTGGTGACGGTCAGCGTGCCGAAGAAGTTGACCTCCATGCAGCCGCGGTAGTTCGACATCAGCGACAACTCGGCGTCGCCGAAGTTCACACACACTCCGGCGTTGTTGACCAAACCCCACAGACCTGCACCAAACACACGTACACGTTTCACATTCCAGATATAATATATCGTTGATTATGAACTATGATTTCAAACCCAATAATTTATCATGTCAGTCTGGTTTGGATGCTGTGTCCAGGGCCAGAGCTGGAACGCACCAGAACGGCATTATGGGAGTGAATTTAACGAGGGAATCAAATTCAAATGTTTTTCTTCAATCTCTTAAGAAATAAATACAGAGCAGGACTGGTGGTTGCACAAGGCTTTGGACATTTAAACAAGTCACAAGCTGTAACTCTGCTTTTAACAGACCCCCCCACACCTTAACTCCCCTCGATGCATTTCCACCACCCGCCACAGAGAGGCAGCATTTCTCATTACAGTCAAGCAAAAGCCTACTAGCTTTTGACTTCTTGATTTGAGGCTTATCTGAAACGCTGAACACTTTTCACCACGCTGCTCCTCATGCTAAGGGGGGGGGGGGGGGGGTGTGTGTGTAGGGCTGGAGGTCAAAGATCAAAAAGATCAACTGCATTTGCCGAGTTCTGCAGCATGCCAGACTGACGAATGAGTTTCTGCCTTTCGTCTCTGTCTGAGGCACAAATAGACTTTCACCATAGGGGCCCTGCTCAGGCCTTTTCCATGACTTTCTATAAATAAGAGCTTCCATGACCTACAAACATGATTCCTATGTCACGGCCATGTTGTGTTTCTGTTTTTCCCTGCTGTCTCTTCTATGTGGACAGGCCTAGAAAGCCCATGATGCCTCTGGGTTCCCTCGCTCACCTGACATGTGGCTGATTTAGTTCTTGACACCAACAAACAGACTAGACTGGCATTCTGCTAGTTTTGGTATTTAATTATTTATGGAATCAAACTTCAGTAACTAATTAACAGGTTCTGTCAGGGTTTGAGCCGGGTCATGGTTTGTTTTTAGGCTCAGATACTATGCAGGTTTTCATTCCAGCCAATCACTACACTACGTGAATTCACTGATGAACACACCTTCAACAGAGAGGAGGAAACGAATCCCCTGGCGTGTGATTGGCTGGAACGACATCCTGCAGACTTTTTTAAGTTGTACTGTTTTGCTTGTACAGCAACACCCTGTACTGCCGACACGTTGACACAATCTTGGATGGGGCTCCTGTATTATGTGTGTGTGTATATAAGGCTCTTATCATAACCATTACAGAGTGCCAACATGCTCAAGTATAACAGATAGTATGAGTCAATCTCTCTCTCTCTCTCTCTCTCTGCTTGTGTAATCAAGTCTTGGTCGCTCTTATCTAAGCGTGACTGACCCAGAATCCCACGCTTTTGTTTAGCAATAGCCCTGGGAACTCTGCTTCGGTCTGGGCTCAACACCGGAGCTGCAGAAGCAAGAGGCTTTCAGGTTACGGTGGAAGATGAAGCGATAGAAAACATCCAAGTTGGCAGCCTGTCAAACCGAGCGCCGTGCTGGAGGACTGACCGGAAGTCCTGTCAATCCACAGACCAACGCCGGGCTCTGCCACAGGGGCGGGACTTAAGCTGCTGTAATTCACCGCCTCCAGCACACACACACACACACACACACACACACCCTGAAGAAGGTATCCTTAAATGACTCGTAGAAAGTACAGCCAGCGTTGGCCTCCACTCCAACATTAACAGTGTAATTACAAACACAGTGGAGATCTGGCCTGAGGGATGCATCCATCAGAAGACCAACATGGAGGGACTACCGCTGTTATTTCTGTGTGTGTGTGTGTGTGTGTGTGTGTGTGTGTGTGTGTGAGGGTGTGAAAAATAAGAAACACTACTCAACTATTTAACATGCCTCCATGTGCACGTCTGTGTATCTAAGTAGGCTGCTGGAATTTCCAAGAGTTGCTAATGTGGATCCCTGTGGATCCCTGTGGATTCCTGTGGTAGATCAATGGTTTTATTGAAATGTAGATCTATCATCTGTGTATTCCCTTTAATACAAACTGGTTTTGCTGGGGTTGCAGAATTTTTTAAGAGAGAATCCAGATATAAAAATACCATCTCATTTCATATAAGGAGTGTGTGGTGTGAGTATTTGTCTGTGTATGTGTGGTGTGTGTGTGTGTGTGTGTGTTTTGCTGTGAGTCTGACCTTTGAGGCCCAGCTTGGCCTTGGTGTCCAGCAGGGCCTGTTGGACCTGCTGAGGCTGAGTGATGTCCACCTGGAGGAGGGTGAGGCGGGGCGAACAGGTCCTCTGGAGCTCCCTGGCTCCGCCCCCTGACAGGTCGAGCACCGTGGCGAACACCTCGAAGCCCAGAGCGTCCAGACGCTTCGCTGCAGCCCTGCCGAAGCCACTATCACAGCCTGGAGGGACAAGGGGATGGGAGGACAGGAGGACAGGGGTGGGACAGTGTTAGGGCAGCGGTGGAGGAAACCCTACAATCACTTCCCAAACTAACAGGCTGCTGAAATGGGAAATAGAGATGCTATCCCACAATGCAACACAACCAGTTGTGATACTGCAAACAATCGAGTTTGACTAATCTGGCCAGCAGCCTGAGCACACTGCGGACGCCAACGCGGTGCTTCTCTTTCTACACAAACTTCCTTTTGTTTGTACGAACCTGATGAATTTCATTTGCGTAGCAAGTATCCTGCCAGGTTCAGTCCAACAGAAAGCCAGTACAGCGGAGCGCCACCTGCAGGCTGCTGACAGGGGAACGCATCCCAAACCTCATCCATCAGGTCTAAGAACATATGTAGTCTGAGAAACCTCAGATCTCCAGGTCTCGAGGGTTAGGGACCCACTGGGAATTCAAAGCAGTGCAATGTTCAAAAAGCATCGGGCATTAACTCTTAGCCAAAGACAGCGAGACGGGCTGTGATAAAACGGGCTTTAAAGTGGCGGTCAGCAGACTTAAAATCACTCAACACTCTGTTGAGAAACAGAGGAGCTGATTGGCTGCAGGAAGGAAACGCTGCTGAGATTTGACTGCTGCTGTAAAGTTGTTCTTACTTTTTACAGCCTGACAGGCCATGAAAAGGAAAGGAGAAAGGGAAATGTTAGTGATTTTACAGCGTAATAACAGGGGCTTATTGGCTCCAGCAGAGTTTAAAAAGGTGCAATTCACCAACATATCTTCTTGACTTCCTCATGCATGACAGTCAAATCAAGTCATAAATCAAGCCGGCCTACGACCCAGAAATTACTGAGAACTGCTGACCAGATTCCACATTGATCCATAAATTGGTGTACCAGTCGTTTTCATGCTCGAGGGGAAGATTTAATCCTATTTCGTCGAGACACAACACTAGTAATGCTGGACTGGCAAGCATGCAGAAGTAGATTGGATCAATGTGTTGAGGTTCCCCGACTGAACTGGCATGAGGAACTGAGCGAGACGCCGCCTGTAACCCTGCAGCTTATCTGAGCTGGCGGTCGAACTCCTCACCTTTCGCCTGCATCATTTCAACACTGAGTAACTAGAGAGTGATGACTCTAACATAATCCTTCCCTTCCTCCTCGATCTGTTATCTCTCTTAGGGCCATTTTAGGAGATCCAGCAGATGTTTTGGTTTGTTCTCAGGCCGTCTGACAGGCCCTGCTATCAGACCATGTCCCAGCAGCTTGGATACAAAACACTAGCTGTGTTTTGGTGCCGATCCACACTTCCCTTAGGAAACGCTTTGCTCTTTCACAAATATAGCGAGTGAGTGCACATGCAGGCATTTGATACAATTGTTTTACAATCATGTTTCGTCTTAGAGAAATTGCATTATGTTGCTTCAAACAGCTTTTAAGGAAATTGCGCAATCCTCGTCTTGTCCCGGGAGGATTCCTCGGTGTAACTTTAGAGAAACAAAAAGCAAACCCGTTTTATTTTGCTGGTCTGGAGGTAGGTGTGTGTGGATATGGCACACGATCAGGTGTAAACAGCATTTATGTAACATTGACTAGTGGAGGGTATTTCTGGAGCCAGCTTCACTGTATCTTTCTTCTCGGGACGTGACTCTGGAAATCCTCCAAGGACACAGAGTAAAAGAGCTTGCCAACGCCCTGACGATCTCGCCAGAGAGCTATTCAGACGCTGGTGCACAAAAGCTGTGCGGTACAGAACAAACAGTACAGGGAGTACTGTGGCGGATCAGGTTCTAGGTGCTAGGACTTCTGGGAAACGGGGGGTGCTGCAGAATGTGACAATTCCCTACAGAGACGTGGGTTGGGTGCCTGTTTGCATGTGCAAGTAAGACTTTCTGCAGCCTTCTGGGCAAGCATATGTGTGAATGTGTGTGTGTGTGGACGAGTGTGTGTGTCTTCGTATTTGACACATTGCTGAGATTCAGGCGCTCCCTCCCGCCTCCTCTCACTCTGCCTTTAATCTTGCATCGCCTCCATAATCTACTGACACACTGCTCTGACTCAGTAAACAACAGTAAATAAACAGAAGAAACCGAAGTTGGGGTATTTGTCTAGAAAAGAAAAGCTCTTCATAAAATACTCTTTGCATTTCTTCCACAATGTTTCTTGAAATAATCATTGGAGTACATATTTTGGTTATTGCAAACAACATGATGGGTGATTATGATGACGGGGGTTGGTTCCTCTTCAGCTCTAGTTTCATGTAAATGTCATTGCTCGTTGTACTCACTGCTCTGATATCTCAGACTAAAACTTACTCAAGTAAAAGGAGTAAATACTTCTCTATTACAGTAACCAAAGTAATAGTAATTCCTCTCCACCTCTGGAAACAACAGTTTGGATGCTGTCTTCCTGTTGAAAGATGAGAGGGCTCCATGTTGCTCCAGGCCAACTGTTCTTCAGAGGCCTCCTATCACTCAGCAGGATGAGCAACAATAAACTTTATTTCCACAGTTACAAAGTACAACAATAATATATAAAATCAAATAAGTCAAGACAATAAAAAAAGTAGCTGACAACGATAATCTGAGACTCTTTCTCTTCATCGCTGGTTTCGCCAGCTCATCGGGGTGACCCGGACCACACACTCTACATTCCCCTGACAGTCCAGTGTTGCACCATCGCAGCATGCTGCCTTCTTTTCCATTGGAGGGACGGGAGAGGCCGCTTCATGTTACATACGCTTTTAGGTTGACCTGCAGCCAGAGAGAGAGAGAGAGAGAGAGAGAGAGAGAGAGAGAGAGAGAGCTGCAGCCTCTCCTACTGCCGTCTGACTGATGAAGACACCCCACCCAGATGTCCATGGCCCTGTCCCTATAAGGACAGTGTGTTCACTAGGTAACCCAAGGAGACAGAAACAGCCAGAGTGTAAAGGGATCGTTGAGGAAGAGTATTAATCTCCGTAAACAAGACAGTTTGGGGTTGCAACTCGCTTTCCCCTGGAACACATGGCCACGTTATCGCCACACTGATTTGGCTCGGTGAGAGTGAAGGGCGGGGTGTGGATGTTGTGCAGGGAACAGCATTATGCAACCGCCGAGTGCTCCGAGGGGCCCCCAGATAAAGAAACAAAAGTGGGGCCGTGCGGTCGGTGCAGAGGGCCGCGGTCGGACGAGCATGGAGTGATGTCCGAGGTCAAAGGTCACATCTGTGTCTGGGTGGAGGTCTTGACGCCATGCCTCAACAGAGCAATCCAACTGAAGCTCGGTTAACGTATGGAGGTTAATGATGAAAACATTAGAGATTATCTTCACAGCAACAAGAAAACTGAGAGGAGAATGTTCTTGGTATTGGAGAACGTATGTGCATGCAGCAGTGCAGACTCAATACTCCACTGTGTTTCATTGCACTCATTCATTTAAACATGAATGTATATGAAACATGCCACAGCAGAAACCAGGTTTTGTGGGACCAGATGATGGACTGGACGCCAACATGGTCTCCTGCTGCTGGAGCACATCCACTCCAACTTTGAACATCACATCCTGTGTCCTGACCTCTCATCATCCAGGTGTTTTGCTCATCGCTCCATCTTCAGTAGTTGTTGGATATTAAACATTTCTAAACACATCCTCTGAACTTTTGACCCTCGAATATAGCTTACTTGCATTCTATTCATATTTTGATGTTGCTGTGCAGATTAGTTAAAGTCTGCCATCACAGGACGCTGTGGTGAGCAGACTCAGACAGGTACAGGGATTCTCAGAATTGCGGGGCTAAAACCCCCTCCTGCATGATTGCTCCATATCCTGTTCTGAAGAATCAGTTATGAAAGTTGTGTGTTCAACTCTATATAACCCCTGTGCAAGTGTGAATAAACTCAGAACCTTGCTTGTTGTTGTCACTTTGTTCTCCGAGCTCGTGCTTGACAACCTTCAATCACAGGACAGAGACACAGGACACAGAGCCAGTGCAGAGCCTCAAGAGTTTCCAACAGTAGTAGTGTAGGAAATCCCAGCAGGTCGACCGGTACCTCCAACACCAACAACCATGCTACGTAATAACTAAATCAACCACAGATGGAGCGTAACCATCAGAAAAACCTAATTGTTGGTGTCACCCATTTACCAGACGAGCAGTACATTGTCAACAACGTGTCACTCCAGGCAGCTTCATAGACTTTTCAACCTGAGAGAGAGATTACATAAAGCTTACGGTAGATGTATTGCACAACATACTTTGCCTCAACTCAGTGATGTTGTGCTTGTTCAGTCGACGATGCGCTCCTCATAGTGGTTAGCTCAGGTTTGAGGAGCGTATGGGCAAGGCTGAGTAATTTTGGTTAAAGAGAGTTTTCAGTCCATTCCCACTAGAATTCAGTCTTTACTGAGGCAGCAGGAGAGTTGAGAGGGACACAGGAGAAAAAGCCCTGGTCGGATTTGATCCCAGACCAGCAGAATCACATTGCGTTCTGGAGCTGTGGGAACAAGTTCTTAACAACTCAGTGTGCTGACCTTCCTTCTTTCTCTCCTGTTACATTGATTTTTCACTAAATAAAGTCTGATCAACCACGACATCACCAGCCCATCCTTCTCTCATTGGTTCAAGCATATGAACTGAACTGAGTCTGAACTTTCCTCCATCAGAACAGCTCTGTTTCTTTTGCTTGTTTCTGTTGGAAGTCAGACAAGTCACTATGTAACTGAAATCCCCGAAAGAGTGATTTGGTCTCCTGGGAATGCCTCCTGGCTCCTGGCCAGAGACCAGCTCCTCCAATGGCTTCAAGGGGAATACCAGGGGTCCATGTTCTGGTTCGGGTCTTGATCACAGATGTTTATTCAAGAATTCTGCTTGGTAATTAGCTGATGGATCCCATTTCAACCCTGTTCTTCGGTCTGAGCTGTCCTGGGGGCTCAGAGGGATCAGGCACATATCACATATCACAACCTCCCTTGTTTGAATCTGTCAAACAGACGCTGATGATCTGTCACGGCTACAGAAGTTCAGTAAGATTGAAATGCCCTGAAAACATGTTGATGTTGATGTCGATACAACGGCTTGCATCACTGTTGCATCACTAAAATGAAAGTAGAGATGATGTCCGCAATCGTCCACATCTGCTGCCTGCATCATTGGTGACATCGGGACCTGAATATCCTCATATCAGTTAAAATCAGGCTCAAAAGCTGTTTTGTGCTTGTTTGGGTAGACAGTGAACCTGCCTCTTCCTGCACGTGTTCGCTGGGTAATTAGAAATATTGGTTCCTGTTTGATGTGTGACTGGCTACAGCTGCTGACAGCAAACTGACAACAGAAAAAGAAAAAGTTTTAATTACTGGCAGGCAGGAAGCACCAGTCCTCATCATTACACAAGTGGACCTGGCAGACATCTCGGAGTGGACGTCGATGCACCACCTGAAGCTCAACCTGGACAAGACTGAGCTGGTGTTCCTCCCGGGGAAGGGCTGTCCGCACCGAGACCTGGCCATCACCATTGATAATGCTGTGGTGACGTCAACTCGGACTGCGAGGAATCTGGGTGTGACCCTGGACGACCAACTGACGTTCTTGGCAAACATTGCATCAGTGACACGCTCCTGCAGATTCCTCCTCTACAACATCAGGAGGATTCGCCCCTTCCTCACTGACAAGGCAGTGCAGGTGCTCATCCAGGCTCTTGTCATCTCCCTCCTGGACTACTGCAACTCCCTTCTTGCTGGTGCCCCGGCGTCTGCCATCAGACCTCTGGAGCTTGTTCAGAAAGCTGCAGCTCGTCTGGTGTTCAACCGCCCCAAGTTCTCCCATACAACTACCCTTCTCCGTTCTCTACACTGGCTCCCTGTAGCAGCTCATCCAGTTCAAGACCCTGGTGCTAGCCTATAGGGCAGTGAAAGGAACAGCTCCTTCTTACCTCCAGGCTATGGTCAAGCCTTACACCCCCGCCCGACCACTTCACTCTGCTGCCTCGAGGCGACTGGTTGCCCCGTCACTCCGAGACTACTGGTGACTAGTAGTTCTCTACCTACCTATGTTGAATGACCTTATTGTAAGTCGCTTTGGATAAAAGCGTCCGCTAAATGACTGTAATGTAATGTATAATATGAAGATGTAAAATAAAAGTGCACAAGCAACCAAGACCAAGAGCAGCATGCAGCATGCAGCATGCATCATGGATCATGGATCATGGATCATGTGGACCGCAATGGGACAATTTCAGTACTTGTATTGCGTGGCATTATCCTTCAACGCAACAGTTTAGTCTCAAGACCTTCTATACGACCCGGCACAGCCCCCAGCCTCCCTGCAGATGTCTGCGGTTCCCAATGAGTCCGAATGCATGGAGGTTTCCTCAGCTGCTGTCCCACCAAGGCTGCCCACTCAGCAGAGGGAGGCATGACGCCAAGCTGCAGAGCTGCCTGGTCAGCAGCCCTGTGACTGCAGCCCTCATCCTTCAAGGAATGTGCCTCTTTGTATCACACTTCAATTGGCTTTCTAAGAGGTTTACCGGGGCTTTATTTTCCATCGTCTGCTCTTATTTACAGAGTGACCTTGTGGTGACCTTTAACAGCTTTCGGGAGAGCCAATTAAGTGAGGCTGCTGATTGAGGTCTCAGACGTAGAAGATGAAGGTTTAAATCTCTTCTCAGAAGGTCTGCAGGATTATATGGAAGCTAACCCAATTTACTGACTGTAAATAAAGTCGTTTTTAGTTTGCTATTGTTTGAAACATAAATTGACAAAAACAAGAACCCAGCAGGAGGTACTGGAACCCTCCGTCCGATCTCCTGGCTCCTGGCTGTAATGTAATAATTCCCTGAGGACGTGGAAGAAGTGGATTTTCAACATGGTGTACAATGCGGGCCTGGGGATTTTGAACCTTGTTACCATGACGCTAGACGACCTCCTAAGGCCCCTGGCCAATGGGCAGCATGTGTCTAGAGCATATGTTGACCTGATTTGGGATTACCTTGGCACTGCACCCCTCATACTGTTAACCCCACGGTGTAAGGAATCAGACTGACATTTACAATCAGAAATCAAGACCGGATTCTGGATTTGTTCTGGTTTTAATGGGTTAATTCACTCAATTCAGGTACATTCTCTACAAAATTCCAAACTTGGAAATCACTTATAATAAAAAATACTTCCTAAACTCTGCTAAGAGATTATTGTGAATAAATGATCTATTCAATTGAATTGGGCTTATCGTCTGAATGTCAACAATTCATTCCTCTGATGTTCCTAAGAGACTTTATTAACTGACATTGTGTGACCCACATTTCTTCCATCCTTCTCTATCTAAGAGCTCTCCTTTCTGTGTGGGAGGTTATTGATGGAAATGTTGACCACACCTTTGTTCAAAGTCTGAGACAAGGAGCTGTTCGCCCACACCAGCAGCAGATTAACAGGACAGCTCACCTTCAAATCCCCCAAAACAAGGTCACCATGCAGCAGACATGACACCACCTTCCAGATGGTTCTGAGTCCCCAAACCTCTTTCACTCACAGAAATCATCACAGGAAGATAAAAATGTAATCTGTAGGAGGTTATCTGCTGCCAGGTAACCAACCGGTGTGTTTCTGTTTGTCTGGTAGAATAATGAAGGGTTTAGTTGTTCATGTGTTCATGATAGACACACACACAACACACAACACACACAACACACACACACACACACACCTCACAAACTCTGTTACACATACACTAACACAGAAGGCAGTGTTTAGACACACACACACAATTGCGTAATCCCAGGTCACTAGAAGTCACTGCTCCCTGTTAACATGATGCACATTACAGTACATCAGTTACACATTACCCTGTTTTTATATAATCCCGTTCATCTCTAGATTGGATTATCTGGTTAACTATGAAACAAAGAGCCTTAAACCAATCGGCCATTTAATTGTTTGTGGTGCAACCAAAACGTGATTAAATCTGCTCGGAGACACTGAACGCAGCAGCTGATCCAAGATCTGACCACATCATGAGAAATGAGATTTACGGCGGCTGACATGCAGGGACACCACAACCTGCTGTAGCTCTCACACCAGGCACCGATCCCAAACAACGTAAACCAATCAGGCTAATCCTTAAACTTCCTGTCAGACTGGAGTCAGATAGCAGCTGAACACGATCAGTAACACTAACCCAGAAACAGAACGAGGCTAGAAACTGCACTGCGTGTTGGGTAGCTGACTAAACCAAACCAACTTCAGCTCTGACCAGACGGACGGTGGCTGCTGAGCGGTCGGTTTCTCACTGAAATGTAATAATCTGCTGTAATATGAGGGATTCCCGTCCCGTGGATCCATCTGAGGCATTAATCTCAACTTTATTTCTCAAGTTTTCCCAAACAGAAAAACTCTCACAAAAATATGAATACATGCTTTTTCCTTACAAGCCCTCTCTCTCTCTCTCTCTCTTCGTATAGTTTCCATCACTTCAACACAACTTACTAAGATGTTTACAATGAGTTCACATCATAAAAATGTAGGTGAGGGTTTACAGGGGATTGCCCTCCACTACCCCCCCCCCAACACACACACACAGGCTGACACAGAAACCTGGATTGCGGCAACGCCGGCTCTTACCTGTGACGACGACGGCCTTGCCCTCGGCGGGCAGGGCGGGCACCGCGGTGTTCCTGGCAGAGTAGAGGCAGCAGGCGAGGCAGAGCACCGCCAGCACCAGGACGGCTGGCAAGCAGAAAGCCCAGATCCTCTCCACCAGCACGGTGGCGCCCAGCCAGGCCACCAGGGTCGGGGCGGTGCTGATGTGGGACGCCAGGACCTTCTTCATGGCCCCGCCGACGAACACCGCCAGCACTCCCATGTATATCCAGAAGGGCAGGGTGTAGTCTTCCATCATACGAGGGGGGGAAGCACACTGGGGCTGGGATGGAGCTGTGGGGGGTCTCCTCTGTCTGTCTGTCTGCCTGTCTGCCTGTCTGTCTGTCTCTTCACTAAAAGGATGGGATCAGGGCTGGACCAGTAACCATGTGCACCCCAGCTTTTGCTCAGAACCCAGAGGAATAAATGTCTGCAAGATCTTTGTGTCTCTGCTTCTTCTGTCTGTCTGTCTGTCTGTCTCCGTCCTCCGTCTCCTGTCTCTCCTCTCTCCTGTACACTCAGCAGACTCTAGATCAGCCAACACACACTGATTCCTGGAGTAGAAGCCAGTGCACAAGCTCTCCTCTGCCTCTCCAGTGTATATATAGAGGAGGGGAGGGACTAAGGCAGCCTTCATCTAATCTGTACCCAATGGCCAAAGTTTTACGGCAGTTTAGCACCAGCACCCCCCACCCCCCAAACACACAAGCCACCACCTCACCACCACACACACACACACACACACACACACACACACACACACACACACACACACTCTCTCTCTCTCAGTGTCTTTGGCTCGCTCTCTGTATCTCTCAATCAGTTTGGCTTTATTTCCATGACCTGCCTGCTTGTGTTGCCAAAGCACTCTTGGATATTAACAATATCAAATGTGCACAAGTGAAAGCAAGTTCATGCATGAACACAAGATTTACAGATATTTATTTAATGGCTCAAAATAAATTAGAAACAATAAACAAAACCTTCCAGGGATTACAGGAGGAGTGACTGAAATAGTATTCATCTTTATTACATTTTATTACGCTTTGTCTGGTTATTCTCCTGCTCCCTTTATCTCAAGTCACATTTCACACACACACACACACACACACACACACACACACACACACACACTTCGCCTTTCTTATCAAATATAATAGTATTAGTGTGTCAGGCTATAAATATAATGACATCAGCCAGACTGTGACTAGATATCTCTTATCTATCGGAAGACACAGAGGGTCTGTCAAGGTGTGGAGACAGACAGACAGACAGACAGACAGACAGAGAGCTGCAGGGTCTTCTACAAGCCTCAGCTCGCAGCAGGCTGGTAGCAGACAGCCGGCAGCTTCCTTCTAGTCTACGGAGAATAAACAGTGTGTCGAGGTCAGGGGTCGGTATCGGGAACAACCTGGACCAGGCGTTGAATCTGCCATGGAAACAAACCTTTAAATACACAACCTTGTTCCACCTTTCAACCACAATACCTCTTTTGCAATTAGAGAGAAAGGCAGGAAGAGAGATCGATATAGCGATGAGGAAGAGAGGGGGCTGGGCCATTGGTCGATCAACTTCTTCATTTTCAAATTCCAACCAGGCGGTATTTTAACTGAGTCTCTCGTCAATATTTCCAACCTCTGTTGTCTATCTAATCTCCTGGTGCCCTGAGTGACTTTGATGTGAGTGTGTAGGATCAGGTGAACAGCCCAGTAGGAGCTTCCTAAGAGGGCCAGTAGTCTAACATGATTAGAACATGACTAGGTGATCTAGTCACACTCAAGTGCGAACCCTTTTCCCTTAATCCGTCCTACTGCAGGGAGTGGAACATACAGCGCGTCAGAGGCTTCCCTTCACGTGTCTTTAGCTCACCTGCCTTTCCGCCGCTGGCACTACCGACCAGGCTTTACACTGGCCACCACCGTATTCTGTCCCTTCAGAATAAGAGCCACAGCACGCGACAAACCTGAACTGAGAGTTACAGTAACTGGTACAACAGGTAGAGCAAGGCACTACCATTGGCAGGGTTAGGGGTTAGATTTCAACACTTCACTGACAGTACGGAAACAATAGATCAGAAGTAGAGGAAAAAAAACGCCGCACTGCAACTGCACACAGCAGCACGGACATCATCAAAAACCGGATTAAAACATGTCTGGTGGACATTGGGGTCAAAACTCAAATCCCTCCTGTGTAGTTCAATATGTAGAGCTAGGTGCTAACACTGCCAGGGTTGTGGGATCCATTCCCATTGGGTGCACCCATTCTAAAAATGTGGTGTAAGTAAGGCAGTATAAAAACATCTTACGTTATGATATTACAGGTTACAGTATCTCTCTGGGCGTCTCCATGTATGTCCAACCTAGTAATGGCCTGTCCCAGAGCAGAATGGTCTGAACCCTGACTTTTTCTTGCCTAGTCTAGCATAGCAATATTGCAGCACATTGTGCCAAGCATGCCTCCACCTAGCTCTGAATAAAGCAGCCCATTCCAGACAAGCGTCCAAGAGCCAAGTGGTGGCTGGCAGTGGGCAAGCGCATCACATCTTCTGCCATCAGGGCTGCTCCAAGAATCCACTGTGCTGGGGTTTCAGAGAACTGTCTAAAAACAGACTGTGACACTATTGGCTGTTTGTGTTGATGCTGGCTGCAGCAGCGGATCTCCCAGGCCTCATTAGGGGCTGACCGGCCTGTGACATGACGGAGGCAACAAGCAGTACCTGGACCTGTTCCTAGAGGGCAATGGCAGCGCTGTGGGCTGTTGGTGCAGACAGACGATGGACAGGGGACATTCAAATGTTGCAAGATGCTGAGTAAGCATGATTATCTAGAAAAATGTCAAACAAGCTATTTTGTTATATGATTTGATATGGTCAAAAATGGTGATTCATCTCCATGACCTTGTCAAATTGTCCTTGGTAAGACATGAACCCCAACCTGATCCAGGGGTGCTACCCTTGACCTCTGACCCCTCTGGTGAAATGTAGACATGTATGAGAGCATGATGTCTCAGAGCAGGGTGATGAGGAACTAACTTCCACTGGGTGGAATAGGGTGATTGATGTGCTCTAGAAAATCTAGGTTCAACTTTCAACCCTTATAAGGGATGCAGAGTTACTGAGGTCAGTAAACTCACAGAACCTGAGGTCTGCTCAGGTCCAATCAGCTAGCTCATTGAGTTGCTATGGTGATCCATATTTTAACCCTGATTCTAAAGATCTCCATTGTTCTGCTTCGAGCTCTAAGTTAAACTCAATCCTCTAATGAATGAGTTTCCTTCTGGGATGCTGTGCATGCACTGGGATGCACTGAACATTTTGCAGGTTTGAAGATTCAGGATAATATGCTCACTACATGTGAGGAATCAGCTCCCACTCTCTCTCCCCTCTGCATTCTCTTGTTCCTCTTTCTTTTAGTTAGTATCTCTATCCACGTTATCTCCAATTTCTTTTTCTTCCCTGCAGCTCTTTTCTCCCATATCTCCCCTGTTTCTCTCTCTCTCTTCTCGCACACAAAAGGCAGAACAGTGGGTGTCTGTTTCTTGCTGGAGAACACCATGACACACTTAACTGGGTTTGGAAACTTTAAGCCTAACTGGGTTGCAGTTTCATTCCACTGAGCACTATAGGACAGACCGACAGCGGCACACACAAAAGTGCTGTTCTTTTTCCGCAAATTTGGCATTAAGTTCCACTGTTACGCCGATGACACCCAAATTTACATACCTGTCAAACCAACCGATAACACCCAATTAAAAAAATTAGACGCCTGCCTATCGGAGGTCAAATATTGGTAGTCCTTAAACTTCTTACTACTTAATGGCAACAAAACTGAGATGCTGATTGTAGGACCAGCTAGACAGTGCAACTCGACCAAATCAGTTCCACTTTGAACTCTGTGGCCTGGCTTGTGTGGCTACGCTACGCTCCATACCAATGAACATGAAAGTTTTGACAGATTTAAGCACTAGACTGTAATGTGTCTAGTGTAGCAGCCACATCAGTCTTAATAAAGGACACCAGTCTAGCTGCCCAGTGGACCTCCAGTTGCTGTTGACATGGAAGATTCAGTCTTTGCAGTCCTGAAACCCAGACAAGATGGCTAAAATCTATATCTAGTATCTATCTAGTATCTCTATCTAGTATCCTGACCATCTGTATGGAAGGACAAAGCTGCTCTTTTCCAGATTTAGTTAAATCAGAATCACTTTAATATGCCATGTACAACGAGTGCATGAGGAATTTCAATTTGTTAACTGATGCTGACAAATTTAAGCGTATTGACAATACAGGATTGACACAAGGTGTAGGACATAACATAAAACAACAACAACATATAACATAAAACTCACACATAGTGCAGACAAGACATACTGCAGGACAGTAGACCTAAAATGAACACTGCGTCATTCTATAAGTTGGTGGCATGATGAGAGACATTCTTTTCAGCAGATTAAATGCCGTTTTAAATGTTCAAAAATAAATGGGATTTACATCACCCACAATCATGGCCTCATCAGCAAACTAATTTTACTCTGAGATAAAAGTAGTGTACCAGAAAGGGACTTAAAAAAATAAAGGAAATTAAAGCTGCAAGGAATTCATGTGTGTTTATTTCAAGACTTATTTGGTTGTATGCTTCCTTCAATGTTGAACTGTTAAATTATTAAATGTGGCCAAAGTCAGGGTGTTGCAAAATGAAGGAGTCATGGGCAGACCCTGGAAACGTTGCACAAACACACGGTGATGGTAACATGCATTCAGTCGATGGCACCTGTGCATCAGTGGCCTATATATACAGTCATGCTTTAAAGTTTGTGAACCCTACAGGGGTGGTTATATTATAGAGGAATAACCTTATAAAACCCTCATATCCTAAATAAAACATACCAAATATATTTTCATTCTTCATCATTCTTATTTAACAACTCAGATATCCCTGTGAGCAAAACAATGTGAACTCTTTTTCACCCACTCCTTTTCCTTATGAAGCTAATATTTAGATGGCCCATGCAGGTAAATTGACAGCCCGCCAAGTAACATTTTGTTTTGGATTAATTTCAGGTGTTGTAATACATGAAGCTGGAGATTCGCCAACCTAGTTTTCAAATGAGATGATGGCGCGGCCGTGTCTAGACGCCGTCGTGGTAGCTCCGTGGAGATTGTGCGTTTTTTTAGTTTTTGTGTTTGTTTTTAATATCTTTTTTTGCTCAAACACATCGGCACTAACATCCTACGAACGCAGCACACTTTTGGACATAAACTTTTGCGCAAAACAAAGGTTTTTGTCCACTTTTCCCATCGACCCAGCGTGGCCGGCAGAGATAGTACGAGCGAGCCACAACGACAGCAGTGGAGACTCACCTACGGGGAGACGAAGGAGGAAACATCGGGGAAAACGGAGCGGAATTCGGAACAGACTGAGAGTTCAAGCCCACCGTCCACCTCTGCCCAGCATCCTTCTTGCTAACGTCCAGTCTCTGGATAATAAGTTGGATGATGTTAGGGCGAGGATTAGATTCCAACGGGACATGAGGGATTGTAACGTCTTTTGTCTGACGGAAACATGGTTGACCCCGCTGGTGCCGGATCGAGTCATATGCCCAACCGAGTCCTTCTCTGTTTTCCGTGCGGATAGAACGGAAGAGTCTGGCAAATCTAAGGGTGGAGGGGTTTGCTTCATGACCAACAACAAGTGGTGCAACCCCAAGGACATCAAGACTCTTTCTCGTTCCTGCTCGTCGAACCTGGAACATCTGACTATCTCATGCCGTCCATTCTACCTTCCCCGGGAGTTCAGCTCGGTCATCACCACAGCCGTCTACATACCACCACAAGCGGACACCGACGTAGCACTATCGGACCTACATGATGTGTTATGTCGGCATCAGAACAAGCATCCCGACGCGGCTATGGTGGTGGCTGGGGACTTTAATAGGGCGAACCTAAAAAAAGTCATGCCGAACTTTCACCAGCACATTACGTGTGCTACCAGAGGGGAAAGAACGTTGGACCACTGCTATACGCCGTTCAAGAGAGGCTACAAGGCTGTCTCTCTCCCTCCGTTCGGCAAATCAGACCATGCCGCCATTTTCCTGCTACCGGAGTATAAACAAAGGATAGCACGGGAAGCGGTAGTGACGAGGGACGTAAAGCGGTGGTCTGACCAATCAGAGGCTGAGCTACAGGACGCTCTGCGTGACGTCGACTGGGACATGTTCCAATCCAGTTCCAGGGACGTCAGCGAGTTTACGGAAGTAGTAACGAGCTTCATAGCAACGCTAGTGGATACCATCGTCCCCATGGTGAAAGTTAGGTCCTTTCCTAACCAAAAACCGTGGGTTGATAGATCCATCCGCGACGCTTTGAACGCCCGCACTGCTGCCTATAACTCCGGTCTTGTATCCGGCAACATGGACGAGCACAAGGCAGCGTCCTATGGACTGAGAAGGGCGGTGAAGGAGGCCAAGAGGAGGTATAGGGACAGAGTGGAGTCGCAGATGGAGCAGCGCGACACCAGACGCCTATGGCAGGGGCTACGGACTATAACGGACTACCAGGGCAGACCCCCCGCAATTGTGAGTGCCGACGCATCCCTAGCGGAGGACCTGAACTCATTCTATGCACGGTTTGAGGCTAGCAACAACAGCGCTAGCTCGCCGGCTAACAACATCACCGTTAGCGCAACCGGAGTGAGTTCTACCGCTGGGGATGAACACACACTCTCTGTGACCGAGCACAGTGTGAGGAGGGCTCTGACAAGGGTGAACACCAGGAAAGCTGCTGGTCCAGATGGCATATCTGGGCGAGTACTGAAGACCTGTGCTAATCAGCTAGCGCCAGTGTTCACCACTATATTCAACATCTCCCTGGCTGAGTCTGTGGTCCCCGCCTGCTTCAAGAGATCCACTATTGTCCCTGTGCCCAAGAATGCTTCTCCAGCATGCTTGAATGACTACCGACCGGTGGCCCTCACCTCGGTGGTCATGAAATGCTTCGAGAGGCTGATAAAGGACTACATCTGCGCCTTCCTCCCTTGCTCCATGGACCCGCTGCAGTTTGCTTATCGTCCCAACAGATCCACGGATGATGCTGTCTCCCAGGTACTGCACACCACACTCTCTCATCTGGACAGCCGGAAGGGGGGCTATGTGAGACTGCTGTTCATTGACTATAGTTCAGCTTTCAATACCATAGTCCCCACCAGACTGGCTGGCAAGTTGATTGAGCTGGGACTGAACACCCCCCTGTGTGCCTGGATCCTGGACTTCCTGACCGCCAGGCCCCAGGTGGTCAGGGTGGGTAGACACACCTCCAACCCCCTCACCCTGAACACAGGATCCCCCCAGGGTTGCGTCCTCAGCCCCCTACTGTACTCCCTGTACACACATGACTGTGTGGCCAGGTTCAGCTCCAACACCATCATTAAGTTTGCGGATGACACAGTGGTGGTGGGCCTGATCTCTGACAACGACGAGAAGGCCTACCTGGAGGAAGTTGCTGATCTGTCACTCTGGTGCCAGGACAACAGCCTCCTCCTGAATGTCACCAAAACTAAGGAGCTGATTGTGGACTTTAGGAGGACACAACAACAGAGGACGTACTCACCACTGGGGATTAATGGGACTACTGTGGAGAGGGTGAGCAGGTATAAATACCTGGGAGTCCACATCACTGATGATCTGACATGGTCCACACATACAGACACTCTGGTGAGAAAGGCGAGGCAGCGCCTTTACCACCTCAGGCAACTGAGGAAATTTAAAGTCTCCCGGAGGATCCTTCAGTCCTTCTACTCTGGAGCTGTGGAGAGCATCCTGACAAGAAGCATCACTGCCTGGTTTGGCAGCAGCTCCGCTCAGGACAGGAAGGCTCTGCAGAGAGTAGTGCGTTCGGCTGAACGCACTATTGGAACTACACTCCCCACCCTGCAGGACTTGTACACCAGGAGGTGCAGAACCAGAGCCTGCAGGATCATGAGGGATCCTCACCACCCTAACAACGGACTGTTTCAGCTGCTGCGGTCAGGCAAGCGCCTCCGTAGTCACGCTGCCAAAACAGAGAGACTGAGACGGAGTTTCTTTCTTATGCACACACACACTCACACACACACACACTTAGGTAAAGACTACACATAATTTATATTATATTATACATACAATTTTCCCTTTTTTTACTATATTTTTTATAAAGTGCTCTTATTGTAAATATTGTGTTGTTTTTTATATAGAGCTCTTAAAAACTGTGACATTGTAAATATTGTGTTGGTTATTGTAAATAGTGTGAACCTGTTATTTTGCACATTTCTGCTAAGCATTGCCACTTTGCATTTCACTACACACCTCGTGTGTGTATGTGACAATTAAACTTCTTGAATCTTGAATCTTGAATCAATCTTGAACAATTAAGATTTAACGCTGCCAAGTGCGGAAAGTGTGTTAGTAAACTACACCGACCATAATATGGACTTGACATAAGGGAGACCACACGTGATTCAAAGAAATTCAACCCATAATTTATTAGAAACTAAATAACCATAATTGAAGATGAATGTGTACGTCTGTGAGGAATGAGTGGAGAGGTGGTGTGGGGGTGTTGTATGGTAAAAGGAACCAAAAGGGGCGTACTTCAATTTCTATTTCACTGACATTACAAGCAATCCAAAATCACGAGTGCAAAGTTCAGAACCTTAGTGTCACAATAGAGACCACAGAGTGATCATGTAAGAGCAAAGTGCTTGGAAAAGAAATAGAGCAATATCTAAAGAGGGGGAAAGGGATCTTAGACAGGAAGAGAAAACAAATAGAAAGGGGATATCATTCAGTGGGGAGAAGGTGACATGAAGTAAAACATGAAGATGAGATTTCAAAGGTCATTCCACCATTGGAGAGCCAGGAGGGAGAAGAGTCCAGACCAGGTGAAGAGAAACCTGGTGAGCTGATGTACAGAGCTGGACATCACCTGGAGGTATGAGCGTTGAACACGACCAGGCATACAAGCAGCCAGCGGAGGCAGCGAAGGAGGGGTAACACGAGGGGGTTGAAGATGAAGTGGGCTGCAGTGCCCTGGATGAGTTCTAGGGGCTGGAGGGAGTGTTTTAGGAGGCCAGCAAGGAAAGGAACGTTGCAGTAGTCCAACTAAAGGTTGAGCAAGGAGCTGGGCTGAGTCCCTGAGGGAGGGAGGGTCCGATTTGATGTTGTAGAGCGCAAACCAGCAGGACAAAGTTGTGGCTGTGATGTGGACCTCTTGGCACTTACAATGATTACAATCACTACCAGTTGTGGGTCAGTTGATTAGCTGGCGATGTAGTTGGGGAGCGTCCTATTCTTAGCAGCTTGGGGGTGAAGAAAGCTTTGAGCAGTTAGCCTATAGAAACTGACCACAAAGTGTTAAGAGCCTATCTACACACAAAGCCATAGTTTAGTAGTCAAGACACACACAGACTCAGAACAATGGTATGAATTCCCTTTAGATTCCCAGATTTAGGTCAGTGTGTCAGAGATTTCCTTTGCAGAGTTGAAGTCACTGTTTTGGCCTCAGCGGTCCAGTCCACACCAGCTGCTCTACAAGGCAACTTCATTTTTCCCAACTTAGCTCCAGGGCTTGTTGGCGGACTGATATGAATCCCAGAATGTCAACAGTTAAAAATGCAATGCATTTTTACTGTCTATGTACCTTTTGTACATCTGAGTCCACGAGTCCACAATGAGATTAACACTAAACAAGAGTGTTCATGGAGGATACCAAGGAGGAAACCACTGCTCTCCACTAAAAACATTGCTGCCTGTCTCACGTTTGCCAAAGATCACCTGATGTTCCACAAAGCTGCTGGAACAATGTTCTGTGGAAAGAGGAGACAAAAATGTAATGTTTTGACATGCATACCAACAGCAAAACCTCATCCCAACCTGAAGCATGGTGGAGGAGCATCATGGTTTGGGGCTTTGCTGCCTCAGGGCCTGGACAGCTTCAATCACTGAGGGATCAATGAATTCTCCAGGAGAATATCAGGGAATGCATTTTAACATTGGGCCTGGTTTAAAGTTCTGCAGGTTTTAAGTGGATTGCTTTCTTTCCTGTTTCTGCAGAGGCATGACAATGAAATAACTGACGTCTTTAACTCAGTTTTTTTAGGATGATGATGCACAAACATTTAATTTGAAACTTGGAACATTATTTAGTTCAAAACATTATCAATTATAATGAACAGAATCTGAAGTTATTTAGGTTTTTCTGCTTAATTAAATCCATGGAGGTTATAATTATCTTGCCTCCTACACTTATTCTACTTTATCTGTAGGATTAAAAAAACATTTAAATATGTTAATGTTAATATTTTAACATTAAAAAATAAAAAGATAAGGGACACAAAAAACTCTTAGAATTGCATTACATCTATAAAAATTATATGGACAATTAAATAACTGACTTCCCTGTGCTCTCAAAACCAACAGTCCCGTGACCATCGGCCAGAGTAGAGCTCTACCAAGCTGGCTCACTGAGATCCTCTGTCCCCCTGAAACTGGGGTGGACCCAGTAGACCCTGTAGGCCAGGACATAACCCTTATGTCCAGAAGATTAACATGTTAGATTTAGATTACATTTTCTCAGAAGGAAAAACTAATTTTGTAACATTCAGCTGTCTTGTCGTGGTTTATGAGTCAGTGAGCAAACTTTGAACAATATCTGTTAAGGTTATTATAGTTTTAAATTGACCTACTTTTATTTTTCAGATTTACACAACCTGCTGCCTCGATGAACTTTAGTAGTAAGGAGCGTGTCTATTTACTAAAGAGACACTGTTTGGTAAGAGAAGGTCAGGTATTTTTACATCAACATTTGGGGCACATTCATTACAGTGTTAATTTAACGGCTCAACAGAAGATGTTCTTGCTCTGTCAACTTCGACAGCTCAACATGTTCCAACCAATCCTGGTGTAATTCTACAGAGCCACCATCATCCATCACAGTCTGGTATGGATCTCCTCCCACTCCAAGGCAAGACTGCATCATCGGCTGAGAGGGTAAGGGGGCGGCCAGAAACAGATGAAACATATGAAGTTCATATTTGGCCCCGTCACTCTGAATGTGAAACGGATGCGTGGCGTTTTTGGATAATCTGAAAGTAGAAACATGGATGCAAGGGCAAGCTCCTCGCTACTGTCGAATGAAGGCTCCACCGCCGAAAAATGTTTAAATGGTTTCAAGTTTTGATGTAGGAAAACGTTACAACAGACGCGTAAAAAGACCATCCATCAAGGTATCAGCCCCATAGAGAATACACTGGCTCAATCTGTTGTTGATGGATTCAACATCTGTCTGGAAGATGACTCTGAATTAGTGTTGACATCACCCACCACCAAACAGTTACACAATGCAGGACTGACACACTGGTGGAGGTGACTGCCATAGGGAACAAACCATGTTGCAGGTCAAATTCCTTGTGCATCTGTTGAACCTCACAAATGAAACGGTTCTGATTCAAACCTCCTTGTCAGTTGACCTGGAGTTCACTCTCCGAAAGGCTTTGAGGTTTAAGGTTGTTTCAGAAATCTTTTACTTTTTTAACTTTTCTTTACGTTGACAATTGTATGGAGTATTGATACTAACAGAATAATGATCAGCAGGGCAGAAATGGTCAAAAGAATAAAAGTGGAAACTATTTTGATTGATTTTCATTTATTTCAGTTTTGGATCGTTTTATTTTTCATTTGAATTTAAATTCAGTTTGTCACTAAAAGGCTTTTCTCAAGCGTTAGTATTGATTTTGTTAACTAGAATAAACTTGCCCATACGGAAATGTAATATATGTATATATATTAAATTTCCATATATGAAATATATGTACATATGATGGAAAAACATATATGTACTTGTATGTACAAACTATATATGAAACCTATTAGAAATTGGAACAATTTCATATATGACATATATGTCTAGCCCATACAAATATATATGTTTATGTATGTATTGCATGCACTTTGTGACATATACTGTATGTCACGTATATAATTATTTATACATATAACATATATGTATTTGTATAAAATACAAATAGCATATTATGTACATATATGTCTAGCCCATATGGTAAATGGACTGCATTTATATAGCGCTTTTATCCAAAGCGCTTTACAGTATATGCCTCTCATTCACCCATTCACACTCACGGCAGTGAGCTACCATGCAAGGTGCTGGCCTGACCATCGGGACATGTGGACTGGAGGAGCCGGGGATCGAACCTACGATCTTCTGATTGGAGGCCGACCCGCTCTACCTCCTGAGCCACAGCCGCCCCATATAAGTAGAGAGTCCTCCCCGTCGGGGAATTGAACCCCGGTCTACTCGGTATACTAACCACTATACTAACTAACGAGGAGAGGCATATGTTTATGTTATATATGTTGTTTTAATAAACATATATAAATATATAAATTAAACATATATTGTTGCAACATATACAAATTCATACAATACAAATTTTTAATATATGTACATATACAAATTTTACTATGAATATTTCATATATGTTAAAAACCTATATCGTCATACATCCAGAGGATGTATGTATGTGGTAATAATAAATCGCCTTATATGTAACATATATGGCAATATCGCTCGCTGATATAGGGGCATATATGTCATATATTACATTTCCGTATGGGTGTCGTCCATACTTCTTACTTTATTGAATTAAACTATACCATGAACAATATTATTAATATTAATTATTAATATGATAATTTTGTACTAGATTACTAGTATTACTACAGCTTTGCTGAAGAATATAAGCTTTACTCCATTATGCTGAAATTGTAAACCGACCCAAAGCATTGGACACTGAACTGAATCACAAACTGACTGACAACAAGGAAGAAAAGTAGAACAACAGAATGAATGAATGAATGAAACGGATTCAAATATCTCTGATGCAAAAAGTACACAATTGTTCTTATTTAGGTGGTAAATTACTCTGATTTATTACCTTGCTATCTGCCTGGAGTAACATGGAATAACGCTTTCTCTTTTTTACCCCATTCCAGCTGCATCCAATTACCAGGACAAATACAGACAAGAGGCGGGTAGAGACATGCAGTCTCCATGAGAACATAAACTAACAGCTTTTTGAGTGTTCCTAATTATAAAGATGAATTTTGAAAGCGTTAAGACATCTTGATTCAACTTTTTAAAAACATGTTTTCTGTTTGGAAATGAGGGGAAAGGGTGTTTTACCCTCCCCTCCTGGATTCCAGTCAGCCAGTGTTCGTGTCATGTGGGTGAAGCATGATATTTTCTATCTGCCTCCGGGGGGGAAAATGGGTTACTAACCCCCATCGCACAAGCAGCATATTCATGAACATGTTGGCTTGGCTGGCCTTCCTCAACACACAAGGCTTTTTGTGTTAATGACTCGTTCACCTGTCCATCAATCAAACGAACGGCCTGGCTTTTCTTTCTGTCCTTAATAATTCTCTCATATAAAAGGATCATTAAAAGGATGTTTGTTCTGTCTGTTGTCTGTGACTTTAACCATTCAGCTCCTTACTATCGGTTGTTTGTAATGTTGGTGATCTAGAAAGAGAAGGTTATTCTACTGTTGCAAGTTAGATCAGCTCAATGACTGAAATGTAAAAGAAGAACTGAAAGAACCAATTACCAAAAGCTCTTTTCTTATTACAAAGGCAGCAATCAAAGCGTATGCATAAAGCCTTTGTTTCTTCTTGACGTTGGGTGAGTAGGAACTGTGCTGACACCAAAAGCGAAACTCCCGAGGGGTTTCAGCTCTACTGTATTGAGAAATGTTCATGGTGACTAATAGGAAACTGAAGGCAGGTTCAAATGAGCCATCTCGGGCTGTGCTCAGCATTTTGTTGGACCAGAGTTACACAGTAGACTGTACATGCTATGTGCCAAGAGATGGAGCGTAATATTTCACTCTGCATAGATTCCTCCTTCAAACTGCTGTCTCTACTTTCATTTTCCTGTCTCTCCCCAGTTACTGACATGATGACAAAGAGTCAAAAAGTCCAAAGTCTGGCAGTAATTATCCTCTTTGGTGTTTGAAAGATGGATGTGTCCGTGGAGAGGACTCCTCATATTTGCTCCTCAAGTAGTAATTATGACAAACAGCTGTACAGAAGGCTGGAGGACTAATATTTTTTACGTACCATCAATCATCTGTATCCCTTTCTAATGATGGCAAAAGTCCAATCACATCTTTGGTTTAACCTAGACTTTGGACCGGACGTTAAAGACCTGCTCAGGGACCTCAGGCTGTGATCCGGCTCATTTGGTGTTAATAGGTCTGTGATACAGCGTAGCGTCCAACCATTTGTGCCTTAAAAATGATCAATAAAATCAGAGATAAATAGAGATAAAAGCATGGATGACATTTTTCAGCTCAATCAAGGGTAACAGCAGGTCTTTTGGAAATATTCATCAATCGAAAGAAACAACAATATTAAATTACACCTGTATTTCTTGCTACTGGCTTTACACGTTTCTAATTCATGGAGAATCAATTTAATGGAGCCGGCTGGGCTGAAAGTTGAAGAAGGTTTCGCCTTAGAAATGATTTAATAGATATTTGAAATTGATTTGAAAGATATTTCAAGCATCAAAACATTTTTGTGTGGTCCAAATAACAACTCTGTCACAACTCTATTATTACTATTTTTTTAACAAAATGAATAATGCAGTATGCCTTTATTAGAAATAATCATGATTTTGTGGATATGGCTCTTTTTTGTATCAGACACACATTTCAACATCACTAAGTCATGGGCATGTCCCTTTAAATCAGTGGCGTCCAACCAAGTGCATGGAGGGCCGAGAGTCTGCAGGTTTGCAGTCCAGCAGCTGATCTCAAATCAGTTTGGTTGGAAGAAAACCTGCAGACTCTCGGCCCTCCACGGACCATGGTCGACACCACTGCTTTAATTGAGTAGGTTCTTTAAGCCAGTGGTTCCAGTCCTCAGGATCCAGAGTACTGCTGGACCCCTGGACCCTGGTACAGGGAGTTGGGGCCTTTCTCAGTTTGGGTTCTTGTGTCTTCCAAGACACGATTTACAAACTTTCTAACAGCCCAAACACGATTCCAAGACAAAAGAACACAACAACAGAAGTAAACTGGACGAGACCGTATGGGAAGCACCGCGATTGACTGCGACAACGAAATATGACGTCCAAACAGCTCTGGAGTCTGTCGTACAGAGCTGGTGGAAAGAGTTGGAAAAATTAACAGCTGTCCGTTTTGATTGATTGCACGCGACACGCAGCACATCTCAAACTGCCAGGACAACTGGAAAGAACTTTCTCTACAAGTATCGACTTGGCCTTCCTGGATTTGATCTTCAGCCTTAATTGCATTCACCTGGCGCCCCACGTCTAAATCAGTCCCCATTAGACAGCTAGAATAAAAACCAGCTGGACAGGATTTAGGAACCACCGCACCAAGACTCAGATTGATAAAAATCAGCTGCCAGAACATTGGACAAGCAACATACTTGGAGTATTAGAATTATGTCAACCTCTGGCATAATGAATACCAGAACATCCAAGAATTCATGAAAGAATTCACTCTCCAGCGGTGTGGGCCTAAAATCCATCCTATGAATAACCTGCTACTACGCCACCATGACCAGATCATCTGGGTTGATGGAAGTCATTTGAGGAATTGGCTTCAATCAATAAGACAGAATCACTATCTCTAAATCTTAGTGATCAAGACATAATCTAGTTTTGGAAATGATGATGCCTTGGTGGATAAAGGAGAATCCTAGGGCTCAGTAGTCCCACGTTGACTAGAATTCTGAAACACACATACTGGGTTGATCAGAGAATTGTTCTTTTTCTCAGAAGTTAATTCGTATTTATTGGTGGATTTTCAGTCAAATATGCCAATTCCAGTGTATCTGTAAAAGACATAACAGCCAATATTGGTTTGCTGAATTCATAAGAATCCAAATGAAATAATGAGGAAAACCTTTGTAGTCGTCTCTCATGGATTAAGAGCAACGCTGGTAAGTCGCTGTGTTCTCTGTGTTTCTTACAGCTTGCACTAAAGCACCTGACTTTATCAATCCCTAAAACTAAATCTCCCCAGTCGCTGCAAACAAAACACCACTTAAAGTCTCAAAAGGAACTAAGAGGAGCCAAAACGCTGACCTAATTCATTCTGAATTGCAAGGGTATTACAATATTCACTATGAATTGTAAGTGGATTATAATAATTTTGGAACAAACACTTCCTTCCTGCTGGGTTTTAAACTGGCCACGTGTTCTCATCCATGAACTGTTCAAGTACAAAATCAACCATCAGCTTTACGTCACTAATTGTAAACTTTGACAGACGTTCTTGTCAAACAACAATGAATCAGGAGGTTTCTTGGCTTCACCAGAACAACACAGGAGCAGTTACAGTTTAAGACCTCACAAAAAGTGAGAAACTGGAGGCTTCAGGGAGCCAACTGGATTGTTCACAGCTGTACAATTAACCCACTAAAATAGTTTGCTCTGATTGAAGTCCTGATCCATAACTCTACTTCTTTCATTTAGATTAGATGGAAAAAAAAGTTTTTAATTTTTCACCATCAATTTTTTCGAGATACCTAATTTATTTTATTTATTTATTTTAGCTGTAAACATATTAGCATGACTTCTATATGGGGAAACCGATCAATACTGGACATACATTCAACATTGGAGGTGTAATTTCAGCAGGCTGTTTCAGGTCCTTCGGTTGGACAAATGCCCTCAGAAATAATATGGATGCTGCAAACACGACAGACGTTACACAATTCCTCCAGTGTGGTCAGCAGTCAATCACTGACAACTAATGAGAAGAATGCTGTCATTGTTCATGGCTTAAGCACTTGCTTCTATGCTTATATATATGCTTATATGCTTCACTTATTTGTCTTAGCTCTTGTTTATTTGTCTTCACTTATTTGTCTCATTTGTTTAATAAAAAGTAGGTAGATAACGTATTGCTCTTCTGCCTCAGCACTGGTTCTGCTCTTAGATGCTTGTTGAGGAAGGAAATGCACTTATGATTTCTAGTGACTGGTAGTTCTCTACCTATGTTGAATGACCTTATTGTAAGTCGCTTTGGAAAAAAGCGTCTGCTAAATGACTGGAATGTAATGTAATGTAATGGCTGGTTGGTGGGTCATGGAGAAACATGTAAGGCCTGTGCTACTTTTGAGTACTGAGCGTGGCTGCAGCGCTGCCGGCTGTGAAAGCCTCATTAGGGGATGACGTGACACTAGGACCTCTAGCGTGGCACTGAACCCAATTTAGAGGCCGTCAAAACATTACATCTGCACAGTAAACAGGAACATGAACAATACCAAGTTCACAGTTAATTTAACAATCATCACAATAGGGCCAAGCATGGAAAACAGAAGGTTAAAACATGAACAGCATTTTGTCTCGGTTTTTCATATGTAAATGAGTACTAAAAAGGAATGGCCAGTGTTTGAAATGTCACCAGTATAAACTAAACTAAACCAGATAAGACAAAGCTAAATATTTCAACAAAGTTGTGGCGACTCTCAGTCCTACATACATTTGTATTTTTTGTAATTGATTTAATTTATTTTGGTAACCCTTAAATTCTTGTCTATCCCCATTATTTGTCACCCTGATACAGGCAATTTCTGAACCTGTAAGTGATTCTTTCTACAGAAATAATTTTATATCACATTTTTCATTAAATTTCAGGTTATTTTTTTAATGACATTTATCGACTTTTCATTGAAAGGTTAATCGCAAAGTTCTAGAGGGAAAAGACAATGATACCAAGTAAAAGTAAATAAATAAGTAAATAAATGCAACTTTAGAATAGGGAACCTGTGTAGGTTATAAGTGTCAAACTGCTAGTGAATTGGTTATGAGCAAGACCTCACTTTAGAATGGGGAACATATTCTGAGTTAGAAAGACTTAATTTAGTTTTGTGTTTTGTTACATAAGAATAGACCATACTCAGTTGAGTTGCGGGAGGGGAGGTGTTAAAAAGTCTGATGGCGGCTGGCAGCAAAGACTTCCTGTAGCGCTCTCTGTCGCACCGTGGTGGGATCAGTCTATGGCTGCTTCATAACCATGGCATGGAGGGGATGGGAGACATTATCCATGATGGCCAGCAGTTTGGCCAGGCTCTGCCAGGGTGTCCAGGTTAATGCCCACAACAGAGCCAGCCTTCCTGATCAGTTTGTTCAGCCTGTTGGTATCCTTGTCCTGGTGTTACCGCCCCAACACACCACCGCAAAGAAGATGACACTGGCCACAACCGACTGGTAGAACATATGCAGCAGAGAACCTCATATGTTGAAGGACTTGAGCCTCCTCAGGAAGTAGAGTCGGCTCTGGCCCTTCTTGTACAGGGCCTCGGTGTTGCCGGCCCATTCCAGTTTGTTGTCCAGGTGAACTCCCAGGTACCGACCATCTCCACATCCATTCCCTGGATGTATACCGGGTCGGCTGGGCCCTAGTCCCCCTGAAGTCCACTTCCATCTCCTTTGTTTTGGTGACGTTGAGCTGTAGGTGGTTCTGCTCGCACCACACCACAAGGTCCTCCACCAGGCCTCTGTACTCGTCCTCTTGTCCTGCCCTGATGCAACCCAATATTGCAGAGTCGTCAGAATACTTCTGCAGGTGGCATGTCTCAAAGTTGAACCTGAAGTCAGAGGTGTAGAGGGTGAACAGGAAGGGGGACAGTCCCCTGTGGGGCCCCTGTGTTGCTCACTGCCCGATCTGACAGACAGCGCCGTAGCCGCACAGGTTATGGTCTGCCAGTCAGGTAGTCAGTCACCCAGGAAACCACGGGTTCCTCCACCTGTATCCTCCTCATCTTCTCACCCAGCAGCAGGGGTTGTATGGTGTTGAAGGCACTCGAGAAGTCAAAGAACACGACCCTCACAGTGCTTCCTGCTTTGTCCAGTTGAGAGTAGGCCCTTTGCAGCAGGTAGATGATTGCATCATCCACTCCGATGTGGGGCTGGTAGGCGAACTGCAGGGGGTCCATTGATGTACTCATCAGGGGTCTAAGGTGAGCAAGGACTAGCCTTTCCATGGTCTTCATAATGTGGTGTTGTTAGTGCTACTGGTCTGTAGTTGTTGAGGACTGTGGGGCGCCCCTTCTTGGGCACTGGGACCAGGCAGGATGTCTGTAATGTCCACATTACAGAAAAAGAGTGGATGCATGTCGAGTATGCTGTAGTAGTGTTTCATGTTGAAGAGCCAATGACAAAGCAAAGCAACACAAGGTGTGCACTGCAGGTAGAGCTTCCTCCAGAAGCACCAGCATCTCCAGAATCTTCAGGAGATGAGGAGCCAGTGAAGCCAGGATGGCAGTGGTGTGTTGGTGTTTAGAAACGCTCAGTAGGATCCTGTTCGTACAGGGCATTACAGCAGTTTAGCCAAGAGGAGAAAAAGGTTTTGACTCTGCCAGGGTTAGGATGGAGGATGGAGGTTTGAAATGTTCTTTCAAACGACGGTTGAATGTGATGCCCAGATTGGTCACTGAAGAGGAGAGAGATTCGAACACAGGACGCCCCCAGAGGAGAGATGGTTCTGTCCAGCAAAGGTGAGATGGGTTATACCAGGAGGCTGTCGACTAGGAGGGTGTCAGTTTTGTTGCTTTTGAGTTGAAGGAAGTTGTGTCATCCACACCCTAATCTCCTCAAGGCAGACATTGAGATATGATGAGGCAGCAGCGGGACGAGGGAGGTTTTGATGTACAGCTGAATGTTGCCGTCATAGAAATGGAGTGAAATCCCTGGAAACACAGCCAAGGGGGAGTGTGTACAGGATGAAGAAGACGGGTCGAGGACTGACCTTGAGGGACCCAGCAGGTGACAAGACATGCTGTGGACCGGCAGCTTCCCAGTGAACCAGGCTGTGGACACGCTAGAGGATGATCCAGCTGATTTGCACCAGATTTCCCATCCCAACAATTGGGGAAATCCTGATTGGAGGCTTAGTCGAGACCGATGGTCAGCAAAGATTGAGGATCAGAGACGACCAACAGTAAATTAGTTATATGTGTTATATTAAAAAGTTATATTAATGATAATAATGAATAGTTATTTAGGGTCCTTTAAATTAAAACCTTTTGGACCCCCTGTCAGTTATGGGCAGAACCAGAGTCCAGTAGTATACAGGTGCTGGAGAAGAATGGCAAAGTCAGCGATGTCAAACGCTGCTTTAATTAAGCGGATACCCTATTTAGCCTGTAATTCAATTCCTATCGTTATTGTCTAGTGATGGAAATTTACAAGACATTGTATACTACACTAAATCAATATATATACCATAAATAACATACATACCTTTATGTACTAGGGTGATTTTAGGCTATGCAAACAGGAGGGCAAATGTCTGAGGTGAGAAACAGATTAAATAAAACTCGATCGAAGGTCATTATTTTGTTACATATTTTATGAGCTCATTTTAAACAGCATCCACCATGGCAAACCTTTAAAGAGCTTTGACAGCTTTTGACATTACAGGCAAGAATTAGACCCTGAAAGTGAAACATGAGGGAGCATTGATGTCATAACTTCACCCCGGGGCCTGTTATTAATGGGATTATGAACTCAAGTTGGACTTCATGCTTTCACTCATGCTCCTTAAGGAATTTATGAAATTCCAGCCTACAAATATTGTTAACCATCCACGTCGAAGGTACTGGAAAGCTTGTTTTGGGATTAAGTGGAGTTCAGTATGTTCTTTCTTTTCAGCTCTTTCAGCCGTGGTTTTCTCCGGGGTCCGATCATGTTGCTGATAACAGCCTCGACCTCAATGGGCAGGTGAGAAAACCCTAAACCCAGAGGACAAAAGACTCAAAGCCAGTCTGAATCATTGTAATCCCATAAAATGTGTTGTTGTCCCTGTTTTCACCTGCTCAAAAACCATGGGGAGGATGCCCTCGTTCATACCAACAGATCTAAATCCTATAAACAGTGTTTGTCTGCAACAGCAGCGATGTTTCCAAGGTCTTCTCTATCTATACTGTAGAATCACACAGTACATTACATGTATATATGCTTCAAATTTACATTACTGTGTAAATGGATGGTTCTGTTCACCAAGCATGCTTCAGGTTGTGTTAACCTTTCAAGCTACTACTGAAGTCATTTATGCACAATATAAACCTCATTTAAGGTCACAGAATAAAAAGTTCAATTGAATGAATATTATATACACAATCGTAACTATGGGAAGAATGTTTTCAATATCTTTACTGTCTTTGTCAGGTTTCAGCTTCACCTGAACATCAGAGCTTTGCTTCCTATTTTACTCATTGCACAATGCAAATCTGATGTATGTATTTTTAACTTTTATATGTTTTAATGTTAATACAGATAAATTATATAGTACGGTAAGCATGAGAATAAAGTTTATTTTGGTCTTTAAAGAGATGTTTCTACAGCAGGCTGGACTAAGACGCTGTGAAAAAGAAAATTCCCAACTAGGGATTCTTGGATTAAAAGCCAAATAAGAAGCCAGGGATAACTGCAGTTACATAAATACCTCCAGTAACAACTTGTTGTTCTGGCATGTGTTGTTGTTTTGGATGGGGGAATTACTACTTCTCATGGTTACTACTTCTAAATGTAGTGTTCTTGATGAGAAGGTAGTTAGCAAGCTGTTAAGAGGATTCACAGTAGTAGCTAACAAGAGTCCAGATGGAGTGTACCAATAGACAGCTTTAGCAGGATTTAACAAAGACAAGTTGACCTAAACTTCACTGTTGTTAAGAATGGATAAACCACGGTGGAAAACAAGGCCATGTTACACACTGAGCGGCCACTTTATTAGGTACACCTCTCCATTTTGGCAGTTCAATCCTCCAGACAGTAAGACACATGTAAATAAAGCATACGATTCAGTTACTGTTCCACTAAATGTTACATTGGCCAAATCGTGATGGTGGAGTCCAGTCATCCGAAACAGAGAGGTCAGGGGGGAATAGCAACACTCAAGATAACAGGCAGGCCACAAGTATGCACATAATAAATTAGTACAACAGAGATGATCAGGGCGTCAGCAACAGAAGACCATGCTGGCTTCCAATCCTGTCAGATAAGAAGCAGATGAAGCTACAGTGGTCATGTGATCACCAGAATTAGATGACTGAAGAGTTTCTGCTGAGATGTGATGATGTCGGGGTCAGAATGTGGGATGAGGTGGAACAGGATGTTCACAGCACGAATGGCTGCTGAAAAACCTGCAGGACCCGAGAGACTCAATCAGTCAGCATGGCCCAAGACCCCCGTGGAGCATCCACAGCACCCAGTTCCTCTGAGAGTCAGTGTACCTAATAAAGTGGCCACTGTATATTTCTGATTTTAGTTCAAATGACCTGCAGGTATATATTATATTTATTCATTTCAGCTGTTGTGGCTCTGACCCTCGTACTCCTTGTTGCTTAATGTGTTATGTAACCAAACATTAGCTAAATGTGAAGAAATATCTCCAGTTGGAACCAGATCCTCCCTGCAGCCGTGAGCCGATGATCAAATCACCGGAGACACAATGCTTTTCTCTAATTAATTACTCAACGTCCTGTGAATGTGACTGTAGTCTGGTTGGGCTGCCAGGGATGGCTCGGGATTACAGAGTGTGTGTGTGTTTGGGTGGTTTCTCGGTGTGTATGGAACACCGTGTCCTCCTGACCCCGACCCTGACCCGACCAATCAGCAGGGAGCAGATTTAGCTGATTGGGATGTCATGTCTGACATTAATTAGATGTTCTGTTCTGTTCGGTCCTGCAGCAGATGAACATTCAACGGTCTAATTTTAGCCCATGAGCTGCATATTGACTCATCTGTCAGCGCCAGTAAACTGTTAATCTGGGATGTCTGAATGAAGTAGAGTCACTCACACATAGTTGAAGGGTACAAAAACAAACGTCTTAATTTTCAGCTTCTGTTTTAACTCAGTAAGCAAAGTTTCTACATCTGCAAAATAAAATCGGTCATGCACCGTCAGCTCAGCTTTGTTAATAAAGTTGGGAAAAAGACTTTGAGTGACACCTTTAATGCCTGAATCATTTTTACAGAAAGGCTTTTCCTCAACTGACAATTTAAAACAACCAAGAAACACAGCAACACGTCGGATGCTCCAGATGAAGCTAACAGCTCCAACATGTCTCGCAGGGTTCGGGCTCGTTGGGGTTCGTGAAGGTTAACGTTAAGGTTCAGTAAATAACATCTATCATGGCCGGCTGACCTTCTCAACCACAGCTTCTAACACATCGCTTCATTACCCAGCCTGCTGTGTGAGCCGTGAAAACCTCCCCCGATGTGTTCAAGTGCTCTGGGTCAAACGTCATGGGATCTGCTCTCAGTAGGAGTCAATATACTGCATGAGGTCTGGTCCAAGTATGGCAGCCTTTCACATAACAGCAGATGTGATGTGAACCCTGAAATGCACATTAGGAGCTCCACTTTGAGTTCATGTACATCAAGAGAGACTGAATATAGACTGATTTCATTGTATTGGAACTGGAACTCAAAACTTCTTTAACAAGTTGAAAGTTGAAAGGTTTAATTCCCATAGTGACCTGAACGTTTGGATTAAGAGACAGAAGCACAACGTTCTGTAACGTAATCCCAAACTCATTAATCACCAGTTTCTCGTTCATCTGTCAGATTAGCGGCGTGGTGCAGACGGCGGTTGCGGCGTCGGGTCGTGAGGATTGTTCCCAGCTATTTCTGTGCTAGCTGCTAATGCTAGCTTCGGCTACATTAGCCAAATCTGGAGAGCCGGAGAACACTCAGTTCACAATCACCTCCTGGGTCGGCCATGCCAAGTTTCTGTCACCGTGTGTGTTCTCTCTTTGTGTGTGTGTGTGTGTGTGTGTGTGTGTGTGTGGGTGGGGTAGAAAGAAATGGCAGAAGAAAGGCTTAGCGCTGAGAGTTGCAGTGAATGCGTTACAGAGCGATGTTGGAGTTATAAAGAGTTATAAAGAAGGTTTGTGAAGGCAGGTCGGTTAGCTCGCCCACAGTTATTTATATAAGCGTGCATGCTGCTATACGTCTGCGTGTGTGTGTGTGTGTGTGTGTGTGTGTGTGTGTGTTTCTGTCTGGTGTTTGTGCTGCTAGTAGGTGTGAGTGGTATTGGCAGCTTTCCATTATTTACACTGTAGCAGAGTATTTGACACACATTTGAGGAACACGGTGTACTGGGAGAAACCCCGCCCTCCTCCTCCTCCTCGCTCCCCCGCCGCTGTGTTTGGGATGAGCAGGGGGCAGAGCCGAACAAATCCGACCTTTGTCCATGTGCAGACTGCAGAGGGAAGGATTACCACTCCCGTCCTCGCCAAGATCCCAGCACAGAGGCCTGGCCGGGACCACACACCTGTTGTTCAGCTCGGGATTCAATGTCAGCTGGCAAAGCTGGCGAAGCTTGTCAAATTATCAGTTAACAAAATAAAACCTTCACCTTCATGTGCTGCTGGGTATCCCACCCACCGCTTAGTTTCTGCAGTAGTAAACAGGATCAGCTGAATGTTTTTAGGTACAGAAAAGGAGAAACTCATTGTTATGCTGTTTGAGACGATGAACCGACAATGTGGATTAGCCATTTAAAAGATGTGTCAATGGTTTATAGTGTCCAGCAGACGTCTATCAGTCTATAAGTATTATCTGGTCCATATTTCTGATTACAGGTTCGGGCTGCACCTAGCGATTAATCTGACGATTCTTTTTTTCGATTAGTGGATTAATCTCACGACTAATTTAACGATTATTCTAAAGATGATTTTTTTATTGCTTGATTAATATAACACTTAATTTACCCAAAATAAATATCAAAAACTTGTCTCATTAATATTTCAATATTTTAAAAAACAAACAAATGTAACAAGAAACAAAGAAACTGCAGGACGTTATTACACAAAAATACTGCGACGTGCCGACGCATGTTATGCAAATCAACGTATTTCCATCATCGATGAGTCGATGAGTCGCCCCAACCCTATTACATTGATTAAATATGTAATAATGTATTTACTGGTAACATACAGCCAGAAACATCCAGGGAGATACGAGATGTGATGTTGACAAGACGTCTGGTGCTCAGTGGGTGAAGTCAGTCATGTTGCAATACGTTGAGGGCAGTTAGAGAGCATGCCCAGCAGATCAACTTGGCCTTGCAGCAGCAGTTGGGCACGAGTCAAGAATGGCTTCACAACTTCTCTACCAAACAAAAGCACTACTATTCCTCTGGAGTCGCCCGGAGCAGTTCAGCACTTCTGAACGTCGTGGGAATAACAGACGTAACAGGACAAGCAAACTGGACGAGCCCACAGTTGTTAGTGAGAGTGGGAGACCACATGGTGAAGCTAACCTGGACATCCTCATCCCAGACAGTGATGAGTCAGCCTGAGGTGAAGCAGCTCGATGTGCAGACTGTCTCAGTGTCGACAACACAAAGGAACTGACTAACTTCAGGAAGTTAGCAGCTTCAAATTCCTTGGAAACCACAGAGGATCTCACATGGACCCATAACCCCCCGTACCCACCAGACACGCAAGCACACATGTTATTAACGAGTGTTATTAACTAGTGTTATTAACTAGTGTTATTAACTATTTTAATACATATTATATTTTAATATAGGGGAACAGAGACGATCACTATTGTGGATGAATGAAGTTAAATCAAGTCATACATTTTGCATATAACCAGTTATTCCAGTTTTTATAATGATTTTCTTTATTATAGTATACAAATATATATATATATATATATATATATAATATATATATAATTAAGACTATGCTTACTTCTGTTTTTATAATGCTGGTGTGAACAGGGCGTAACACCTCTTCTCTATCAAAATAAACATTCAAAGTCCAGGTACATTTCCTTATTGCCTGACTTGACCAAGATAACTCCAGTCACAGCTAAATGCAACAAGTTCACACCCTTTCTCTGGGGGTTGTTGAAAGGCATTCTGGGAAACGTAGGAAATCACTAAATGATGTAGAAGTAGACAAGGCAGGTTGAGGGAAAGTGGGTTCACCAAAAAACTAAATTACATCACTAAATAACTCCTGGAATGACAGTTCCAGTGTCAGAGGAGGAGTGGAAGAGGACCCGAGGGAGGTTTACTTTAAATTAAAACTCTAAATCTACTCACACAGTTCCTGACTCTATACACAAAACAACTTGTTTCATAAACCTACTATAGGTTTTATCAATACACTTGATGATGGAAGCACCCTCCACCCTTGCCCATGTCCGGCGTCACGTGACCGGGAGTTAGTAGACGTTACGACAATTAATACATAGAATAATAACAAAGACAAATGCTTCTCTCCAATTGGCTCCCTGCATTCAGGAGAAAACACGATGACCAAGGTTTCAGGTTTATTTAATCCTTAACTGTAATAGTAGAAAGACAGAATCCGTTTGTGCTGATTAATGCTGACAACACCCAGAAGATCTGAAGTTTCTGATCTTCCTTTACGTCAACATTTAAAGCTTGACTGTTCAGGCGTCCATACGAAGCGCTACCACTAGATGAATGTTAGGTTGTGCACCCCATTCATCTTATTACTGTATATTTCCTGTGACATGCTGACACGTTACATAAGCACTGTTGAGGCTTGTTGTTTGTTGTGGAAATGAAATGTGCCTCTGGACCAGCCTGGTGGTGGAGGACCGGGAATTGAATTAACAGCATTTAGCATTTAGTTTCAGAAGGAGCTACGATTACAGGTCAGCTGTTTGCATCATGAAGAGTGTGTGTGTGTGTGTGTGTGTGTGTGTGTGTGTATTTCCAGTCAAAACATTGTTTATATAAAACTGTGCGCATGTGAATGTTAATCATTACAAAAAGAAATATCAACGTATACAGATATTTTATCAGTGGGTGGTCAAAACCTTGTGTCTTCCAAGTGTGTCAAACCATGTGAGATATGCTGCTTACTGTACATGTCACACCATGTGAACCGCCGAACCGAATCATTGGAATTTGGGGGACATTTTTTTTTACATGAAAATTTCAATATACAGCATCAAATATTGGCACAAAATATTGTCTTTCGGCAAAGGACATTTCTCAACTTTGACACCAAAGGTTTGGTTTGTTGTTGCAGCTTGTTTCACTGGATGCCGAGTGGCTCATGATGAGCTGTGGTTCTAGACGTTTCCACTTGACAGTAACAGCACTTAGTTGATCGGCTCGGCTCTAGCAGGGCAGAAATTTGACAAACTGAAGTGTTAGAAAGGTGGAATCCTGTGAAGGTACCACGTTGAAAGTGACTGAGCTAAAAGAACGTGCTGATCATACAATAACATGTATACGTAACACAACAGGTCGATTGAACTACGACATACAGTCAATAAAATCTTCATTCCTTGATTTTTGTGTACAGCTGTACACATCAGAAACCCCCCCGAATCAGATGTCTTAGAATCTGCATGTTCTTAGAAAAAGTATCTTTGCCTTCAATCTCTGAAGATGATAAGGAACAGTTTAACTCTCCGAAGGACGTGCTGCAAGCAATTATGTCACTGCCTTAAATAAATAAAGATAGATAAAGACGTTACAGAATGTTCTTCATTCCGTCCAATTTTACATAGATTAGAAGATTTACTGCCCCCTTTTATTAATCCTGATCAATCCGGCTTTGTAAAGGCACGATTCACTTCTGATAATATTCGGAGGCTATTAGATGTAATTGACCACTCAGCCCTATACAATCGACCAGCGTTAGTATAATCACTTAATGCAGAAAAAGCATTCGATAGGGTCGGGTGGTCATATTTATTTTCTGTCTTGAAGAAATTTAATTTTGGTGATAGATGTATCGGGTGGATCAAGTCTATGTACAGCAATCCACAAGCTCAAATATGTGTAAACGGAACTCTGTCTGAAAAGTTTGGCTTATATAGGCTGTCGGCAGGGATGCCCATTATCCCCGTTCTTATTTAATTTGGCGATTGAACCCCTCGCAGACGCCATACAGATTAATAGAGAGATTTCCAGAATTGACATTGTGAAAATAGAGAATAGAATCTCATTGTATGCTGATGATATTATCTTGTACCTAACCAACCCAGAGAGATCAATTCCAGAAGTGCTAGATCTCATCAACACATTTGGAAGGATAGGTTGGGGGTGAATGTGTCTCCCAAACTTAAAGACTTGTTTCATATAAACTACGCCCACTACTTAAAAAGATCAAGGAAGAATTGGAACATTGGAATCTACTTCCCATCTCATTTCTCGGACGAATTAATGTAATAAAAATTAATGTATTGTCGTATTTAGCTACCTATTTCAGTCACTGCCCTGTTATTTAGACAAAGCATTTTTTAAATCCATAAACACATTGATAAGCTCCTTTATTTGGAAGAACTCCTCACCCAGAATAGCTTTTAAAAGTTGAACTAAGTCCAAAGAGAAAGGTGGACTGGGACTCCCAGACCTTTAGTCATACTACTGGGCCGCCCAGACAAAAGGTCTGATTAGTTGGGTACAAAAGCGCAGAACTGCTCACTGGACAGATATGGAAGAACTTTGCTTTCCTACCTCTCTGACCTCTTTACCATTTATTAATAACATCACTACACTCACTCCTTTGATTATGTTTGTTAAGTGATGAAAATAAATAAATAAATAATTGAAAGAAAGTGACTGAAAGTGACTCTTGAGCTCATGTGAATCAGTGATGAAAAAGAGCATTCATGCTCATCAGCCATAAAAGTCTAGCATGGGATCATGGGATCAGTTTGCTGCTTCCATCACTCGCTGACCTGACACTGTAAAACCACTGGACGGAGCGTTCTGACCCGCATACGACTGATCATGAGTTTGCACGAGGAATGGCATTATGGACCTCTTATGTACCATAATCCTGATCATAATGTGCTAATTGTTTCAAAATGTTCAGCTGACTGTGGAAAGCCTCTAACACAGTGGAACAAATCCACCTATATACACCACATGGATTTATCTATATTTAAAGCATCTGAACATCATTGTAGAAAACTCAAGAACAAAGTAATCACATGCTCTGAAGATTTGAAGTATAGTGGCTACAATCTATAGGCCCAATCTGATGCTTCTTTAAGGCTACTGTTGGAAACAAATAAGACTTCCATATCCATTCACATTTAATGATTAACTGTCCAATACTGTCAATGAGCTCAGCGTGCCAATTTGAAACATTTCAAACCAATGAAATGACGTGCCAGTAATGGGTCGATCTTGATTCCTTTAGTTTAGTTTGCTTTGTAGTGAGGTGAGCCAATGTGGCATGCAATAGTTTTGCTGCCGCCAGTATAATAAACCAGTCATGACCAGATTTCACCACCTGAACACCTGCAGCAGGTTAGTGGATCAACTAATCTCATCAACTAAACAGGATGGATGTCCTGGTCCTTCTACACCTTATGCTGCTGTTTCCTTCATGTTGACAGTTACCTGAATGTAGTAACAAGCTATTTTATAGCACAAGGTGCTTTACAAACAATAAATCAATTAGAAATAAAAGCCAATAAGAAATAATAAAAATGCTGGTGAATTAAAACTAGGTTGCACAATAAATGTGAATACGCATTCCACCATGAGACGTGCTAGCAAAACCTTTTTTGTTTTGTTGTTTTCTGTTTCCTGCCAATAAAGTCATTGAAATTGAAGGTGGCAGTGTTTTCCACCAATACATCAAGGCCGTCTCTAGCTGCTGGTCAACAGCTGTTTCACAACCAGCCAAAGCCAAAACTTGTCCTGGAAACAAAACAAGACAGGAGATGAGAAAGATATGTTCTATTTTCAGCTGCAGGCCCGTCCCACCACCACCACCTTCCCAGCACCGTATCATCTAGCATTTATCTCCTGCCATGGATGACAGACCAGGTGAGAGACAGACCATGCATGTGAAAACACCATATCTTCTCCTCATGTGGGTCGAAATCCTCCTTCACAACAAAAACAACCCACATTGACATTAGGAGGCTTTTAATAGCCTTGCACTGCCATGACTGTGTACAATGTGAGTATGTGGGGGGCAGTGAGAATTGAACCCCCGACCCTTAGTGCCTTGCTCTACACACAGAGCTGTGCAGGAGGACATGTAGTATTCGAGGTCTACAGCAGAGACAGCTGCAGGGTTCAGGGGTGAAGCAGCGGCCTCGTCCCTTCGGTCACCATGTTGTTCACGCCTCTCCCTCCCCACAGTACAGCACAGCCGGTCCAGGACTCCGAGTGTTGCCAAGGCAGAGCAGATGATAACTTCTGTTCAATGAGAACAATCTCTTGTATTACTGTGATATCAGTAGCAGCACTGGTACTGAAAGTGAGCAGTTAACCTGACCAGGAACTGAAAGACACACTATCCCCTTGGGAACATTTTGTTGAGGTCTTAAATGTGGCAAGACGAGACATTTATCATGATACACAATATGAAGACAACACAACTCGTCCTCTAATCTCCATCAGCATCAGAACAACGTTTCCCACTGACAGGAACTGACTTGATGTTTACCGCTAGTGCTCGACACACATACTTTGATGCTACATAGCTCAAGTCCAGACGGCAGCACATGTATGCACATGCAGTTACTCAATGACAAAATGCCAGAAAGCTGTAGATGTGTGTACACAGTGTCATTCACTAAGAGTGTGTGTGTGTGTGTGTGTGTGTGTGTGTGCGTGTGTTGTTAGCAGAAAGTATACAGGCACAATGTTCCAGAAGTCACACTTGATTGCATTCATTCATAATCTACACACACACACACACACACACACACACACAGATAATTGAGAGCAGATGCTGTGTACTCTGTTACCTCAGGTCTACTGATAGCTGAACTAAAGGAATCAAAGAGGAATCACAAACTGACTGAACGTTGGAAATAGTAGAAAGAGAAAGTCAGCTCCCTGGGGAATCGTCTGTTTACAGAGAGGATAAACAAAGTTCCTCAGCCAATTTTTATTGCCATCAAACTTCAGTTACATGGCTAATCATAACAATGTCACCTGGAAATTCAGCTGCAGCTTTTTCACGCAGGCAAACCAGGAAACGAGGCGTCGGTGGTCAACACTGGCTGCCAGTTCTCTGGCCATAGAACGACGGGGTGGCAGGAACAAACTGTAATGTTTGGCTGTTCTTTCCCTCACCGACTACAGAAGTCATTTTGACATTCTAGGAAATTAGCAAGAACATCCTCAGACAGAGGGAGTGAGGCAGGAATTCAATCTGTCACCCTGTCGGTCAATAATAATCACATGTATTTAGGACTCAGACATCACAACTGTTACAAACTGCAAAGTCATCTGTGGCAAAAGTTTTCAGTGAATTGAGAGTTGTGGTCCTCTGTGAATGTTCCTTGGTGGGATTAGGACGGCATGACCATCTGGCGCCTTTATTAAAAATTCCAGTAAATGAGGCTTCATTACACTGAACCAGATCCTCTTTTATAGATGGAAACCTGGCTAATTACACGGTAAGGTCGGTAAGATAAGCCACGGCTCATTTCAGAAGCGGGTGGTCCAAACAGACCTGAGATCTGGTCTTTGTTTTTAACTATGTAGCCCCATAATAAAGGGTTTTTCATTTTTGTACCTGCAGACGGGGGGTCTGGAGATCCACGGAGACACACTTTTCACCACCAAGTATCTCATGTACTCTCTGTTCTCTCTATATAATCTCTTGTGTTTTGTGTGCTCAATTATTTCATAAGAACAAATGTCACTTGAACAGTTGAAATCTCATTTTGGAACCAAAGCCAAAGCCATGATGTTGTTCCTGTGGCGTAGAGCGATCATATCAAGATTTCACCATGACTGAAATAAACTTAACTTGACACGACTACGTTTCCTCCTAAGTAAGAAACCAGAAAACTATGACTCTCATCTGTGACCCATCAAGATATTCACCCATCTATTTTCAGTGGATATGACTTTGCAGATAAGAGAAAAGAACATGTATTTTCTTGTTGCTGGATATATACAGGGCAGAAGCATTAGCTAGAGCCGATGCATCCTTGGGAAGGAAAAACATACCAAGACTGAAATTCCCCTTTAAGTTTCCATCCGTCTCACTTTCTGATCTGCTGTTTCTTTGGTAGCTTCATTAGAAATCCGTTAGACATGGATAAGGACAGAGGCTCTGCAGCCTTGGACACTGAATGAGGACTCATGTTGATGGTTTCATTTGAAGACTAAAATGGGTCCATTCGCCTCATCTGAAAGGAGATTAGGCTCTTTGCCAATGACCTGGGTCACCGTGACTCTTTCCCCGGACACATGCTGTGCTGAATCCAGTTGAACAAAGTGAGGCTTGAGAGGCTCTCATCAGCACCGCTCAGCTTCCTCTGATCTCTCCAGATGGAGGTGTAAAACAATTACACTGCATGTCAGGCATGAAAGATCCCAGCAGAAAGGGAAGAATGTATATTTTGAGTCTTTGAAATAATTTTAGGAGCAGTAAGGATTCAGAATATTAACAATACTGCAGTTTTCCAAGCTGGATGCCAGCAGGGAAGCACCCAGGCTTCCTTTAGGGTCCCTCGGTTATAGAGGGTTACTGCTGTTCAAAGCATTCAGTAGTTCAGAGTGAGGTAAAGTATATTAGTTGATAATAAGGACAAGGAAATTTAAAATATGTATGGCAATGTTTATGGCTATGCTTGTTTATAAAAGCCTTTTATAAATGTTTATATATGTTTATAATAATAATAACAAAAGTACATTTTATTTGCACTTTTCCTTAAAAAGTGATACAGTAGAAAAAAAAAAAATAATTGTTGTACTTCATTATTATTGATTGGTCATAGTAAAACTATACTTGTTTAATGCTTTAATAACTTACCAATAGCAGTGGCAATTATAAGGCTAAAATTCAGGAATTTCATATGGCTTCCATTTTTATGGCTTATATCGCTTCCATTAAAATCTCACCCACTTCTGATCTAAGCCACATTTGTATTTATTTATAGTCCTATAATACAGATACAATACAGAAATTGCTGTCTCGCAACACCCCGACTCACCACAAGCCTCCAGTGATGTCTGCTAAATTGTTCCAATATATAATTGGGAACAGAGAAGTTTTAACCTTAAGCCCAAATGACTTTCCCAGATACAGCCATAACACACTGTTATATTCTGTTGAAGTTGCTGTTTCATTGTTTCACAGCAGCAAACAATGATTGATGTGGGCAGCTGATGACAATCATGTTCACCCAGCTCTGTAATGGATGCAAGCGTTGGGCTTGTTCCACCACAAGGACAGAACAAAAGGCACAAGCTCTTTAATACGCATTCATTTTAATCCAGGAAATACCGGTTTGCGGTACATCATAATTTTAACAGATCAGTGGTAAACTCGCTGGCTGTGAATGTCGCTTTACACTTGTGTTGCGTTTGTGACGCAAGTGTAAAGTGACTGCTTTAAAGTTGAATCTCTCCCACTCTTGGTGGTCCAGACAAACCGGATGTTGCAGCCACAAACGTTTTCTCTTGCCTCTTCTTGTCTCCCCTTCTGATGAGCATCAAGTAGAGAAAGAGCAAGAACTTTTTTCTTCTTTTCTTCTTCTTACTGTCTATTTTTGGAGCCCAGAAAAACTTTTTAAAAATTCCCTGCTTGGCTTACTTTACATTTAGTGTTAATCATATTAACACTAAAAATATATGCAAAATATAACCTACCAAACATTCTGAAAATTAACGGTCAAAATACAATTAAACTTATTTTTATTGTATCAAGTCTTCAACCTAAAACGTATTGAATTGTTTGGCCATTCATCACCTTGGTGTGTTAAGATCAGAGATTTCCCCCCTCAATCTATGATGTAAAAGGGTTGTCCTCACATGGCCCCCAGTTAAATTCCCTAGCCGGCTATAAACCTGCAGGTCCAGCTGCACAGCCGTGTGCTTAATCCTTATGGGGAGGAAGAATACCAAGAAGGCAAGGGAACGTTCTGGGGAAAGTCTCTCCGTCAAGAGAACATGTTGATCCTGCCAAGCATCCATCAGTGGTGAGTTGGTACTGTGGCAAGGTCAGAGTCAGAGTGTGATATTAAATTGGACATTAGGTCACACATAATATTTGATAAACTTCATATACTGCATGTCCTTCACAATAAGATGCCGTGGTTTGTTGAACCTGCTGGGCCACTCTCACGGCCTCTCTCTCACATGCTTCCCTATGTCTTTGTGTTTGCGTGCCATTCATGTTTGTTCCCACTGCACAATCAGGTTACGTTCCACAGCGTTCAGTTCAAAACAGACGAGAGACAAAATGTTCAGTGCATCAACACGGGGGTCACATGGCTGCCTGCTGACACGGGCCTCTCCGACACGGAAGCAGCCGTCCGACAGCGAGGAACATCTGATTACCATCGCCGTCTCTTCTTACTGAACTGGCTGCAGTGTGGCGTAGACGCAGCTTTTATCACAGCAACCTTTTCAGAGTGCACAGCGGCGCACGGCGTGAACATGAGACAAAACCTTCATTGTTTTCTGCCATGGGCAACTGAAACATGTCAACACAGCATGGATGCCTGATGGGGGGTGGTAGGGGGTGATGGGGGTGGTAGGGGGTGATGGGGGGTGATGGGGGTGATGGGGGTGATGGGGGTGATGGGGGTGGTAGGGGGTGATGGGGGGTGGTAGTGGGTGATGGGGGGTGGTAGGGGGTGATGGGAGTGATGGGGGGTGATGGGGGTGGTAGGGGGTGGTAGGGGGTGATGGGGGTGGTAGGGGGTGATGGGAGTGATGGGGGGTGATGGGGGGTGGTAGGGGGTGATGGGAGTGATGGTAGGGGGTGATGGGGGTGGTAGGGGGTGATGGGGTGATGGGGGGTGATGGGGGGTGGTAGGGGGTGATGGGGGGGAATGACATGGCAGGACACAATTCAAGTCACATGGTTTAATAATATTTTTTGTGATTCTTTTCATTATTTTCTATGGACCAACATGGTCAGAACACCACAAGGCTGGTTTCTGCTTACCAGGCCCCATGGTGACTGCTTTCGCAAATTCCTGACAGCACTGAGAGCGTAGCATGTTGTAATGCTCACAGCACCGAGACCACCGGGCACTAGAAATACTTCTACTAGAAACTACCTAGAAAAAGAGCACTACCCTTCACATCACCGATCGTCACTAAGGAACTGAGTAGTGCTTCTAGCTAAGAGGCTGATATATGTTGTATATCTGACGACATACAAACAACCAGATAGATTAAATAAAATAAAATAAAATAAATACAAATGCAGTGTGTTTAACTGCATTCCAGGCCAACTGGTTACAGAAGAACAGATCTGTGTGATCCATAATTTATCTGGTCTGTCAAAATGACTAGTTCCATGACTGTGTTCCTACAGGTCCTCCAAACAGCTACCCGTGTATTGTGAATCATGAAGCTGCTGACCTGGCTCACTGGTGATGAACAACGTTACTGAAATGATTTCACAACATGTGGACAGCTAACCCTGCAACGCCTTTCCATCAGTTGTTTAAGAGAAGTGATCAAATCTAACTCCTTCATCTGCAGGGTGTGAAGATCCTGCTGAACAGCCCTGACATGGCCCAGTAAACCCTGTGCTGCCTGGTTTACCGAGCCCTGGAGACCAGGCCGAGTACACTGACTACACTCCTGGAGAGTTGGAGTGTTTACCAAGGCAGCGCTGGAACCAAATGAGAGCATCGCCCTAATGTTTGGTTATGGGTAAGCCACAGAGGACCTGTTAAGCAGAAACCAGACTTTGTGGTATTCTAGCTGAGATTGCTCTCCTCGATGGTTTAAAAGGGGAAAATTACTAATGGATGTGTGGGGAAAGGAAAGCCCAGGGCAAACCCCAGTGGTTCCTCTTGGAGAAGCCTGCTCTACAGAGAAATAGACACACTATCTCCAGAATAGACACTTATGAGATGCAACTGGGTGCGCTTTCATGGGAAAACTGTACCAGTCACATTGATTGCAGATGAGCTGGGGAATTCACTCCAGCTATTTCATAAGTAGTGCAAAGTTAGTTTTTGTGCAGTGTTTCTTGGAAGCTCCCCTCGGCTCACACAAGCTGTACATCTGGACCCCACTCCCACAGGACAGCCCAAACCACAGAGCAGGCTGTGCAGGAACACTGGATGATATGTCTTCCATCTGACGGGGTGGCTTGGTCTTATGTGGTGTTCAGCTGCAGGAGAACAATGAAGGGATTTGACATTGTGGTCGCTGCTTCCCAGGGTCAGCATTTGAGAGTCAGAGTGAAACTTCATATTCTGCAGTTTTATTAGATCACTCATTATTTTGATCAAAGTCAAGCCCTTACTGACTGCATCGCTGCGGGGAGCGTGGTTTACCAGCAAAGGAGCAAGATGTAGTAATGTACTGTGGGGTGTGTGTGGATTGTCAGAGGTTATGGTGGGCAAGCAAACAGATGAAGGAACATGCTGTGGTGCCCTGCGAGGCACATTGTCCAGAAGAGTTTGGGGAAAGCCGAACCACTCCTCTCAGCAGGGGGTCCCATTGTTGCTGTGTTCATTATGACCCAGCAGGAGAGACCAGAGTGTGTCTGTGTGCTCGTCCATCAGAACAGAACAGCCACAGGAAGCCGACGCTGGACAAAGGACGCTGCCAACATTCAGTCTATTGATCGCTGTTGTGTTCTACTTTTCTCCATCACTGTCATTTCTTGCGTGATACTCCCCTCTGTTTGTTGTACTTTCAAACATTTCTAACTCCCACTGAGCTTGCTTTCCTCTTTCCTTCTGATGTCCAAACATTTCTACTGTCACATACCATGTGATTAATAAAGTTCATTTCCTGGAAAGAAATGTGTGGGCTAGCTGAAACCAGCTGGCTGCTTCTGCTTGAAAGGCAAAAAAATCATTAAAACTGTTTACAATTAAAGCAACGGATGTCGGGAAAAACGTAAAGAGATATTCAACAATAAATCATATTTTGAGCTGTAACATATTTGGATGACTTCTATATAGTGAAACCTATCAATACTGGATCGGTGATGAAATAGCTAAGATTTAGGGGGAGTATGAGCTGAGTGGCAGAATTATTTTTAAAATGGCTCCGCCCCCGACTGGAGATGGGCAAGACAGACAGTAGGGGGCGTCTTTCTTCTGGTTTCAAACAAGAAGAGGAAGGATATCCGAACTTCTGCTTTTTCCTCCAAAATAAATCTTCCACTAGTTAATGTTCTCTGCGGTTTCATTATGACCCGCCTCCTGTCAATCACAACCCAGTCAAGCCAACGTACAAATCAAAGCAAGAAGCTTCCGCCAGCGATAGTCCGTAAAATGAACCCTAACCCATTTTACACAATTAAGGCTTTAATTTGGTGCCTTCTTCTTTACTGTAAGGATATAATAATAATAATAATAATAATAATAATAATAATAATCATGATAATAATAATAATAATAATAATAATAATAATAATAATGAACTAGTATGAATAGCTAGGCCACAACTTATAACATTCTCTGTATTCCAGTTTTTGATTTTCTGTATCGCTGGTTTTCCTTTTTCCTTCTTGCTACTTCTGTTATGTTCTTGGTTCCACCATGTTTAACAGACTAAGGTCGTACTGCAAGCTGAAATACCACTGAAGAGACCTCTTTCTATAAACGTACTCTATGTACTTTCAATATGTGGGCTGGTCCACGACTGAAATATAATTAAGACTCCTGTCTAAACACGCATTTAACTTGTAACCTATATACGTGTCTTGGCAAAAACAAAGACTAAATTGTTAGTGAGTAACTAGCCTGTGAGCTGAACACTCAGTTAGTCACATGCTGCTCATATGGTGAATGGGTTTTGTCTTTAAAAATGTTCTCTGGAAGCACATTAGTACATTTAGTTCCAGATCTTATAAGCTTCAAAGTCGGCCAAAGCATCAAGCCAGTGACAACATTATAGCTGCTGACAGCCAAAGTGTTCTCACAACAACGGTACATGTCTGATGAAACGCTTCATTCATACGATACTTACGTATGGCCTGCTGCACATCACATGCGAGCGCCAAACTCAGATCACACTACTTTGGTTGAGGTTAGGTTTTGGTCGAGGTAAGGGTTTAGGTTAGGGTAAGGTTTCAATCATGGTGAATTACGAAACATTTTCACTGAAAATTAAAACTTTGTTCACCGCTAAAAACTGAAACCGAAAAACAAACTGCATGCTGCATGATGTCATTTGGCTTCTGCAGATCCTATGTCCTGAAGATGTCCTGATCTTGACTTGGCATTGTCCCATTGCTGCACTGACAGTGGGTGGGTGTCCTCCTACTGTGACCACTTCTTCAACCATTTTGTTTTACAACTCACTGGTTGTATATGGAATCAGTTGTTTGTCTTCTCTGATCCTTACCGTATACCATCTGCTCCACATTCAAACCAAAATTATTTGGAAATCCAGAAACTCACTTCAAAGTGTAACACCTAAAGACCCAACTCTCTGCCTGCATTCATTTCTCAAGACAAAGCAAATAAGCCAAGTAAGGTCTTCTGCAGGCCAAGCGAGGTCTTCTGCAGGCCAAGCGAGATCTTCTGCAGGGCAAGCGAGGTCTTCTGCAGGGCAAGCGAGGTCTTCTGCAGGGCAAGCGAGGTCTTCTGCAGGGCACCCCAGATGTTGCCTGAAAACAACCAGTCAGGACAGCGTGCATGCAGCTTTTACTGCCATTCATTTTGTTTATTTGCGTCAGGGGAGTTGGAAGAGCGGTGCCACCAGGCTTTTTTTTTTTTTTAACATTTTTGATCCCAAATTCCAAGACCTTTTCCATTACTGATAACACCATTTCTATGACAAACATTAGCAAGTGTCCTTGTTACGTGTTTTGTTGAAGAAAGAACGTTTTCATGGGAAACACAAATTTTAAACTCCATGACTGTCCAGTTTTTCCATGACCATATGGACCTTGTGTGATGGACTACATCTTGTGCAACCCTCAGTGAATAAGGAGGAAGTGGAATGACCAAAAGGTAACATGCAACTACTTACTGAACTTTGTTCCAGGTTACTTGGAGCAATGTGCGTTATATCTTCTGAAAGCGTCACACAACTTCAAATGATCAAGATAATCAAATGTTTAATCTAAAACAGAAATTACCAATACGCAGGATCTGATGTTGCAATTCTCACGGCACAAAGGGTTGCAACATCAGATCCTGTGTATTGGTAAATAGAGTTTGTAGTCAAAACAGTGAAATCTTAGTATTCACGATCCAATTCAGCCAGACAAGTCAGGGGAAAGACACAGTGTAATCATTCAGATTGTCAATATCTCAGAAGTTAAAACAGAATTTTCTCATTCAAGATGTGAAATTAACTGCAATGACACAACTAAAAGATCAATACAGTAACACTAAACCAAAGGGTTTGCTTTGTGTTTTCATTAGGAATAAAAACACATTCACCCCTTTATTCAGGGAGTCAGTGACCTCATGGACGGATTCAACATGTAGTGACCATTATTGTATCTTTCAGCTTCAAATCAAGGCGAGGGTTTAATCTGGTTGGGGGGGTGGGGGGGGGTTCGACATCCTGACAAACATTAAAGCTCTCTGCAGTCCAACCCAATCACAGGACCCCTCCTCTGGCCTCCTGGATCAACCACCGTTTATCACAAGAGCATTTGTGTTGGAAAGCGCTCTTTCCTGGGGAAAATGTGAGAGGGCTCTGAACATTGTTTGTTCGAGTCCCCCAGGGTTTACCTCTTCCTTCCTCTGGGATTTGCAAATCCTTGCTGTGTGTCTGAGGTCAGATCGGGGATAGGGGATGGAGGGCTGTGGCTTTGATAAGTCAGATAACACTGAAGCTGCAGTTAAGGGTCAACTGCACTGAAAGGAGGCAGTAGTGATGAAGTCCCACGTTGGTAGGTACTAGTAGGCTGTTAACTGGACACATGATGATTCAATGACTCAGGTCTCCAATCGCATCCTGCTCTGCCATTGGACAAAGCTCGGCTGATTCCCTCACTAGAAATTCCCATAAATAATTTGACACTCTCATTGTAGGAATTCAACATTTTTATGTTTTTGCTTCACAATTTTGAAAATCATTATAAATACAAAAGTTGATGCGGGATCGATCAGTACTATTGTTTGATGCCCGACCCTAGAGGTGAGGGGTTCTCCCTGTTAACAGCTCTGCTTGCAATAGAAACCATCAACCCAGCTGTCACATTCAATAGCAGAGAGGTGGTACAGATCTACGTGAAGCTCTTCATGTTTCAATGTGTACCCAGATCTAAATATAGCTGGTGTTTGGTCGGCATTGCCAGGGCTCTGCAACCCTACCAGGCATCCAGCAGAGGCCTGAGGCCGGAGAGACTACCGGCTACCTTGTCCGCTGTACCCAAGTGGACTACACAATCGGCATAAACACACACACAGATGCAAACACATGCACATGCACAAACACATGCAGATGGAAATGCTCACACATGCAAACACACACAAATGCAAATGACCATGCACACAAACACACACACACACACACACACACACAGTCCTGATGCATGTATAACCATGCACCCAGACTGTATGCTCGGAAATAAAGAACAGTTTTACTTTGACATAACACCCAACTTCCCCATGGGAGTCATTAAGGTTCATCTTATCTGAAAGCTCTTTCTCGTAAGTCTAATGAAATAATGCTTTGTAAAGTTTGATAAATCCAGGTGTCTGTCCTCAGATGTCCCGGGGCCAGCGACCATCAGCCAGAACAGTGATGTCAATGGGCTGTGGTGTTGGCAGGTTCATGGAAGCTCTCCAGGCAAGCTGTGTACAGCGCCGAGTAACACATTTTCCCCGTGATCAACCTAGCAGCTTCTTACTGGCAACCACAAGGCAAATGTGTATTGAAAGCATGTGTGTTTGTATTTACTTCTTGCTCAGAGTGCATGTGTGGGTTTATTCTGGCAAACGACTGCCAAAGGAAATCCAGCTTGTTTCCATTGGGAATGAGAGGAGTCCAAACGTTCCCCTTGATTAAATCTCTGGTCCATATAGAAGCCTCAGTAACTGCCCTCTATCCCCCAGCCTATTGCTTAAGCCAAGCGATGGAAATAACTCACATTGTTCAAAGCACTGTGGGATATTATCTGGCCTTGTCACCGTGTCACTGAGTTTAGGCAGGGTTGACCTTTCTCTCTCTCTTTCTCACACACACTCAATAACCACACGAATCCACAGAGCACACTTAATTTATTATTGTCCGCTCCAAATGATAATCCCCCCACTTTCTCTGCACTCGCCTCACTTGACCTGTTCCAACTCCTGCTGAGGCCAAATCCCCGACAGCCCAGAGCCTTGAGAGGCCCGGTCACAGAAAACGGGTTCTAGGTTGCGATGAGGCCGGCGCTCATGGGGACGAAGCTGTTTCAAGGTCTGCTCTTACCTGTCATGAAGCAGAGACACGCCCACTCGAAGGAGCAGAGGGCCAATGTAGATATTACAAGAGAAAGAGGACAAAGAGTGAAATGGTGAAATGGATCTTACAAAAAGTAGGAAGGTTCAGACTTTGCTGACGAAAACTACAAAGAAACTAGAAATGGATTAAATGAATCAAATGTGACTAATTAATAAAGCCGACGACTTCTGCTCATTTTCTCTGACTGGAGAAACAATGAGCCGGTGTTGAACACAGTCGCCTCATTTCCTCATTTGCTGGCACAGAAAGGTCGGCTGCAGATGAACTCGTACACGATGAACTTGGCACTACAAGAATATGGGACAGGACAACCTGAGCTTATTTCTTTTGCGCATTCACAAAACGTCAACCCGTCAGCAGCCTCACCAAAGCTCTGTTTCTTTACCTGACACCTCGATACTACAAGGGACACAGGAATACTTATTCCATATATTGACTCTCGCATCCTTTACTATTGGTTGTAAAAACATTTTTTATCCAATGTCATAATCACAGGTGTGCTTTTTGTTAAAAACTATTTTCATTTCATAAAGATGACAGTGGCTCCTTTCCCCCCTTTTCCCCTTCTCATTTTTTGATGACATTGCCTGACATGGCGTAAACCTAATATTACTGTGAAAATCAGTCATGAAATAGAATTTCATAGCGAGCGGGTTGTTTAAAAAAAGAAAAGAAAAAGAAAAAGAAAAGGTTATTTGTCTAGTTATTTACCGGTTTACTTAAATTATCATAATTTATACCACCTGACACCATTCATGTCAAATTTCTGAACTGACTTGTGCCTCAAAAATTCATCTCTACCTGGTCTGTTTCTCGATTGTCGATGCTTTACAACTGCTGACCAACACTAGCTTCTTCCAAAAACAGCCTTCTGTTTCTGTGAACTCTGGCTACCCTGCCACTCAAAACAGCACAATGGGACTGCAGGATGTCCAACACATTCAGGCTAACCATCATACAGAACTCAGGAGCAAATCTAACGGTGGTGTTTGCTTTTCATCAGCAAGTGGTGCTCGGACATGTCTGCAGTATCAAGATTTTGCTCTCGTCGTCTTGAATCACTGTTTTTACACCCATTCTACTCAACCAAGGTTAGTCTCATAGAAGCTGCTGTGATACAGAGGAATGCTACGCTCTACTGCTACAGAAAGCAGTAGCAGAAAGCTAAGCTCCTTTCTTCTGCACTGGCACTAAAATGAAGTGTGGAGATGCTTATAAAATCAACACAGCGATCCGTTTCAGGAGAATTGCTCATAGCATTCAGTAATTGGCTATCTGGCTAGCAGCTGGCATTTGTGGAAAACTATATATGCTGAAGCACTTCAGCAGCACAGAACCACTTCAGAACCGGGGACAGTTCCTCAAACTCTGGGTGAGGATGATGGAAGCAAAGAATTGTCCAGTTCAAGTGTTGCAGCCAATGCACACTTGGACCTTTCCAAAACTCCATCTAACTGTCAAAGAAACTGTCAATGACGTTGTGAACTTTGATCAAAATTTGCTGTTTCAATTCAGATTTTAATTTGATACATCATAACTTACATAAATACATGGTAGCCCATGATGAGCCCTGGCTTTCATTCATGCAGTTTGCAGGCAAAGGGCTGGTCATTTTGGAGCAGAGTTGACTGGACAACAACATCTGATGTTCACCAAGAGACCAAGAGGTCGCTGAATCAAGAGTCCATCTCTTTGTGAGCCAGAGTGAATGTTGCTGACACCATTGTATTGTGGCTCAGCTGGTCTCACACTCTCTTCTCTACCCAGGAAAAATCAAACCATCCTCCACTGCCATTGGAGACAAGCAAGGTGCCCAAAATACTAATGCAAAGGTTTACTGCTCTCTCTGCTTTGCTCTACAGGCAGTTTCTGGGGCAGCCCAACTCTGGGGAGAGGAATCAAAGGATCAAAGATCAAAGCTACAGATGGAAGGTCTCTTCTTTAGTTTGGATTTTGTCCACTTCCCCATTCCCCAAAAGATTTATGAAAGACACTTTTTTGTTTTCAGTTTCATCAACTGCCTCTATAGTGTCTTATTTTACTGTGAATCTGCCTTTAGTTCCCCTGGGTTGCCACATTTGTTGGAGTGCGAGCAACCTTGTTCCATTGCTTAAAAAATTTGAGATGGGACAAAAACACTTTAAGATTGAGACACCCATTGTTATGGAGAATGCACAAATTCGGTAGGCGAAGAGTCTCATAGCCTTGCAAAACACTATGACTCAACCAGAATTTGGTAAAGCCTGAGAAGCCTACAGAGCCCAACAAGTTACTTACTGAGCAGAGTTCAGAAGATGGCAATGAGGCTTAACTTGAAGTATTTGAATGTTGGCTCAAGCCTGTCGGGATCAAGCCTGTCGGGATGTAGTCTCAGAAGGTGCAGATAATTAAGAACCACCTAAAGCTGTGATTTTAGCCCATTGTGGGCACAACTTCCAAACAAAGGCCCAACATTTTCATTCCTGGATCTATGACCCATCCACTCCGGTATGGCTTCAGATTGTGGAGTTAGTGTGGTTGTCCACTGGGGACAGACCTTTGACAGAATTGGAATTGATTGCGAGGTATTCAGGGGAAAGAGCCCAAGGCTGAGCTGGCATGACCCCAACAGGAGTAAGCTCCAGTCCAGGAATAGTGGCTTAGAGGCTCTGGCCCAACTTCAGACCACCCAGGTAATATGGCCCAGGTCCTCAAAATGATCCTGTCGACAAGGAGTTGATGCCAACACCCAGTTCAACCGATCCACCCCAGAAGGTCAACAACTACCTCAACACTTGCTGGACCCATGAACAGAACAGAAGGGCCCAAGCTTCCAGTCAAAGTAGGAACCCAGGATGTGGAGGCACTGCTGGCACTCTCATAAGGTCTGGGCTGACTAGCCAACCCACAGTAACCCCCGGCTTATGTGTTCATGGAGACATCTGGAGTTACCCCATAACCTTCTTCCGGCGGTTACAGAACACTGGGGGCTCCTTTAAGGTCACTACCCCTGTGGTGGAAAGCCTGCTAGTTCCGGTGTTGGTAGGGTGAGACTGCCCTATGTTCTGGTGAATGTGGGCCCTAAGAGCTACAGGCCCCCGGGATCACTGCAAGAAAGAAATGCTGTATAGAAAAAAGTTTTTATAAGAAGCAACAAACAGATAGAGCAAATGTGTTTGACTTTTTTAGTTGAACTGATTCAACTAAACACGTTTGCTGGAGGTTACAGAGTCACAAGATTTTCAATGTTATACAGTTTTATACGGAGATCATTTGGCAGGCATAAGGTAGAGAGGAGAAACCTATAAAGCACATGGGAATTGAGAAATGGACGTAATCTGTAGAAGTTGGAGCTTCCCATTTACCCAAACAGCTCACTCCACATGACTGTGACTCAGTATATAAAGCATGCAGACAAAACAGAAGAAGCAAGACATGTAATCTAAGCTGCTTTGAACATGGTATGATTGTTTGCACCAGATGCGCTGGTTCCAGCATCTCAGAAATGGCCGCCCTCCTGGGACTTTCATGCTCTAGTGTTGGTGTGAAAAACAAAAACCATCCGGTCAGCAGCAGTCCTGTGGGTGAAACACCTCGTTGATGAGAGAGGTCAGCGAGTTATGATGAGACTCTTTCAAGTCAAGTTTATTTGTATAGCCGTTAATCAGTTACAGTCTCAAAGAGCTTCACAAACAGCCACATTATGAAACAGAAAATAAAAACAAAATGAAATCAATACCCCGCAACCTTAGACCCTCAGTGACAGGAAAAAACTCCCACGAAAACCTCAAGCGAGTCTTATCACTCTCCTTTAAGTGGGCTACAGCAGCAAAAGATCACGCTGGGTTCAACCCCTGTCAGCTAGGAACAAGAGATAAAGCTAAAATGAGGATTGAATCACCAAAATTAGATGACTGAATACTGGGAAGACTCCAATGAATCCCGGTTTCTGCTGCGACATGCTGATGACAGTGTCAGAATTTGGCGTCAACAGCATGAATCTATGAATCCATCCTGTGCGGTGTCCACAGTGCAGGCTGGTGGTGTAATGGTGTGGGAATGTCTTCTTGGCTCAATTAGCATTATGTGAACACTGTTGCTGACCAGGTGCATCCCTTCAGGCCAGTAGTTCAGTACCCAAGCCTCAACCCAGAAGAGAAAGAGAACCTTTGGGAAGAAGTGGAACGGGATGTTCGCAGCATGAATGTGCTGCGAAAAATCAGAACAAGCAGAAACAATATCGAACAGCTTGAAAGAATTCAGGTTACTCTAGAGGGAAAAGGGGGGGGGGGTCCTACCCAGCACTAGCTAGGTGTACCTAATAATGTGGCCACTGAGTGTATCAATATGAGACCAGTCGCTAGCTGTTTAATCCTACTGCTCAAAGACCAGACGTTCAACAGATACATAACTACACATCTTACTGAGTTTCTGGAGAACGGTGATCATAGTGAGGTGTCAGACTCCACTTGGTGGGAAACAAGCAAGGTTATTATGACAGGACCTAATCTCTTTTGAAGCCTCAGCAAAAAAAGCCAAGTAGCACACTTGTAGGGTTTGATAACAAATTATTACATTTGAAAACAATACACAGGAATTCACTTTTACAAACTAATTGCAATAAATAGGAAATGGGAAGGATAGGAATGATAGGAAAAAGAAGACAGGTAATACTAAGTTAAGAAATTCTAGGAAATATTAAGTTAATCCACAAAAATTGGGGGGTTAGGCCTCTTTTGCTTAGACATTATTATTGCTTAGCCAATTGAAGGGCTCCTACTTATTGGCTGAGGGTTTTCAGGTGAAATATTATTGTCCAATGCCTCCCCCTTGTGGCTAAAGTCAGAAGTCATACCAGTAAAGAAGTGTTCCTTATTTGATATTCTTTTTTCTGAATCCCCAAATAAGTTGATGAATTTTGCTCTGTTGAATTCTTCATGGACTCGTAATCAGATAAAAACTGTTTATAAATGGTAGACATCTCACTACAAACCCCAATATGTTAGAACCTGTGTGGAGGAGAGTTTGCATCGTTCGGTCAACTGAGTCCCACATATAACCTAACTCATTCTATTTCTTTCATAATGTCCAAATTCAGTAATATGTTAGGGGAAAAATACCACAATTCGAGAATATAAACGTTTAAAACGTTACGAAGTTTATAAAGTTTATAAAGTGCAGTCCACATCGAAAGGGAAGTTCTTCTTTGAGCGCAACACTGCAGCTTGCAAGGAGATATCCAGACTTTGAACGCTCACATAAACTGAAGGAGACTAATACTATTAGTATAGCTTAAGTTGGTAAGGTTTAGTCTTTCTAACTACATGGAGTGGCTGAAGTATGCATGTTAATGTTATATTGTTTTGCTCTTTTTTTAAACTGATCATCGTGCCTCTGCACTCCTAGATCAGTTTTGGTGATCTAGTAGGAATTTAAGCTTATTGTTGCACTCATTGTAAGTCGCTCTGGATAACACCGAACGCAAAATATGTAAAATTGTTCTAGTATTGATACAGGATGAGTGTCCCGTTTGGTAGATATTTATGTTCAATACTTCAAAGTGAAACGTACCTAACTAAAAGAAAAATTTTAAAGATACTCGAAAAATTACAGGTACACAAAGACACCCTTGCAAAGCATTAAGAAATCTTTCTAACTGACTCCAATAAGGAATTAAAACACTTTTGCAAAGTAATTCAACCAAGGCATAAGAAAACGCCCTGCTGAACAATGTTATGAACAATTATTAAATGTAATTTTGCTAATGTCATGCAATGTTTTGCTAATACATTAGCCAAACAATATACTGACTGGATATAGCTGAGTGATTTATAGTTTAATATCCTACAAACCAGTAAAGAATGTTTTCCAGACTGGAATTTCCCCCCAAAATGCAATTCTTTGTGCTGCCACCAGGTGGAAGCAACACAGAAACCACCCAGCACAACATGCAGAGAAACCATAGACCTGCCCTCCAGAAGGCTGTGTGGGAACCTGGATTATCAATACAGTTTGTAGAAAACTACAGACTACCAATTGGACTTGTCTGAACAGATGTGGATCTACACCAAACCTGTCAGGTTGACCACAGCGGCAGACTGACTGAACCTGGCTGCACACTGATCAACTAACTAACTAACTAACTATCTGTCGTCCTAGTTGTAGTTTGCACATCAACATAACCCGCTATGCTAGTGCTGCTACGCTGGCTTTCAATCTATTTTGTGGTTGTGTTCAATCCACTATCAGATCATCTTGTGAGATCCTGTCCCGATAATCCAAATTCCTTGTACCTGTCAAAGAAAACTGATTCTGATTCTGACTCTTAAACTGCTTCTGTTTGCCATAGCCCCTAATTTAAACCCCTAGATTACTGCTGGCCGTAACTCTTAACCCTTACACTACAGTAGTGCTTCTCACAGAGGGGTAAGCTCTTTTGAGTTGTGCTGGAGTTGATTCTTTGTGCCTAAAACCCTTTTTTCTGTTAAGTAGAGGCTTCATGTGTAGATAGGCTCTCAACACCTTTTGGTCAGCTTCAATAGGCCATTTTTCATTTAGCTGCTTAGAGAATTACAAACCTGTAAATGTAGAGCCTCCACAAAGAAAGAAAGAAATAGCTATGAACCATTTACCACACCCATCAGTGATGAAACTGAATTATGAGTGAATTATGTTCACATTCGTTTTGTACACCAACCACCTGACTCATGCATCTTCGTTGTCTTTATCCTCCCTATCCTATTGCCTTATTTTCAATCTTAGTAAAGTGTTGGTCTGAAAAGAGAAACCCACCCATCAACGCTGCACTGGCTCGGCATGCGACCTCCGACCTCCGTCCCATCCAGCCACTGTGATCGGGCACAACCATTGCACAGAAAATGATCTGCAAAGCTGAGGGATGGATCAGTTCTTATCAATACGGATTGTTTTGTAAATTTTCATTCATTCATTTTCCATATTTCCAAGTTGCAAAATGTCTGGCATGACGTTGTCTCCACATGAGAGAATGGACCATCTCAGCAAACTGCTTCATGTTCAAGTTTGGATTGTGTACATTGAAAACTTGACAAGAACAACAACTTGAATACAAACATGCAGTTTCCATAACCTAGTTGTTTATGTTCCACTCTAGATTCCCATTTTAACTTCTGAGAAAATGTGATGATTTGGTGACAATTATGTTAGTAGATGTCACCTGGTATGATACTGCTGTATGAAGAGTACCACACCAAGCCTAGCTGACTGTAAACTGACCTTTCTTGGTGAAAAATTGTGTAACTGTCTCGCTTTTTCCTTTTCCTCCCTTTCCTTTCTTCTGAAAACCATTTTTATTTTCTTTAACGCTCGTGCTGCTCTATAATTTTCTCCTCCGGAACCGGAAGTGACAGAGTCAATTCTCCCGCGGAAAAGCCGTTTAAACTCCGACCGACATGCACCGGGTTGGGCTAAACCATGTTCTCAGGGGCGGTGAAACAGGAGGTTGATGTTTTGGACACGCTGATATATGATAAATATACTGCAAATTGTGGAAATGTCTATTTACATTAACTGCAGTGATTTTTTTATTTAAAAAATAAAACCCCGGATACATTACTTTAGTATTTTAACTAATATATGTAAGTAACAACTGTAATTAAACCCAAACCCTAGAACTATTTCCTGCTCTAACGACCCAGTTTCCCCCACGGGAAATAAAATGTCATCATATCTTCTTCTGGTCGAGTCGTGTCATTTTGTAGTCTTACTGATTTTGGACTCGCCTTGAAAAACAGGGAAGCAAAGAAAAGGTTCAGGTCCCACCGAGATTTGAACTCGGATCGCTGGATTCAGAGTCCAGAGTGCTAACCATTACACCATGGAACCATATGGCGACGGAACAGGAATGTACATAATTTACTCTTGAATACAAAACAGACATAAAAATAAACTCACTAGATTGTATTAAACTCACCTTTAGTGTCTTTTTGCTATGAACACAGCAATTCAATAATGGGTTATAACTGGATACTAAAAGAGATTTGCTTTGGCGCCATCATGTGGTGGTAATGTTCAACAACAGCACAAACAAATCTTTTTCATCACGGGATTTCAAAAGAAAAGATCCCTGGTCTGGGAGTCTCTGTGTGGTAAATAAAAGGGGAGAGCTGGTCTCCACCATTGAAGTGAACCAGGGAGAACTGCAGTACCGCGACCGGCCAGTTGTCCATCCCTGCTACTATTGCCAAATGGTCATGTGATGTCAGACTAAAACATGAAACAAACAGCACATGTGCAAAGAATAAACTTGTATTTTCCCATGTGGGTTTTTCAGATGTGACTTTTCTGTAAGGGAAGCTTCAGGCTGAGCTGTAGGAACAAACAGGCTTCTTCTATTTCTTTATATATACACTATATACTGCACATCAGTGGTCCAGCCTAAAGTGGCTCATATTGGATTCCTTTGCAACCAAACCCAGAATCAATTCCACAGATGTGCTGAGGATGGGAACCGCCAGGTGAGGATCGCATCAGACAGTAATGTGATCGATCCGCAAGGAGGTGATGGGAAACATTTACAAATGGTTCAGGGGACAGTGGCACTTTAGAGGCACCATGACCTTACCTGCACCTCCTTAATGTTATTCCTAACTGTAACTGTAGTGAACAGAAAGTCTGGTTGGTTCAGCATCCCAACACCCTGATGAAGGCAGGGTAGATGTTTCTCTGTGTCTTCGCCCTCGAATATGGTATGATATGGTATATGATATAATAAAGGTTTTTTAATTTGCAAACACGAGTGACTGGACTCTGATTTCTTATGGCACGAGGACACACTTGTCCACCTGAAGTCTGCAGGATCTCAAGGATGCAGTCTGTAAAAGTGCTCTCATTGTGTCTCCTGAGGACTCAAAGCTACCCACTATCCAATTGGTTTATTGAAATGGCGGCTGACTTGGTTGAGGGCTGATGTTCCCCAGACCTTCAAGCCTGACGTCAGGTGGACTGCAGGCTCAGTCAGTGGACAACAGCGACGATGATGCAGCCATCGGGCACAATGTCGTCACCACACTTGACTGGCCAGCATAATTACAATCAATGTCCCGATGGCCCTTTAGTTCTACGGCAGCCTGTGGGTCGGGAACCTGAACCCAGCAGATGCTTGCTGAGGGAGAGACTAGGCAATTAACAATAGCCTGATCCACTAGCCCTGACTGTACCATAGGCGCTCATACAGGGAGCTGGAGGAGATGGGAGATGAAGAATTAGGAGCGTTTGAAGTGTGGGAGGAGCTTAACGACCACACCATCCTGTTACCTCTTTACCCAACATCCTTTTTAAGATTATTTTTTACTGGACAGTGGAGAGACTGGAACGATTGGGAGGGAGAGGAGGGACGACATGCGACAAAGGTCCTGGATCAGCATATTGCGACCACATGGTTCCACCAAGACGCCGCCACCCAACTCTTCTCAGTCCAAGTCCAAGATAAGAGCTGCCCTGGTTGAAAATCGCTTACTGTCCATATTCAAACTGCAGTCATTTTCCACTGCGCTGCCTCCGCGGGTCGTTTGCATTTTACAGCTACATGATGCCGCTCTCTGCTTTTTATAGCCATCAGAGGGAGATTTCCTGCTGCGCTGCTCTGTGATATCTTATTTCTCAGCCATGACTTTAATGCACACGCCACATTAAGTGCTCAGGTAATTCACAGGAGAGTTTACTGTGTGCATTAGTAGTACGACTCCTAATGGCATTAAGAGCATAATTAATGGCATTAAACAAGACATCCCAGAGATTTGGTACTTTCTTATGTACGACTTCTTCACAATGCATCATTCAGAATGTGGTGCACTGAAAACATTAATGATACAGGCTTCCTCCACCTTTCTGCTGATCAAACTCCAGGACTTCTCCAAGACTACTCCAGGACCTCCAGCAGCATCTCCAGGACCAGTATCCATCAGAGTCTCTGTTCCAGGTCTTCTTTCTGCTCCAACTATCTCTCAGGACCGAAACTATCAGGATTTCTGATCTGAAGTGGATCAACAAGCAGCCAAGCTGGAACATTCAACACTTCACTGGTTGGAGGAAAAGACCAGCAACATGTTTACATGATGTTTATAAACTATATACATGTTCCCTTTTTCCATTACTCACTTACTTAATTTTTGAATTCCATTCCTTTTCCAGGTTTTCCATGACCATAGGAACCCTGATAATAACTTTCACAAGCAATTGTAAAATCTGTGCCGAACACGGGGCAAAGACATTTCAAGAAATGCATAAAAGTAGAGCCCATATATTCTAATGTGGAGCCAGTTAATGGTACAAGAGATGAACCGAGCCAGACTGATGGATCTGATGAAGTTTCCTTCAGCTGATCTACTGTCGACAAGCCTTTTGTCTTCTTGAGTTTCACCTACAGGGAGGTAATGTTGCAAGACAAAGCCATTACCCCAAGCTGAAAAATATAAGGAGAATCAATTGCTCTGGTAAGAAGGTTCATGGAGCATCGGGCAACAGAAACATCATTTATTTCAAGCCCAGCGAAACGCTCTATCATACAGAAAACATTATTTTTAAATGAGTGGAAGCATTATATCAAGTTTTAGAGGCAGGAAAAGGTATCAAAGCGTAACATCACGGTGGAGATGAGAGAGCCCTTCCATCAACTGAACAACAGTTAACTATGATTGTCATTATGCACCAGTACTTCACGATACTGGATGATAAAATTAACACCAGCTAGAAGCAATTTACATTGCACCCATGCATTTCATGAAGAAAGATTGCATAGCTCTTGACTGTTTTGCCCTTGGTACTAAAACTGTGCTTTTGTAAAATATTCCTAACGGATCTGGACTTTGTTTTCTGCAAAGCACTTCAGACAGAAAAGCCTGTTCTGGTGCTCTTCATCAGGTTCTTCCCAGCGTCCAACTACTTTCAGAGGAACAGAAAATCTGCAAGGACGTTGCCGCTCCACCAGAGCAGACATCAGATATCACACATGGTAAAAGCTCTCTTGGTATCAAAATTAGCCCGTCTTGGTTCATCACATCCCTTCCACTCCTCACTGTCCGTCTCTAAATAGTTAGAATTAATTATAGAGAAAAGGATCATGCAATAATGATTTTCTCTTTCAAAACATCTTGGTTGTCCCTTTTTGTAAAGATGCAAATTGGCATGAAACGCCGGTGCTTCTGGGAAAAACAAGCACATGGTTACAGACAAGACTGTATCCAAAGCACACCGTCGCTGGAGATCCTAGGTTCTGCTGCTGGGTCTCCACTGAAGATACGACCTGGAGGAACCTCTCCACTACCGTTGGAAAGGACAGGCACTGTGTTGAGGTGAGACTGAGGCTCCGTCTGAATTCAGAGCCCCGAGCCAAAGGATCTGGAAGATCAACACCGGTTGAACCAGGAAACTGGACAAAGCATGACGTCTTTCCCCTGTAGGACCTCAGCTGCAGGGAGGCTTCAGATTCGTATATGGAACGTGCTGGAGGCAGAAAACAACACAGTGAGAAACAATATTGATTACGTTATTATTAGAGTATTATCTGTTAAATCAGAACCCCTGTTATGGGGCAGTGGTAGAAAAATAAGCAGCAGTCAAGTAATCATTGAGTCATTGGTATTGATCAACAACCCCATCAACCCCCACAGAGATATTGTGGTCACAGGGTGTCTGCCAGTATAATCAAGTTAGATCTAAGACTTTTTAAGACCGTTTTAATGCCAGTGATAATTTAAGACAAGTTTGGCATGAGACGTGAGAATGAAAGCAACTGTAGATCAATCAGAATTATTTCCCCAGAGGGATCAATAAAGTTTCATCTTATCTTAAAATATCGTTGTGTGACTTGGCTGATTTCTCAACAGAAAAACACCAAGAAATCACAACATTTTGAAGACCTCTACAATTGAAGACTTCAAATATGTAAGTAAGTAAGTAAGTAAAGCTTTATTTATATAGCACCTTTTTTAAACAAAATGCACAAATACACAAAAATAAAAGAGACAATGTAAAAACAAAATAGACCAGACAAACTTGTAAAACACAGAATATGAAAACATAAAATGATTAAAAATACTAAAACATATAAGAACCTAAAACCTTGAGAGAAACGTACAGTAAGAAATTATAAAAAACTAAGGGCTAGCATCAGTTACCGTGATATGCTAGGGAAAAAATATGTGTCTTTAGTTGCTTTTTAAAAGTGGACGATGAATCAGATACTCGTCCATCCAGGGGAAGGTAAGAGTTCAGAGGCAGCAGCAGTAAAAGCACGATCACCCTCACGAGGGATGGCTAAGAGATTCTGATTTGAGGACCTGAGAGGTCACAGAGTTGTAAGGACACAGTAAGTCAGCAATATAGTCAGGAGTTGGTCCGTGCAGCCTTATAAGAGATTAAAAGGAGTTTAAAATGACTTCTCAAATCCACTGGGAGCCAGTGAAGTGAAGCCAGAACAGGAGTAATGGTTTTGGTTGAAAGAAGAGCAGCAGCGTTTGGACCAGTTCCAGTCGTCTGGCTAAGCAAGTATTTAACCGTATTCTCATTTTTAAGCCTTGAGCCTTCTCATTTAAGACATTTTAAGACTTTTTCAGGACCTGCAGGCACCCTGGGTCATTTTGTGATAAGGGGCAGTAAGTCAGCAAATCTGACTTACTGCCCCTTTAAAATCAGATAAATGTAATAAAAAGTGTAATGGCAGAAACATGAGATGCAGGATATGTAGCACACAAAATGCTCTTACAGTGAAATAATAAATGTTCCACATCCCATATTATACAGAAAGTCATTCCCTGAATTCCTTGCAGTACAATCATGGCCGTTATTCACCACAACGTCCTTCCTCACGTATGAACAGATGAGTTGTTACACTCGTCTATCAGCGTTCACATGCAGCTATGGCAACACTATCTAGTGCAGACAATTATTACAGTTATCTGACCTGGTTGCCAAGGCAACCCTATCAACCAGTAACAACCCGGGAGCCACGATCCTGCCGATCTACAGCCGGTCCAGTGTGATAGACAGATTTATGACTGAAATCATTGGCCGGCTAAATCAACCCTTCAGAAATGAGGGAACTTTTTTACTGGCGCACTCTTTCTGCATGGGCTGCGCAGTGGAATGAAAACCATTCACCATACAGTGATGGATGGTCCGGCAGTAAAAGAACTTTGATCAAGCAAGCACTATTGGTTTTGTGGGTTTTCTCTCTCTGTGGGCTGCAGTGTTGTGCAGAACAGACGAACAGAGACTCAAACTCACTGTCTTCTTCTGTCTTCTTCTGCCTTCTTCTGCCTTCTTCTGTCTTCTTCTGTCTTCTTCTGTCTTCTTCTGCCTTCTTCTGTCTTCTTCTGTCTTCTTCTGTCTTCTTCTGCCTTCTTCTGCCTTCTTCTGTCTTCTTCTGCCTTCTTCTGTCTTCTTCTGTCTTCTTCTGTCTTCTTCTGCCTTCTTCTGCCTTCTTCTGCCTTCTTCTGTCTTCTTTAGCTCTTCTGTTCAAACAAGTGTGGAGTAGAAATCTACCAGCTGCTAAATATTCATTCTTGGTGGCATCTTTTGTCCTTTTACCCTTGACTTAACCTGTCCTGCTTCACATTCACACAGTTCCACACATTCTCAATGGAAGCTGACCAGTACAACCACAGTCTCTACTGGTTCCACTGGAAGCTGACCAGTTCAACCACAGTCTCTACTGGTTCCACTGGAAGCTGACCAGTACAACCACAGTCTCTACTGGTGGCCTTCAGCAGCCCCATAGGAGTATCTGGGGATTGCCTTGCTCAACGATTGTTGTTGAGGAGAGGAGGAGCGCTACTCTACCCAGATTATCGCTGCCTGTCTGGGATTTGAGCTGGTCAACTTCTGGTAGACGCTTACTAACATCTTGAGCAATACCCCAAAGGAAAGTTCAATACAATTGTAATCTTGAAGTTAAGGTTATGAAGAAGGTTATGGTGAAGATGAAGGTTATGATTATGGTTTAGTTTTACTTCATTGTCTCCTAAAGAAGAATACTGTCTTCAATCTACATGGTTGTGCAGTTAAAAAACACAACAATTCAAATAAATTGCAATGATTCGTACCTCAAGAAATCGGGAGCTTTGGATATCATGTTCTCGAAGTCGGAGAAGGAGAGCTTGCTGTCTCCGTCGAGGTCGGCCTCCTCTACCGCCTTGTCGCACACCAGGGTGACCTCCTCTGGAGGGAGCTCCCCTTTGGTCAGCTTGGTCAAGGTCTTATGCAGGTCCTCCTTACAGATGAAGTTGTCCCTGTTGAAGTCTAGACAAGAGCAAACACAAAGCAATCAGCAGCACCTGATGAACACGACGGAAGAACCTTCCAAGAGGTACCAGGGAACATCTCCTCAACTCCATCTCATCACACCTCAGCAACAGTGTGATTCATACAATGGCCCCTTTGTTTCATTTAATGTTAACTAGGTAATTTACAACCAGATGGTAATGACTTTAAAGACATAGTATTATATAGGTTAAAATACTTTACTTTACACAAAGTAAAGTATCATTTGGGACAGCAGTAGGGACTGGAGGACCCAGGTTCAAACCCCTTTGTCAGCAAGCATGCATCCTGTTGAAGTGTCCTTGAGCAAAACACTGAGGTCCTAATTCACTAAAGGTTTGCACAGGGAAGAAGGCACCATATCACCAAAATGACCAAATCAGAAAGCCATGCTATTCAGTAACCGTGCACAACAAGTGGAAAGCTGCCTACTCCCCAACCTGGAGCTGGTCAGAAAATAAAGCCTCTTAGTGTCGGTCATGCATGTGGACATCTCGGTATTTTGACCCCATAATATTGATTTGTAGGAGAGGCCATGTAAATCGAGATTGAACCCAATTCACCAACACCTCACAACACCAACTCCCCAAATGACTGTAGCTCATAGAAGATCTGGAAGAAACGCTTCAGAGCGGCTGCTGTCAGGACCAGCAGGTCAGACAGAAAGATGGCAGAAGGTCTTCATCAGGGAACGCTCCAATAATAAAGAGGCTTTAGGACCAAAGGACCAGCCTCGGTGGATCGGTCACCGCTGAAGGTGATGAAGAGGCTGTTTACCGCTCAGGTCTTCTTAAGGGCTTGTTTAAAACTCGATTAGTGAATACGAAGAATACTCTGAGCTCAACTGCAGAAATTGCCATCATCAGTTGCGACTTACCGTATATCTTGAAGGCGTATATCGCCTTGAGCTCCCTCGGGGACGTTTCACAGAGTACGGAGAACATGTCGACAAAGTCGTTGAACGTGAGGTTCCCCTGGCCGTCCTCCGAGAACGTCTCCACTATCCGATCTCTGAACGGGTTCTCCTACGAGAGAAAAGACAGAGCAGAGGATCGGGATTACTAAATACATATGACAACATATACAAACCAAATGACATCAATAGACACAAGAATAATCTATATGTATGGACACACACATACACACACACACACACACACACACACACACACACACACACACACACACACACACACACACACACACACACACACACACACACACACACACACACACACACACACACACACACACACACACACAAATCCCTCCAGAGTTTGCGAGGCTACAGACGTCTGAGGAGGTGAACAGTTGATTTACAACACTGTGGCCTTCGTGCCAGTTTGGCTCTACCCACTGTTGGCTGTTGGTTGTTAGTCTTAGAGGTCTGTAGTCCTGGACCATGTGTCAGTAGCTAAATAAGACCTGGACATTCACACCACATGTTCAACGGAGAACAGAGACTCTGATGGATACTGGTCCTGGAGATGCTGCTGGAGGTCCTGGAGAAGTCCTGGAGTTTGGTGTAGGAACCGTGACAACCCACCCGTTGCTGTACAGTACCTTGAGCTCCGGCATGGTGATGATCAGCGCCAGGGGGAGTTTGATGTCCGGGTCGTTGGTGTAGTCAAGTGGGACTAAATGTGGGGCCAACTCACGGTATCGGCCATGCAACCTGCAACACACAGCACACTGTCAGACGAGATGCTCATGGTAGAGGAAAATAATCATCTGACACTTCAGACATCAGATAGGCGACTTGCATGTTGTTCCAAAATGAACATCCACATGTGGTGAAAATGACAAATCCTATTAAACAGGGTAGAGAAGTCATCTACTTTAGATGAAGAAGAAGAGAAGAAGAAGAAGAAGAAGAAGAAGGGCAGTTGGTGGTGACAGTGGTCACTATAAATGATAATATATATGATTATTTTTGGTATTGATTTAAAGGAATTCAAATATCTTAATTCTTATAGTGAGAACTTTTCTGTGATTAATTGTATTTAGGAAGGCAAATGGACAGTTAATTTCCATTACATTATATAAAAAAATATAAATATATTCATTTTGGAAAACAATCCAGTTTCTGAAGTTCACTGTTTGATGTCTTTTCTGAAATGTCTCATTTCAAAAACCAATGTTGAACATAAAATAACTTCTTTAACTGTATTGAATCATGAAATGTGGCCTACAGACCGGTAGCAGACAGTTTAAAACCGGTATCAGGTCTGAAGCATCACAACCAGTATTGAATTTACAGACACTGGGAATCAAACCAGCAACTTTTCCGGTTAGCGGTCAACCTGTCTCCCTCTAGCAGGCGGTGTGAATGAATGAGATGGATAATATCTAATATATTACATGACGTGGTGCTAGAGACATTGCTGCTGGATGTTATCTAACGTCAGGAGGATTGGTTCCGTTAGAGGAGCTCCATCAGGTCTTATCAGGTCAGCATGGTGATCACCACAATGAACCTCCTCACCTCGCTGCTACGACGCCAGGGAATTACCACTAGAGAAGATCCATTTAGGTTGTTTTTTACTGTAGAGCCATAAAAAAGATAAAAAAGTGAAAAATTAAATACAAACTGTGCAGGTGAGACAAAGAAACCTCAACAGGTTTCTAGAAACACCTCAGCTCACAAGAGAAAAGACTCAAGCAGACGAACAGAAACAGGAAGTGTGAAATACATTAAAGCTGCTCTACTCAGACTTCACTGTAACCCTCCAGTCGTCTTCTCAGTCTGAACCAGGAAGTGATGCTGCAGCAGAGCAGAGCGTCCCATCCCCACTACCTGAGACCGTAGAGTCACCCTATTGGTCCAGATTAGATCCTGGTGTCGGTTTGGTCACTGGTTGGACTGTGGTTAGTGTGGGAGGGACCCACATCAACAATTTATGCACACGCCAACCCAGAGTCATTTCCAGCAGTAAAACCAGTGATGGAGCTCTCTGGCGCGGCATTAGCATGGCATTTGGCACTGCCTGTATAATAAACCAGCGTGGCGTGGGAACCCGTCCAGGGCATTGTGGGTACCTTGGCAGACGGACTCCCTGATCATGAATCCATAAGAGGATAAATCTCCAGAGCAGATGCAGGAACAAAACAATCACAGCACATGGATCACTTTGTGGCAAGCTTTGTACAAGATCTCTTTGGCTCTGACATCAGTTATCACCAACTTTGGACATGGATGAGATGAATGCAATGCAGTAGCCCAGATAGACCAGAATGCAATGCAGTAGCCCAGATAGACCAGAATGCAATGCAGTAGCCGAGATAGACCAGAATGCAATGCAGTAGCCCAGATAGACCAGAATGCAATGCAGCCACAAGACATAGTGTTTTTTTGTCCAACCGGTGTTGTATAACCCACAACTGAAATACTCAGGTTCTCTGGGGGTTGCTGAAAGGCATTCTGGGAAACGTAGGAAATCACTAACTAAAGTAGAAGTAGACGAGGCAGGTTGAGGGAATGTGGGTTCAATAAAAAAGTAAATTCCAACACTTGATCACTAAATAACTCCTGGATGTATCAAACATCACAGACTACAACAGGAAGAGGATCTGAGGGAGTTTCACTTTAAAAGCCCCACCAAAAGGGCAGATGTGATCTGACTGGATACCAAACAGTCTGACTGTATGCAGATGGGGCGTCTGCTTTCCTGAAATCATCTTGAATGATGAGTTAATCAATATCTGAGTGTGAACCTGAACCCACCACGGAGATGGAGGAGGAAACACCGGGCCGATTAACGAAGCGAATGGAACAATTACCCGTGGCAGCAACGCTATTATGAAGCCACGAGTGTTAATAACAGACATAAATCTTACTCATCATAGCAACAGTGGGGAAGCAGCGCTGGAATAACCCTGACCTACTGAACGCTTCAGCAGAACAAACGGCCGATGGAGAAAAGACCCAGCGCCCTGACGGGTGTTTAACTGGGTCTGATCCCATAAGTCTGTCTGGCCCACTGGCAACACTACAGGAGCTAAATTGCTTTCGAGAAACCGAGGCCGGCGAAAAACGAGATCCAGTAGGTTTGGATGAGCTCCAGGTTACAGACGGGGGGAGGGGCTGCTGAGGCGGGAGGATGGAGATCTAATGATACACGACCAAGTAGACCTCAGTCAGGAGCTCTGATTTACCTTCTGACACACACACACACACACACACACACACACACACACACACACACACACACACACACACACACACACACACACACACACACACACACACAAGCTCCGCTTCTTCTTCTGTTTTTATCTCTTTGTGTCCCTCGTTCTCTGTAAACCGTTAAAGTGTTTTATAATAGTTTATTAAGGTCTGACTGGAAACCAGATGAAACCAGATGGAACCAGACCAGACCTGGACTGTTTGTTTTAACCATCTCGGAGCACCAAAGGGGTGGGGTTTGTGATATAGCTCATAAAACGAGTCCCAGAAGATGAAGAAGGTCACAGGAAGAGGTTGAACGTAAACTCAGCATCATTTTCTGTGATTGACAGCCGATCTGACACTAAGAGCTCTGAAAGCTCCGCCCACCTGGGACTCCCAGGAGGATGAAACAAACAAGAACTGTTTTCAATAGCTGTTCCTGAGTCAGTGAGCATCATTAGCTCTGTGAGTCACCACAGTAATAATGATGATGTGATACTTCATTGATCTCTATAGGGACGAGCTCTTATTTCCACTCAGACGCCAGAAGAGATTCAGTTTGATGGTTGCAGGAAACCGACGAACTGCTTCGCTCAAATAAACCAAAACAGGTTTTCATGAAATCAGAGTCGAGGAAGGGACGACTCCACACTGTGAACACTGACATCTCTTTTCTCTTTCCCCCTCCCCCGGGGCGTCAGAGGTCAGAGGTCAGAGGATTTCTCCATGCCAACCCTCTTCATCACCTCCATCCATGTTTCCACATCGTCTCAGTTACTAACTTCCTCCCTGTTGCCTCATCACCAACATTCATCAAACAACCGATGATATTCCTGCTTCGCTTCGATCCCCTGCAGCAGAATCAGATCCACTAGACGACCGATCACATGCCGGTGACTTACCGTAGGATTTCTTTCCGGGTGAAGAAAGTGCAGTCCTGCAAAGACAAGAGGGACATTTGTTCAGGCTGAGAGGAGTCGAGGAACCAGGAGCTCCAGGGAACCGGAACGAGGCATTATATTGGTTCTCCGATACTCTGGAGGATCTGCTTTCCTGCCATCAATCAGCCTGGACAGCAGCATCATACTGGAGATGCAGAGGCTGGACCACAGCCAGCCACAGCGACACAGGCCCCCTCCTATTCTACTCTACTCTATTCTATTCTACTCTATTCTATTCTGTTCTATTCTATTCTGTTCTATTCTATTCTATTCTAGACACACAGTCTTAAAGGGAAAAAGGATTGATGATATAATATTGAGTGATAGTTTAATTGATTGGCAGTTTGAAACTAAAGCACATCCATGTTGAATAATCTTGTTCCTGTTTGGATTCGTCATGATAGATCATATTGATCATATTGATCATATTGATTATATTGATGATATGAATTATATTTATTTTCCTAATCAACGTCAACCAGCCGGATGGTTTCTCACCTGGTATGTCTCCAACTGTTCATCGGTGAAGGTTGTTTGTTTGTTGCCCATCCTAGTCGACTGGTTTTCCCATCACACTGGTTCATTACATTGGAAGTTCCTGCTGGTTTTTCTCTTCCATTCATTTAGGACGGCATCTGATCTGGATCTGAACAGCTGATCTGGAATCAGAACTTGTCGTGTTTTCCTTCAGATTGTCGGGTGGACAGGTATTTGTTTTAGCGCAAGAAAAAGCTCCTTTTCACGCATCCATGGAGAGGCGGTGCGGGCAGCAACATGATGCCTTCATGTGCTGCTCGTAAACTCCTGCTTCCGATTTGGGAAGTCATAAATATGACTTGTTGCCGCATTCACGTGCTTTTGGTTGGAAATACTGACATAATGGACCCGCCCTCTAACGAATACATCCTCGGTGCCTATTGATTTATTATAGAAATAATTCAGTGCAAACTGCAGGCTAGATATTATTTGCAGCTGGTGTATCTTCGAGTGAAATTAGAAACAACAATACTGATCATTTACACAGAATCGATAATGTGCAGTAATAAAATACATACCACTGTTTGTTGACATGGGTTCCATCCTTTCTGGCCCCTAAATGTCACATCACTTATGTATCACAGAAGATTCCCACTTCCCCAGTCGGGGAGGTTGTTGGGTTGTTCGTGTGCTCAAGTCATAATATTAATTTTCCCAACAGCACGTGAAGGCAACATGTTGTTGAATTTCAGGATGTTGCAGAACAGATGCAATTCACACACGGCCACCAGGTGGCGTCATCAGGGCATAAATCCAACCCATCCTGCTCTTCAAGCGACTGGAAGTTTAGAATAAATCCACGATGGAGACTAACAGACCTTCTAGTGCTTTATGGAATCAACGTCTCCTATGGTGGAGTCCTACCAGAGCCTACAGGGGCCTGCAGCTCTGCTGCTATATTTCTATAGTAGCCTAATAGACTTTCAGCAGCGAACACAATTCATTTCTGTCTATTTGTTAAAGATTCTTGTATGAGTTTCTGCCGCCCGCGGCATGTTCATGTGATGACGTAGTAACAGGAACAGGGTGAGATGTCGGAGTGGCTGATGACTACAAGTAGATAAACAACATGAACAATCACTGAGACGAGTTTCCATCTCTAACAGCGAGCAGACTTGTCTAACCTGGCAACCCTGGTATTAGTCGCCGTGACGTTTGTGTCCCACAGCTGACGTCACCCACTTCCTCCTTGGCTCGTCCCCAACGGCAGTGCGGGTCAAAAGATTGTCTATGTGGTGGCAGATGTCTCCCTCAGTAGTAGGAGAAACCTGGTCTGTAAAGTGGGCGTTAACCGTCGCCATGCGCTCACTTCCTTGCTTTTCAACCTCAGCCATGTGTAATGACGTTACCATAGCGACCAATCCGGTATAAATCCAAAACAAAAAATGTCACTCCTACCTGCCGACTCAGGTGTGCACCGGCTCAGTTGCCATGGTAACAGCGCAGAAATGGAATTGAAGTATTGAACACTAACTATAATATTGTGGGTGACAGTATTTCAACTTTGCACCAGTCACTTCTATAAGCGCTGTTTCATTTGGTATCGCTGCTGTCTGGAGAAAACCTCCTAACTCCAAAACGACAACCTCTCAGGAACCAAGAAATCCAGCCTGGTTCTTAGCTTGACCTTGAGTGCATCCAAGCCACCAAACTTGGAGTTATGAGGTTTTCACGACAGGCGGTATTATCTTGTGTTTACAGGTGCTCCTGTTGCGAGCTTGTGTTGTGTGGTGAAATGTTTCAGAAGATTTCCCGCTCCTTCGCGTTTCCACTTTATGGGACACGGGCTGGGCCGGAACAGCGCGTGCAGTGACTTCCTAACTTCATCATTATCTTTGCTGAGGCAAAACTGCGGACGGAGTGCGCATGTGTCAACGCCCACGTTCGTAGACGGCCGGTGGAGCCACATTTTACAGTAGTGATTCATCCTCTCAATTCACCATCTTTGTCCCGACTCGTCCTCGGCAGCAGATCGGTGCTGGACCAGGTTATCCTAGAAGTATGGCCGGCAGCGCGTGGAGGTCAATGGTAAGAAACCCTATTGTGACTCTCTGTAACGCGGCTGGCGCTCGTGCCGACTGAACTGTCGTGTTTCCCACATGAGCGGAACTGTTGGGGTGACTTGGTTGTTTCTGCGGGTTTCTGAACAGGTTGTATGCGGCCTGGCTGTGTGTCCTTCAGCTGCACCACAGTGTTTCCAGGGTTACGCTCCCCCGCCGTCCCGTCACCCCTCGTGCTGCTTATAAACCGACTTCCCGCAGTGTCAATCAGTTCTGTTTTAAATCAGACGGCTTTGCTGCTCAGATCTGATTGACTGAAACACGTTCAACCCGTTTCGTCCTGACACCCGCAGTCCGGTCTTGTGTAGAGAACGTGCCGCCAAACTCCATTTAACAAAATGACAATTGAACGTTCCTGTGCTTATTTTCAGACATACATGCATCATATAACATGATTTAAGACCTTTAATGGTTCCTTAGTGTCCAATGATAAATTCGGCATACATATCATTCACCAAGCAGCATTTCATTCAGTAGAATTTCAACTTTTATCATTCGTTTATCCTGCTCACTACCGCCCCCCGCGGTGTATGCTGGTGGAAGAAGATTGTGGAGAAACAGCCGAACCAGTTGTATGATTTGAAATTGTATAGTAATAAGTGGTGCTCGGTGTATTGGATTGATGCCGAATTGAAGAGTGACTGTAAACCATTTGTAAAGTATATTAAATCATCTCCAAGGTGGGCATGTTTGGTGGAAGGAAATATTAAACTGTTTTTGAATGGAGTTTGCCGTGATGCTCTCTCCACGCAAGACAACGGGATGTAATTGGAAGTCGTTGAAATCGTGTAAAATCATCGATAAACGCAAATCTGTGACCTCATAACAGTTCATTTAAATATTAAACTAACTGGAAGTCACCACTCATACCGGGACTCGTGTTGCTTAGCAACCGTGGTGTTTCGCTACTATTCAATAACGATACATTTAATCATTAGCACATTATAACGATTACCGATCCACAATTATATATTTATCGAACATGTACTGTTTTTTATTATCAGTAAAATCACCGTAAATGGCGGATTTAAGTGTCTTGTTGCTGAATTGACCTTAGAGAACCTAACCTAACCTTCATGCTGCTTCCTGCAGCTGTCCCAAGTGGTGGGGGTGGTGAGGAGTCCCCGCCTGGGGTCCAGGTCCTTCTCTAGGGGGGTGAGTACCTCTGGATGCCCCAAACCAACCAAGAGAAGTTTAGTAGTTCTGGAATAAGTTTTAGACGGATACTGTACAAATGTCACAGCAAAACTATAAATCCATAAAGGAAAGAACTAGTGATGCAATAAGAAATACCATAAAAGACTACAAGGTCACTGTAAGCTGACCAGTTTAATGGAATATCATAGTGATTTCTAAGGTTTCCACCGGTTGACCGCAGCTGTTTAATCAACAGACTACTGACAGGAAACTACTGACACTATCTACACGTACAAAAACATCTATTTGGCCATTTTTTGTACATTGTGAAATATATCTCTAAACATATTCTGAAGTACAGGTAAAAGGTATTTTTTGCAGGATGGTTGGTCTTTCCTAGTTGCATGAGTTCTTATGGGTGTCAGGCTCTTTGCTGTGACCTTTCATGTTGAAGGTCAAAGCTGAAGCTGAAGCTGCTTGTTTGACTACAGATACAGACGGTTACCGTGATTCCTGGGGATGGAATCGGACCGGAGATCTCCTGCGCCGTCATGAAGATCTTTGAGGCTGCAAAAGTACGTTTGTTAAATCGTCGTCTCTTATTTTGGGACTAAATTCAAGACTGCTGTTCAATCGTAGCTTGAAGTCGTTGGAGCTTTTTGTCCCATTTACGTGTCTTGATCTTGCTTTGAGTGCTTATTGCGATTATTTCCAATATTCAGTTTAACCCTCGGCTGATCTCCATGTTGTTCTTTGGCTGCAGGCTCCGATCCAGTGGGAAGAGAGGAATGTAACGGCGATCAAGGGACCAGGAGGCAAGTGGATGATCCCTCCTGATGCGAAGGAGTCCATGGACAAGAGCAAGATTGGACTGAAAGGTAAGTGATGTTTCAACAGCAGTCTGTCCAGATTCTGGTTCTACCCTCTCCTCACATAACCCTTCACATCTTCCTGCCCCATGGAGTCTGCAGGTCTTCCTCCCAAACAACCACTACAGCAGCTGATCGTTCCTCCTCTCTGGTTGAAGAGTGTTAACCAGTAGAATCAGCTGTTGTGGTGGTTGGTTGGGATGAAAACCTGCATTCACCACTGGCTCAGAGAGGTTTTGGTTTTGACAAGATGAGGGGTTGGAAACAAAATGGATGTGGGTCTTTCCCAACCGTCTCCCATCTCTTGTCCAGGGCCTCTGAAGACCCCCATCGCTGCAGGCCACCCCTCCATGAACCTGCTGCTGAGAAAGACCTTTGACCTTTACGCAAACGTTCGCCCCTGCGTCTCCATCGAGGGCTACAAGACTCCCTACACCGACGTCAACCTGGTCACCATCCGCGAGAACACCGAGGGCGAGTACAGCGGCATCGAACACTTGGTAGGTATACGGTGCATGATGGGAAGCGTAAGGAACCACTGCTATCAAAAGGTTTGTTGGGCTTTTGGAGAACCCCTCTTATACAGTTAATGTACAGGAACTTGTCTTGGTGACTTTGGTGCTGAGATATATTGAGAAGTCACAGAGGTAGAGGTACAGCAAAAGCATCATTGACTTCAACCAAATCGGCAAATTACTGGAGCACAGTGGGTACAAAGGTACAAGATGAGCTTGAAGGTTGTTGTGGCTCTCAGGAGTGTTTTGACCAACGTCAGAAATACGTTCAGAACTGAAGGTTTCAGATGGTGATGTGGTGGTAAAGTCCAGTGAGAAAACGCCTCTAAAGGAGCGGTGTCCTGTCAGGGTTCGGACCTTGAAGAGAACCGGCCGTCCTCTTCCTCGGTTCTTGATCAGCAGTAGTTTGAAGCTTCTTTGTCTCTTCAACGCTGTTGTTATATGAACTTGTGTTCCCGTAGGCCAACGGGCAGGATTGGACGGCACACTGGTTGTCTTCAGGGTGAGGACGAGGACGAAGCAGCTCAACCCCCCAGCACAAAGGCTGAAACTGTTTCTTGTTAACCCCCCCCTCCTTACTGTGTGCAGCGTATGTCCGTCACTTCCTCCCCCAGCTTTTCTTCTGTGGTTAATTTTGTGCCCCAGGGCTGCGTTTACACTGCCGGCTCACATCTGGAAGCTTCTGAGCCTCAGAGGTTCAGATCCAGGCCTGAGCTACTGTGGATTCTTCACATTTTGTTTTAATTGGCTAAGAGTACCAGATGGGTGGGGCTTACTGCATCTGGAAAATTTGGAGTGAAATGGAGTCAAATAAGTTTAATCACAGTTCAGTGTCCTTTCTGCAAGGTCAGAGGTGGGGGTCAGCTGGTAGGGGTCAAGGACACTCCAGCAGGGTGGGTGCGTGCTATCCGGGGGTTTGAACCCAGAGCCTCTGGTTGAAAGAGTCTCTCCAGCCACTGAGAAACCCACTAGGAAACCCTGCCGACCACAAATACGATCTGCAAATGATCCAGATCTGCTCTTCGGTTCAACTGGCCATCGGTCACCTAGATTGATAGATACTCTATTGATCCTTGTGGGGGAAAATTCTGGGGTTGCAGCAGCAGAACAGTATTACAAAACAAAATATAAAATGCACGGATTTGCACAAAGTTTACAGAACAAAAGTACAGTATAATATTGTTGTAGGGTCCTGATGTACAAGCAGCTGAGGGTTGTCTCTGTTAGTAGCCCAGACCAAAGCAGGTGAGAGTTGAATCCCCCCGTTGTAGAGAGCGGTGGGACGGCGGTGGGACGGCGGTGAGGGAGCCCCTCCTCTACGTTTCTGGTTCCCAGCATGCAGCTGTGTTCTTGTTGAAGTGTCCTTGAGCAAGATGCTGTAAATCAGTTTGGATAACAGCGTCACCTAGATCAGAGTTAAACTGGCAGTGGAAGTCTGTTGTCAACCCTCTGGTCTACTTCTGATGTCACTTCCTGCATAATCCCGTCATAGATGGCGTAGTTGTAGTTCCACTCACATCCATGATGAACGTCTCAGCCTGGTTTCTTTCCTATTTATCATTTCTTGTTTTTTCTTTCTGACCTCATGTTGTCTGTCTGTAAATGATCCGATCTCATTGATTGATTGATTTTCATCTCATCTCTTGAATGTTTTCCTTCATGGTCGTAGATCGTGGACGGTGTGGTGCAGAGCATCAAACTGATCACCGAGGACGCCAGCAGACGCATCGCTGAGTACGCCTTCGAATACGCCAGGAACAACCAGAGAGCCAGCGTGGCGGCCGTCCACAAAGCAAACATCATGTACGTACGAGTCCAGCTCCGCCCCTCTTAGAAAGAGTTGGTCTTCATATTTAGTGCATGACGATAATAAACCTGTATAGTACTTTAGAAGACAAAGTGCTTTACAGCATTACAAAGGGCAAAGCATCATCAAGTGTAAGCACCGTTGGGACATCACTGCTGTCTTGTGTCTGTCTGTCCAGGCGGATGTCTGATGGCCTGTTTCTGAGGAAATGCCGCGAGGTGGCGGAGAACTACAAGGACATCAAGTTCACTGAGATGTACTTGGACACAGTGTGCCTCAATGTAAGTGACGGGAAGGTCGCCGGTTCGAACCCTGGATCTGTGTGGGGAGCGTAAAGTAGAAACGCTCTCGACTCCCTCGGTAGTCGAGGTGTCCTGGAGCGAGGCGCTGAACTCCTGCTCCTTTCATGGAGGAGAAAAGCTTCAGCTGAATGTCTAAAATGGAAATGTAAGAAAAGTCAGCCAGCAGGTCGATGGTTCCATGGTTCCATGGTCGATGGTTCCATGGTTCCATGGTCGATGGTTCCATGGTCGATGGTTTCATGGTTCCATGGTCGATGGTTCCATGGTTCCATGGTTCCATGGTCGATGGTTTCATGGTTCCATGGTTCCATGGTCGATGGTTCCATGGTCGATGGTTTCATGGTTCCATGGTCGATGGTTCCATGGTTTCATGGTCGATGGTTTCATGGTTCCATGGTTGATGGTTCTCCATTAGTAGAAAACTGAAAACTATCAGTAGAACTTTAGATACAAATGAGGATTTTCATTTTGAATCATTTTCTGTGATGTTCAGAAATGTTCTTTCCTGGGTGGTGTCTCACCTCAGTGGTGTCTCACCTCCTCATTGGTGTCTCACCTCCTCAGTGGTGTCTCACCACCTCAGTGGTGTCTCACCACCTCAGTGGTGTCTCACCTCCTCAGTGGTGTCTCACCTCAGTGGTGTCTCACCTCCTCATTGGTGTCTCACCTCCTCAGTGGTGTCTCACCACCTCAGTGGTGTCTCACCTCCTCAGTGGTGTCTCACCTCATTGGTGTCTCACCTCAGTGGTGTCTCACCTCCTCTGTGGTGTCTCACCTCAGTGATGCTCTTTCAGATGGTGCAGGACCCGACCCAGTTCGATGTGCTGGTCATGCCCAACCTCTACGGTGACATTCTGAGGTCAGTTCATACAAACTACTAATTCATCTATATAGAAAATAAGATCTCACCTGTTAAATTCGTTTCCTGAACACTTCATATCTATTTTCAAATCATAATATTGAATATCTCTAAAATCCAGACGAGTCTCTGAAGGTTTTGCCATTTTGACGTGAGATAGTTTTTATCCTTTAAAGTGATTCTTAACTTTCTGCCTTCAAACATTTTATTAGTGCTGAAGTTTTGCTTTCAGATGATGGATAAGTGTGTGTGTGTGTGTGTGTGTGTGTGTGTGTGTGTGTGTGTGTGTGTGTGTGTGTGTGTGTGTGTGTGTGTGTGTGTGTGTGTGTTGCAGTGATCTCTGTGCTGGTCTGATTGGAGGACTGGGGGTCACACCCAGTGGGAACATTGGAGCCAATGGCGTCGCCATATTTGAATCGGTTTGTGTTTCTCTGTTCTGGGTGTTTGGGTCGGCGGGCTCCTGTATATAATCACAGGGCTTCTAGACGACGGTTACACTTGATGTGTATCAGACTCGTTACACTGGAAAGGAAAACCCAATAGAAGCTGACTGTGTCTCTGGTCTGGTCTGGGCCCTCCAGGTCCACGGCACGGCGCCGGACATCGCCGGCTTGGACATGGCGAACCCCACCGCCCTGCTGCTCAGCGGCGTCATGATGCTGCGCCACATGGGTCTCCACGGTTACGGCAAGAAGATCGAGGCAGCTTGTTTTGACACCATCAGAGACAAGAAGGTGGGTGATGGAACCCGATGAGACTTTTCCATGTCATGATATTCACCTTTTCACCACATTTTTATATCTAAATCCCTGAACTGACTTCCTGTTGACCTCATGACCTCCAGTAGGCAGACATGAAGCTTCCAGCCAGTAACATCAGGTTGTTTAACATCCCCGCCCCTCAAGCCCTCCTGCCTCTCACTAACTGATATCCCATTGGTTGGAAAGTGACTGTTAAAGCCCAAAATCTTAGCAGCTGGCCGAGTAATGGATGAGTCATCGTTATTGATCACCAACCTGATCAGCCCACAGATATATTATGGTCTGTTTGTGCTGTGGGAAGGAGAAACCTCATTATTGCTCCTTTACTTGCAGTAGTGCTGTGAATGTGTTTTGATGGTAGATGATGTGTTGTGTTGTTTCACAGCTTCATGCAGCTTATTGCTGATCAATCGTCTGTTTCCAGGTGCTGACCAAGGACCTCGGGGGGAACTCCAAGTGTTCAGAGTTTACGGCTGAGATCTGCCGCCGGGTTCAGGACATGGACTGAAGCTGCTGCCGGGTGGAGACGCTGTAGAAGTCTTTGTACTGCATGTTGCTGAACTGCTGCAGCCGTTCGGCTCCGACAACCAGACAAAATGTTCAGTATTCAGATTCTGGTTCCACTATAACATTCAAGAAAGATTTTTACATGCCGGTTGGATTGCAGCTTGTGGGTGAAAATCCACAACATTTTTAACAAGCAAAAAGTCACATTCTCTGTTTGTGTTCGCACACGTTCATTCACATGACCAAGAGGGAGTGATGCTACTGCAGGACCTCGTGGTTCAGCAGTACCCTGCCTGTGTTCTGACAGTTGGCATTTTTTGTTAATGGTAAATCAATGTAACCGCTTTAATGTCCTCTATTTATTACTTGTACTTCCTGTCTCCCTTCAGTTTCAGACCATATATAAAGAAAAAGCTTCATCAAGACTCCTGCTGCGTCTCACTTCTGTTTCAGAAAAGACAGTCAGTAATTCTTGTGTACTATTTATGTACAGGGTTCATACCGTCATGGAAAATACAACATGGTCAGATAGTTTTGGTCTTTTCCTCCAACCAGTGAAGTGTTGAATGTTCCAGCTTGACTGCTTGTTGATCCACTTCAGATCAGAAATGTCCTGATAGTTTCGGTCCTAAGAGATAGTTGGAGCAGAAATAAGACCTGGAACAGAGACTCTGATGGATACTGGTCCTGGATCAGAGACTCTGATGGATCCTGGTCCTGGAGATGCTGCTGGAGGTCTGGAGAAGTCCTGGAATCTGATAAGGAAGAAAGAGTAGGAACTCTAGATAAACTCTTTTCCAAACTAAAGTTGCTATGCAATAGTAAGACAACTTGTCCAAGGAAATCCTTTTTCACCTGACCAAAGACCTGGTTCCACTGGGGCTCGAACCCAGGACCTTCTGCGTGTAAAGCAGATGTGATGACCACTACACTATAGAACCACATCTACTGCTGTTCTGTGTTTCACAGGAAAACAAGTTCCATCTGGTGGAGATGAGTCTGGAGCAGGTCATGTAGAGACACGACCAGTTAAACCTGAGCCACTCGTTACTGAAAGTGGTGATCTGTGAGGTATTGTTTTATCCAGACTCCATCTTTGTCTCTCAGCCTCACTGTGGTGTTCCTCTTTTCTCTGTCTGTTCAGCCACGGTGGCTATCGCTGCTCATGCTAACTACCCAGTTCTTCTTCTGTTGAAACGTGAAACGCATCACTTCCTGTCTCCAGAGGGTTTCTCCCAGGAAAGACCTACCTGACACCGGGTGTTGAGAGCAGCAGATGGAGAAGCTTCATGATGGTTGAGGTTGATGATGTTGAGGTCCAGAGATCAGAGAGAGGAGAGAGATTTATATTTATACAGATTACTACTTACTTTTACTATCTTGACTGTTTGTAGTTACATGGAAACAGTTCTGGTGTTCACCTAACCTGTCTGATGGCTACGGGACGGGACTACTATACGTTGTAGTACTTTACAGTACATTATAGTACATTATAGTACATTATAGTCCAGAGTCCAATGGGCCCAGAGGAGACGCTCACCCTGCGCCCCCTAGCGGGTAACCGCGGCATGGCTTGTGTCCTCCATCATACAGTATTCTGGCGACGACTGATTGAAACGCCTCATCCCAAAAAGGGGGTCGAGTGTTAACCAACCTGGCAACCCGTCGGAGAGGCCGCGCCCCTGCCGCCCCTGCTGCCCCCCCCCTCCCTGGAGCTGACGTTACAGACCCACGCCTCCCTGTTTCCCTGCTGCGTCAAGTTCACAGAGACAGACCGGATAAGACCAGGAAATGGGCGTGTGTGCCTTCAAAATAAAAGCTCCAGTACGTCAGCCGGAATAAACCACTGCTGTTCTTCTGACTCAAACACAAGACGAGTGAGCTCTGAAGGATGTACTATCCTGTTAGTCCATTTTAACCCATAGTTGATGTTTGGTTGGTTTCATATACTGTATTTAGGAATCACAGGGCGTATCCATAGTTCCTTATTCTGGCTGACCTGGTATCAGGTAATCCCATTAAAATCTTTTTTTTCCAAGGTAGTGCACGTCCTTTCACGTTGTCTGGTCTATGTTTGGAGATTGTCTTTTTGGTGTAATCTTGCATGGGCCTTTATAGCTGTGAATATATGCTGTGGACATTTTGGGGAAACATATTTTAATTTATTACATATTCCTCCTTAAAAATGTTCTTAATTTCCACTTTGGTGTTTTGTACCCAGGGGTGTAGTCGAGGCTGAACCTCAACTCAGTTTAGGTGTAATAGGAAACAAACAGAAAACAAATGTCTTCAGAAAAGCATTTGTTTTCTGTTTGTACTAGAAGTTCCAGTTTACCCACCTTTTTATTTAGAACTCCATCACTGGTATTACCCAAAAACGTTGCGTTCTCCAGAAAGACCTTTATTGTGGAACAAGTTAACCGGACGTGGTGTGTTCACGCTGTCTAGCCTGACGCTGGAGTGTTTCCTGCTCTGTGCTGTCGGAGTGATACCCAGTATACCCAGTACACCCAGTACATCTGTAGCGGGTCGCAGCGTGTCGGTGAGGTTGGAGATCCAGTGAAATAACCGGAAATAGCGGACAGACGGCTGAAATGGCCAAAACATACGACTACCTGTTCAAACTGCTGCTGATCGGTGACAGCGGCGTCGGTAAGACCTGTCTGCTGTTCCGGTTCAGCGAAGATGCCTTCAACACAACCTTCATCTCCACGATAGGTGAGTTTCTATGGACGTGGGCAGCGTTACCTGGTTGGTGTGACATGGTGTGGAAATGGAGAGTGAAAGTGAAAGCATGGAGGGGGGGGCAGCATCACACCCTTCCAGGTGGACTCATGACCTTTGATCTCCAGCAGGACCAGCAGCCTCCACTCTGATGCTGCTGCTCGTCCTCAGAGGTTCAACAAGACTAGTTAGTAGCAACATGTACACTAGAGGTCAGGGGTCAGAGGTCACAGCACCATGATGCTAGAAAAGCCCTTTAGACTGTAGCAGTGATAAGGGCTATTCAGTAGCTGTTGACCTGACTGGGTTGAGTGTTTTCGGCTGAGGTTTTCTGCTCCATCAGCTCTTGAGGTTTCAGAGTTTCAGTTGAAACTCGGCGGGGGAAGTTAGCCGCAGGCTTGTCAACAGCAACCGCTCAAAGTTTGGTGTTTGGTGCTGCTGCTGTCGGACGAACGCCACAGAGCTGCACAACGTCGTAATGTTCAGGAAGGAAGAAACACTAAAGAATATATTTGAAATAATAAAAAGGAAATCAGACATCGATCCAGATGAGCATGAGACTCAACACCTGGATGAGCATGAAAACCTTCAGTCACAGGAAGAAAACGAAACGGGCTGAAACAGTTTCAGGTTTCTGTGTTTTAAAACTGAAGGACTGGAGGAGCTCGATGCCTCGGCTTCCTGGAGCCACTGTGGGGAGGGAGGGAGGGTCAAAGGTCATATCAGACACCTCAAAATAAACAAGAAATCCAATAGTATGATAGTATGGGGCGATGTTCACTGTTACACACACACACACACACACACACACACACAGAGTCTGTGTCTTTCCTGTGCGTCAGAGCGAGCAGCAGAGTGTGTGTCGCTCTGCTGTCTTCCTGACGGAAACAGGAAGTGGGAACTGTCACACACACACACACACACACACACACACTGTGTAGTGAACCTGCAGCTGCTTGCTGTGCGTCAGTGACTCTGAGTTACTGTCAGCGGCGGCTTGTTACATAACGTTGTGATGAAGCTCAGTGGGTTGAGCAAGGCACCAACTCTGCCAGGGTTGAGGGTTCAATTCCCAACGCTGCTGCTTCCAGTGGATGAACTCTGTCCTGTTGAAGAGTCCATGACAAATGTTGTGTTGTTGAAATGCAGCAGGGAAACATTGAGCTGATTCTCTTATCCAGAGTGATCGAGGTCAAAGGTCAGAGGTCACAGCAGCCAGACAGTAGCTGACCCCCAGAAATAATAATAACAAATAAAATATAATAAAATATAATAAAAATAATAACAAAATAACACACAGACCCACTGTGCCTCACAGTGAGAAGGTCTGGAGGTCTGGAGGTCTGGAGGTCTTCCAGGTTCAGGTCTCCGTTCTGGTCCTTTCCTTTCCAAAGACGTGCAGGTCAGAGGGACTGGAGATGTGAGTGTGATGTGTTAGTGTCTTGTGATGGTGTTTCCCTGCCTTCTGCCCAATGCATGCTGGGATAGGCTCCAGCCCTCCATGACCCTGAGTAGGAGTAAGCAGGTATGGAGAATGAATGAAGCTGAATCAGAAATGAATCAGAAAAGTTCAAAGCCACAAAGTGAATCAGGAAACAGAGCGAGATCCAACAGGTCAGTTTGTTAGTGATGAATTTACTTTCCTAAATGGTTTTATTTACATAAATATACAGTATATATTTATATCTTTATATTTAGGAGACATTTTAGGGTATAAATATTGTTTATACAGATTTCTGGTAATTCTTCCATATTTCTGAGCCGGTTTGTGACCGGTGTTTATTTCCACAGACGCTGAGACTCTGAGGTTTTAGTAGCGGTCTGTATATCATGATGTCTGTTAGAGCTGGACCTGACCCGCCGCCCCGTCCCGTCCCGTCGGCCCACTCCTCCCAGTCGGCCCAGTTGGCTGCTGGGAACTGAATGTGGTTGAATTTTAAATGAGCTCCCACAATCCTCCACTGCTCTGGTCGGACAGAGGCCGCACTGTCGCCGCTCTGCCCGGGGTCTCGTGAGTGTCAGCTGACCAGCTGTAATGTGTGTGTGTGTGTGTGTGTGTGTGTGTGTGTGTGTTGAACAATAATAAGAAGGGAAGTGGCCTTTTTTGGGGCGGGGTGGATTTGTGTCAAGAGCATTGGGAATGTCAGTTGTATGAAAATGCCTGTGTGTGTGTGTGTGTGTGTGTGTGTGTGTGTGTGTGTGTGTGTGTGTGTGTGTGTGTGTGTGCGTGTCCTGACCAATTACAGTGGATATGAAAGGTTTCAAGCTTTCTACTTTTTTTGCCTTTTTAAATAAAAAGCCTAGTCAGAGTTTTTTTTTTATTTTTATTTTTTAAAATATTTTATTAACAAAGAAGCAGACAGCACAGATATCACCAAGTTGCAAAATAAAAATAAATAAATGAGTTAACATAGATATGAATTACATTATTTACTTTTTTGTATACATTAGTACCATGTCAAAGGAAGGGAGAACCTTCTGCAGTAGGCTAACTGGATCAGGGTTGCCAGATACAACAGGTTATCATTACCCTTTAAAGTGGCACTGAGGTGTTCCATAGGAAAACCCTTAAATGTTTCTCTGTCCCATTGTGTGACTGAGGGAGCTCCTCCTCCTCCTCCTCCTCCTCCTCCTCCTCCTCCAGTGGATCAAGGAGGAGCTCCCTCTGTCCCACTGTGTGACTGAGGGAGCTCCTCCTTGATCCACTGGAGCAGAATGCATCGCCTCGCTAGAAGCAGAGGTTTACCCATTAAAGTCGTCTGTCCAGCGGAAAGAGAGAACTGGCCTGTAGGTACATTCAGGAGAAACAAGCCTGGTTCCATCTTTAATGTTTAGTGGAAAATTGAGTTAAACTCCTTGGCAATATTTTTCCAGTACCTGGATATCAAGAGACATTGCCAGATACAACGATAGTGAGTCCCCACTTCTTTTTTACACTTCACACAGAGGGAGAGATCTGGGGATTCATTTTGAGACATGAGGAGTGCGCTGCAATCTGTGTAATATTCTGTACTGGCTCTCTCTGAGTCTATTACACGTAAGTATTTTCTTACCAGATTCAAAGGCATCAGACCACACCTTGACATCAGGTTCAACCTCCAAGTCCTTTTCCTGTAGCTCCCTAGATCTGTTGACATTAACACAGTTAATGAGTATAGTTTTCCATAAAACAGGGAAATGAATATTTGTTGTTAAAGCAGTTAAATTAAAATTGAGAAGGAAGCTTTCAATTAAGCTTTTCATTGGTTGGTCTGTTCGGAATATAAGATCGGATTTTACAAAATGCCTCACCTGAAGAAAACCAAAAACGTGACTGTGTGGTATTCTGTATTTAGTCTGAAGTTATGTGAATGACATACAATTACCACTTTCAAACAAATCAGAGTACCAGTCATTGAAAATACTTTTTCCTACACCAGGAAGGAAGGCTTTATTTTGAGTTAAAGGTTGTAACGCTGATGAAAAACCTCTCCGGCCAGCATGTTTAGTAATATCACGCCAAACTCACCCAGTGGCCTCCGACTTGTCATCATTATTTTGTACCCTGGAATCTGGCCAAACTGACTGACGATTGATATTAAAACAGATATGAAGCTCTCTGGGTTGGTAATAAACAGCAATACATCATCAGCATAGAGCGAAATTTTGTATTCAATGTCTCCTGATGTGACACCAGACAGTCCGTGGTGGTTCCTCAAATTCAGGCCCAAACCCATCGGCCTGGAGCTTTCCCACTCTGTAGGGATTTAATGGTCTCTAGGACTTCCTGTACGGTTATTGGTCTACACAAAGCATTTCTGCATTCTCCAGATCAAGTAGGAAGATTTATCAAAGAAACTTTTTCTTAGCACTGAAGTATTCCGACACTCAGATGAGTATAGTTCCTGATAGAAGTCCTTCATTATATTAGACTCTGTCCGGCCCTTGGCTAACCGAGCAAGGAGCCTGCCGGGTTTGGTACCAGATTCAAATAATCTATGTTTGGCAAAAAATATTGCTGATTCTGCTTTTTCAGTTAGTGATTGGTCTAGGGCAGATCGGGTCGCTTCTAGTTTTTTTTTAACACAGATGTAGAGGAAGAGGTTTTAAACTCTATCCAGGGTTTTAATTTTCTGTTCTAGTTGGTTTGCTAACATACATTTTCTCCTTGCGGCTGTATAAGAGATCATGGCCCCTCAGGAAGGCCTTGCCCGTCTCCCATAGGGTGGCAGAAACATCAGGTGTATCATTTGTGGAAATAAAGACTTCCCATTGTGTTTCTAGGTATGTTAAAATGTAGGATTGCTAAGAAGAGATGGCTTTAAACGGCAGTGTCTAGATAGGGGGTCATAGTAGGGTGGTAGGAGTTCAATAGTGACTGATGAATGGTCTGAAAGGACACACGTGTTAATAGCACCGGCTTTGGTCCTGTCCATAATTGAGACAAAATAAAAGGGTGAGAGAAAAATGTAATTATTCTGGAGGGAGGTAGGGTTTTAGGTGGGCTATGATCCATTTCTGGAGCCAGGCCACAATTAATATCCCCTCCAAGTATTACATACATAAGGTGCACAAATTGAAGCGATATCAGCCAACAACTTGGAGTAAAACGAGCTGTCAAAAGTATTTGGGGCGTAAACACTCTCTATAAGAATGAGTTCACCGTACAGGAATCCAGTAATGACAACAAACCTTCCTTCTGTATCTTGGATGACTTTATCAAGAGTAAACGTAAGATGTTTGTGGATAAGAATTGCTACCCGTCTGCTTTCTGAGTTGAATGAGGAATAATACATTTGGCCAACCCAGTCTGGCTCAAGATCGTTCAAGATCAGTGAGGTGGGTCTCTTGTAACGGTGCCACTTCTCTGCTCCGGTTCTCCATATCATCCATGCCGAGTCTTTCTTCCAGACCGGTCACCATGTCCTCCACAGCCGATCCTCGCTGCTCCGCCTCAGTAATGCGTTTGGACTGACTTTCTAAAGTTGTGGATATTCCTTCCAGAGTCTCCGAGAACTTAGAAAGCTTCTCTTCCATTATGGCGCTAAGATTTTGAGTTACCATGTAAGTTAGCATGTGTCGTTTTCCGTGGCTGAATTTTGGTTTGTTTCAACATTGCTTCTCATCAAAAAGGACACTTTCCATACAACACTGTGTTACTATAATAAGCTGAAAAGGATTCGATTAGGATTCGACTTTTGTGGGTTGGTGGATTGAAGCTGTCGACGAGACATCGTTAAATTTGACCATTTTCATACTAAACAGTGTTCAGTGTTTCCCTCAGAGTTTCATTCTTCTGACAGCCTGTCGACCACCTTGGGACACTAAAACTCTCCGCCATAATAAATCAATGATGTATCAGTTTGATATCTGTGTCTGTAGGTGTGTCTGTGGTATTCGGTCTGTCTGTCTTTCCTGTGTAAACGACTGAATAATGAATGTCACCGTGGGCTGCAGCACATTCCTCCACCAGTCCTCCTGCTGCACCAGTAATAATAATCCACCTTATTGAGACTAACAGCAGAATAAGAAGAGTACAAGACACACGAAGAACTACAGAGAAGCAAGTTTTCAAAATGGGTTTGAAGACGTTCCACCGCCTCCAAATCAATCAAATCAATTCTGTATCTGATGTTTGGTTTCTTCGTGTTCCAGCAGCATTCTGGGTGAACCGGGCGAGAGAGGGACTTTTGACTGGGGGAGGAATAGAGCGAGTCCAAACAGCCTGGACGACTTTCTGCTTTATCAGTGGAGTTTGTCTGTTGGTCTGTCTGTCTGTATCGCTGCCTGTCTGCCTGTCTGCTGGAGGATGGAGGGAGGGGAGGTCAGTGACCTGCTCTGCTGCACATTTCCGTAGCGACCAGCAGTAACCTGGTTTCACTTCCTGGTGGGAGAGAGAGAGAGAGAGAGAGAGAGAGAGAGAGAGAGAGAGAGGGATGGATGGATGATGAGAGACATAACGAGAGAGAGGAAGGGAGGGGAGAAGAGAGAGGAAGATGAACTTTATCTCACTAACCAGGTTAACTAGTAGTACAAGGGAGGGTGTTTCCCTTCACTTTCTCTGCTCAGCTGGTCGGGGGATTTGAACCAGCAACCTTTTGGTCACGAGCCAGTTTCTCTGACTGGAGGAAACGGAGCGAGCCACCGTGTCCGTGGGTTCTTGAAAACGTTTTCTTTTCTGCAGAAGCAGGAAGGAAAGTTGGTTGTTAAAAATATCTCTCACTTCCTTTCCGCCGCTAGCGAGCGGCACGCAGCTAGAAAACACCCAGCAGGCCGAGGGAGCGGGGCGAGTACATCTTGGGTGTTTGTTTTAAACACCGTGGAGTCCCAGGCGGGTGGGATGTCCCATGTAGCACATAGAAAGTGCTGTAGTGTACTTCACTGTTTGACACTGTTGGAGTTGCTAGCTCACTGTGATGTCCACTCGCCGGCCACTTTATTAGGTACACCTATCTAGTAGGGTCGGACCGACCACCCTGAGGAGGGCAGAAACAGAAGGATTAATTAAATATCACATTATTAACAAGAGTAGAAAGAGAAACAGCGTTCCTTTACAGTCATGTAGCAGACGCCTTTATCCAAAGCGAATTAAAGGTGATAGTTGACACTGTGGGAATCGAACCCACGACCCTGAGAGTACCGACTTCGCTGTCCGGGCCAGCAGCATCACAAGCATCTGTTGACCTGCTGCTGGACTGGTTAAACTTGTACCCATAATGCAGTGCGAGTCTGTTTAATATGGAGTAAACCAGAGATCTGAACCAGGTTACTGTAACCTAGTTGAGATGTTGACATGCGTCGACCTCACCAGGCCAGCTGAGTATCCGTCTCCTTGCATGGAAACGTAGCCTGTGGTTCTTCCAGCCTCTCTCTGGGAAGGGCATGTACCTGGCGGCGATGGCCGGTCTCCTGTGAGTGTTTTGCAGATGCATCACTTCCTGTCAGTGTGTTGCTCTGCTCTTCATTAGCAGCATCAAAGCCCAGTAGGACCCTGGTTCGGTCGCCGCCGCTGGAGACCGCAGCTCGCCTCCGTCCCGGCAACCCACCGTGGACCTCGCCCGGCCGCTGCTGCTGGTCTCGTTCTCCGCTCCATCCTGCAGACAGTCGACTCCCTCGTCTCCTGTCTCCGTCAGCCTCTCTCCCTCACAGTCACACTCAGGTTAAAAGGCTGCAGCCGAGCCGATCCAGGGAGAATCAGTCCACTGACTCGACTCTCCCCTGGATCCAGCCTACAGGATTTTAACATTTATCTTTAGGTTATGGAAACAGCTGGGGCCTCGTCTGACCCCAACATTAACCCTGATCCAGATCTAGTGTGAGTTGTGAGACTCACTAGACTTTTTAGTGGCATATTATTTACACTGGACGAAGGAACTAGTCCTGGAAAGTCATTTTACATTTCACATCCGGGTCACAGTGTGAACGCTGCCTCGCCTTATATATTGATGAACAATTGTAGGAATTCAGCATTCTGTCCGTCAAATCAACACCGACACCACAAATCAATCCAGTGCTGGCAGGTATTGTCTGTCGATACCCAGCATGCCTTGTTTCCCAGGCTGCTAATTGATGAGCTAACTGGGCCGGTCGTCTCCGGTTACCCACGGATGCTGCTCTGTATTTGGGTTACCGGGAGGTTTTACCGCCACCTCGCTCTCATCCTGGGAAGATTAAAAAACACAAAAGACTCGAGCCGACTCTTAGACGGATGTTTGGATGGAGGTCTCATTGTTCTACCTGTCTCACCTCCTGCTGTCTTTCTGTCTCCTTCTCGTTTCAGTTCAGGGAATATTAGTGGATTAGTGGATTTGTGTGTGTGACCTTGAAACACTTGATTTAGTTTGACAGCAGAAAACGTCTCAGCGATCTAAAACGGTGAACGTGGTGCTCTTCAGAAGTGTGGTTGTCAAACAGAATTCTGGGAAATGTAGGAAATGACCAACTGAAGTAGAAGTAGACGAGGCGGGTTGAGGGAAAGTTGGTGAATTGCAACATCTCATCACTAAATGAGTCCTGGATGTGTTGAACAGACTGATGGAGGATCCTTCACTTCCCCAGGCTGCCTCCTCTTGAGCTCAGGTGTTTATCTCTGGTTTGGTTTCTGGGGTCAGCTGAGGTCACCAGGTTGGCCAAACACTGAAACACAACACTCACCAAAAGGTTCAATATAGCACCAGAACATGGTTCTTCAGTCTGCAGAACCCTTTTGGTGCTATAAGGAACCATTTTATAGCTCCAATGGTTCCACATAGGACCTTAATGCTGTTAGGAACCCTTTTACAAACCAGCAGGATTAAAGGTTTTAACCACCACACTAGTTTTAGTTAGTATTACTAGCTACCCCGACCCACCCAACAACAACCCTCCTCTTCCTGTGTATAAACCTCTGGAGATTTCCCTCCAACAGTCGCTGCGTTTTTGTCTTTTGAGAAGGAGAAAGAGAAACCAAGACTGACGGGGTGAGCGGGCGATCGAGAGAGTGAATGAATGAGGAAGTGAGAAGAGAGAGAGAGAGAGAGAGAGAGAGAGAGAGTGAGTCATTCGTCAGCAGAGTCGTTAGAGAGTCAGAAACGTCCTCCAAGCCTCCGTGACAACAAGACACTGATCCCAGAGCAGCTCCAGGGTGCTGCTCTGTAGCTGACTCTGACCTCTGACCTCTCTGGGGGGGTGGGGGGGGGGGGGGGGTGAGGGATGAGGGAGTGTCTTGGTGTTTGGGTGTGTGCTGCATGTACGTTATGGTCAGTGTTTATCAAGGACTTGGCAGCTGCCTTGTTGTGTATCTGGTGTGTGTGTGTGTGTGTGTGTGTGTGTGTAGTTAGCCCTGCACCAAGTCCTTCCATGCATTCATCCTGCATCTGTTCTGCATCTGTTCTGCATCAGTGCTGCAGACGCTGATCTGTTGGTCTGTCAGCCAACTAACTCGTATCTTCAAACTGCTGAATTTCCTGCCAAAGCTCAGCAGCAGTTCAGTATGCAGTAGAAAATAGAACAAATGTTTAGAAATTACTTTTACATTTTGATTTTTTTTCCATTTCATCCAGTTGTCTTTCTTCCTGCCTCCTTGGGGGAAATGTCTCTGGTGTGTTCTAACGTCTCCTCTGTTTCAGGAATTGACTTCAAAATCAGGACGATAGAGCTGGACGGCAAGAAAATCAAGCTTCAGATATGGTGAGTCTGGGCGGGCGAGTAAGAGTCAGTGAGAGAGAGAGAGAGTCTGTTTATGCAGTTGAATGCATTTAGACTTTGTTGTTAAAGGAAAAATCCCTAAAACTCTTTAATACTGTCAAACAGATATCGGTGATGTTTGTGTTCCTGGTCCATCTAGTGTCTGTATTGTTCCTCCAATCGTAGACGACATGACGTCACGTTGAGATATTTCCAGTCTGATATCAGAAAATGTTTCATGATCTAAACCATCAACGGTAACCGTCAGGTTTTGGTGTCAGCCAATCAGAATCAAGGAGCAAGGGCTTCTTTCTAGACCGACGATCAACAATCATACAGGAGAAATCCATCAGAGGAGAGAGAGACCAATTTCTCCACCGACAGGAGATAGACCAGAATGCAATGCAGTATCCGAGATAGACCAGAATGCAATGCAAAGTGTGCCCCGCTTTGACTGGATGCTAGCAGCTGTTACTAGATAGTGATGCAGTGTGTCTCCTCCCTCCCAGGGACACGGCGGGTCAGGAGAGGTTCAGGACCATCACAACAGCCTACTACAGAGGGGCCATGGTAAGACCCGCCCCCTTCCTTCTCACTCATTGGACAAGCCATGTGTCAGTCAAGAGAAGAGATGCATGACAATTGACTCACTGCTTAGACTGAACTGAGTCTGCTATTACTATTATTACTACTATTACTACTAATTACTATTACTATTACTACTACTACTATTACTACTACTAATACTATTACTGCTACTACTACTACTACTTCTACCACTACTACTAGTACTACTACTATTACTACTACTACTACTACTACTACTACTGTTAACACTATTACTATTGTTGTTACTACCACTAGTTCTACTGGTTAGTTATCTCCTACTAGCTGAGCAGATGCTGAGTGACTAGTAAACCCTCCCGGTGATGATGTCATCCTCTGCGTCTCGTCCTACACGCACCATAAAACTAGTCTGTGCCACTTCATGAAAACAATAAACGACAAAACACGACCTTTGACCCTCACACAGGATGAGGAGAACCTTAAGAGCTAAAAGGCTAAAAGTTGAAACTTAAATGTGGAGATGGGACATGAGTCTCTCCTCCACCCAGAGCCCTGAGCAGCAGCTGCATGCCTTCCTCAACGGGGTCAGAAGTTGAATGCCACGAGGCCGGGCACTTCCTGCTCATGTCACGCTACATGTCACTTCCTCTGCAATCACTTCCTGTCCTTTGTGTTCCAGGGCATCATGCTGGTCTATGACATCACCAACGAGAAGTCCTTCGACAATATCAAGAACTGGATACGCAACATCGAGGAGGTACGGCCATGTTTTATAACATGACCTGACATGACACTCACCAAGCACACCGTCCCACAACCTCCTTACTAACCAAACCTCCTTCCAGTACCATGGCTGCCCCGTGGGGAATTGAACCCTCAACCCTGCCATTGTTTCCTGCCTTGCTCCACCCATATACAAGACAACAACTTGACTGGCAATGCCGTGCAGTTCTACATAAATTCCTGTTGAAGTTGCGTCAGTGAAGTCAGAGGCTCTGATACAGATTCCATGTTCGTGTGCTGCCATCTAGTGGCGAGTTGGTGTTTTGCATGGGTGCAGCAAAAATACCTACATACTGTAGTCTGTTTTTCTTCAACATATCAAATGATAACATAAGACAGTTGATTTGTCCCCTAAGAGGAAGCAGTTGGGTTGGTGTCATGTAACCTGGTATCAATGTTTCTTTTCTTTTTTTTTCAAATTTTCTTTTCAAATGAGCTTTATGGTTTAGTATGAATGGAAAAGGGGAAATTGCCAAATCATTTCTGTACACCACGAAGCAAACGCTGCATTAAGATGTAAAAGTATGACATAAAATAATGAAGACTATAAATAATAAATTAGTTTTCTATACTTCACGTTTCTGCCAATGTCAGTAAGACACATTCCTATAAATCTTTTGTCCTTGATGACTAAAGTAACAGGAGATGTTTACAAATCTAAAAAAAGAGTTGAATCATTTGACTAGAAACACCAAGTGATGTGTTGTTTGTGTTTTATAGGATATATTTACAGAAATCTGTCTCTTTTTCCTAAACGGGAAAGTTGATGCTCTTATCAACCGTAGAAGAAGCTTTAATTCTCAGATCATCAACATTATAGACAACCAATAGTAAAGAGGTCAAAGGTCAGAGGTCACAGCACCCTGGCAAGAGATGGAACAAATGATCCTGTGACTTCACCCACTGATCACTAGACGTCTCTGCTTTCTCTCTCATGTTCCAGCAGTAAATACATTATTACATATATAGACAATAAATAGAAACAATATCAGAAATATGAAGACAGAGGAGCTGTATGAATATTTCCTTTCCCTGTTGTGTTTTCCCAGCATGCATCCTCAGATGTGGAGAGAATGATCCTGGGAAACAAGTGCGACATGAACGACAAGCGTCAGGTGTCCAAGGAGAGAGGAGAAAAGGTCTGTGGCTTCTTGGTGTGGCGCCTGGTTCTGTTGTATGTAACATGTAGCATGACGTGAGGCTGGATCACGCTGTAGACATCTGAGGTTTCATGCTTGTCATGACGGCTGAGCGCCTCCAGGAGGCGCTGGAGGAAAATCCATCTCTCCACACCCCCAACAAGAGAAGACTTAGTAGTTCTGGTTCCTCTGTGTTCAGCCAATCACAGCCCCGTCACATCATGACCACTTTGACCACTTGCACTCCATCGCGTGTGGAGCATGAACCAGTATGAACCAGTATGAACCAGTATGAACCAGTATGAACCAGCATGAACCAGTATGAACCAGCATGAACCAGTATGAACCAGTATGAACCAGTATGAACCAGGATGAACCAGCATGAACCAGTATGAACCAGTATGAACCAGCCGTACCATTCGGTGGATGCTCCATTCAGAGTGCCATGAGTAAAGAAAGTAACTTAAGCAGTCTAAGTTAATTTGTCATTGACACTTTACACGCTGAAGAAACGTCCAGCACCTTTATTAGTTCATGTATTGAGTAGTTAGTATGTTAGTATGTTAGTGAGTGAGTTAGTTAGTTAGTTAGTTAGTTAGTAAGTGAGTTAGTTAGTAAGTTTCCTGCTGTGTGTTGCTGTTCATTTCTGAATCAGGGCGGTGTTGGAAACCCTTCCAACCATGCTGTTTTCATGTTCCATCATATTGGGACACAACTCGGTACACGGTGAACAAAAGAAGAATCTGACTTCTTTGTGCTTCTTGTCTTTTCTTTGTCCAGTTGGCGATAGACTATGGGATTAAGTTCTTGGAAACCAGCGCGAAGTCCAGCCTAAATGTGGAAGAGGTGAGTGATGCGTCTGTCGTCATGGCGACCCCAGCCAGTGTGTTCTCGCCTCTTCAAGGATTTTCTGTTTTCTGTGTTAATGTGTGACTTGTTGTTTGTTGGACAGGGCTTCTTCACCCTGGGGAGAGACATTATGACCAGACTCAACAGAAAACTGGTGAGTTTGTACACCAGTAACCAGGTGTCATTTTCCACGTCGTGGCTTCCTCATTTCCTCGTCTGTTGTGTCAAAAGTTTCCGGCAGCTGGATTGTTTACAGCTAGCTGTGTCAGTCAGCTAGCTGTGTCAGTCAGCCAGCTGTGTCAGTCAGCCAGCTGTCAGTCAGCTAGCTCTGTCAGTCAGCCAGCTCTGTCAGTCAGCCAGCTGTCTCAGTCAGCCAGCTCTGTCAGTCAGCTAGCTCTGTCAGTCAGCCAGCTCTGTCAGTCAGCCAGCTCTGTCAGTCAGCCAGCTCTGTCAGTCAGCCAGCTGTCTCAGTCAGCCAGCTCTGTCAGTCAGCCAGCTCTGTCAGTCAGCCAGCTCTGTCAGTCAGCCAGCTCTGTCAGTCAGCTAGCTCTGTCAGTCAGCTAGCTGTCAGTCAGCTAGCTCAGATCAGGATTGGGGGTCTAGAGACTCTGGATGGGATTTATGTTCCAAAACAGAGTACAGGTCAGAAAGTGAGTTTTTAAAGCCAGCAGCTGGCCAAGTAATCACTGAATCACTAGTATTGATCAGTATTGATCAACGCTATCAACCCCCACAGATACTGTATATTATGGTCTGTTGGTGATCTGGATGAATCAAGGGGTTCTTGGTGTTTTGTTGCTCCAGAATGAGAACAACCCGTCGGGAGGCGGCGGGCCGGTCAAGATCACAGAGAGTCGCTCCAAGAAGAGCAGCTTCTTCAGGTGTACGCTGTTGTAGGCGGAGCTTCTCCGTCTCCTCTTCCTCCTCTTCTTCCTCGTCTTCTCCTGTCTGCCTGGCCGCTACAGAGCAGAACCTCCCTCCAGGACGGACTGCTGCTCTGCTGGTCGCCGCCGCCGCTGTAGAGGAGCCGGCTACTCCGAAGGCCTTCAGAGGGACGAGTCTTACAACGGCCTTTTAAAAAGAAAATATTCCCACAGAGATCCGGGAAAAAAGGAATGAAAAGAAAGAAAGAATGAACCCCGAACGTCGTCTTATTTCATCGTCTCTCTTCCTGCGGTGGCTTCCAGCTTAAGGAACGTCTTTGTGCTTCATTCAGCTAAAACTGCCTGATTTACTTTTAACCTTTTAACTTTTTGCACATTTCTCTCTCTCTCTTTCTCTCTCTCTTTTAAATTGCTCATTGCCATCATTTCAGCAAAACGAAATTGACCTCAGCAGATTTAATGTACTAATTAATATTGTAACTGCTTTTTGAAAAGAAATTGCGAGTCAGTGATCAAGTGATCAAGTCATGTCATGGATGAGCGGCAGAATGAACCTTTTTTACGGGACATAAAACAAAAAGGGGAAAATGTCACGTTGGTTTTAGTTTCTACCAAAGCATCACTGGGCAAGTCCCACTCGTTGAGGTGAAGTATATCTGTCACAATTGTCTTGGTGTTTGTGTATTTTCTATAAACTTTCTATAATCATTTAAACAGCACTGGAGATTTAGAAATGAAAATTGAAGAGTTTTGTTCCAAAATGAGATATATATCTGAAAAAAGTGACGCCTGATAAAATGATTGCTGGTAAAACACATGGAAGAGTTTTGAACCTTTCTGAGGATGAAATTATTGTTATTGGAAATGTTGAAAGATATCTAACATATTGGAATGAAGCCCTTCGGTTAGATCCTGGTGGAAACACCCAGTAACTCCATCTATAACTGGTTCTCAACTGGGGCTGCAAAAATAACTTTACAATATACAAATGTACTATTGTGTTTTAATACTTGTGACTAAAGGCTTTTTCTTGTCAGTTGTTCTTCGGTGTCTAGGCTAAAGTATGATAGCCTGGAAAAGGGAAAAAAATCATCATTTGGTGTCAAAGTTCACCGTTCTGCATGTTTACATCTGCAGCAGGGGGTTGTGGGTAGGCAGCGCTTTGTTTTTGGGGGTCATGATCTGAAAGGTTTGAACCGCCACTGACGAGGTGATCTCACACTTTGACTGAATTTGTGTCCTGACTCGTTGGTGAAGGACTCCCAGTGTTTCTCTGGTTGTTCCTTCAGCTCATCCTCAGAAAGCATGTCGGAGTATGAAGTTCATTTTGATTTGACCTCCATGTTAGAAAATGAGAAACATTTTTTACATTTTCACTGTATTTGTCTGCTGTCAGAGACAAACCATGCTTCTCTCTAACATGAGGGAGGTTAAGGACCTCCAAACCTAACCAGCCCCCATTATGTGATTAAACAATGTATGTTCATCAATCAGACAATAAGATCACCAATCTTAATTGATTTTAAACAGATTTTTCGGAGATGATAGGTTTTCATTCCGACAGCAGAAATCTGAACAGGAACTATGAAACACTGTAGAGCTGATGTTTTTCTAAAATGTGCAATACAAAAAGACAAGTCCAAGTCTTCCCTGACCACGGGCGCTGATCGGAGACTGATCGAACCTCTGGCCGAAGCCACTTCCTCTGAGCATCTGTGACGTTGGGAGCTTTAAGCTCAAAAGCAGAATGTTGTTTTTGTGTTTGACTCCAACACTTCCTTGCATTCCCTTCAAGGCCTTGCCTCGGTTCCAGGAGTCAGCAGCACTTCCTGAAACCAACAACCTTTGGTAGCAGACACGCTCTTAAAAACGATCGCTGGGCATTTTCAACACACACCAACATACAGTCCAATGATGTTAAAATAGACATCACGTATGTGTGGAAGGAGTTAAAACATGAGGAATTGTGATCTATGGCACAATCAGAATCATCATGTTGGATGTATGAGCTGGTCTGTTGGTGTGTCAGTGTGTTGGAAACGACTGGTCCTTTTTAAGAGTGTACTCATGAAGTGCTTATTGAAGCAGCAGCAAATAAATAACCTGTTCTTGTGTGTTAATGCAGACTTTGGTCAGTTATGGTATTCTATTTTTGTATTTTATCCTAGAAAATATCAGACCGGCGTTACTTTGATGAAACCATAGGAAAACCACTCAACGCTTATCTGCTCTTCAATGGCATTATATGATTATTACTAATTGTTTTTCCATTTGATAGAGAGAGGAGATACATAGATAGAGGAGGAGTCAGTCTGTCTGTCTGTCTGTCTGCTCCTTTCTTCTGTTCTTACAACTTATAGTGTTAAACGACTGTATTGTTTACAAACCCACTGCAGCAGTATTAGTCCTCCAGCTGCACTTGTGTGTGTGTGCGTGTGCGTGTGTGTTACGTGCTTTCTGATAAAAGGTGCTTTTAACAAACACACATGCAAAGTATCAATCATTTGTCAATCACAGTTTTATTGAAGGAAATCAAACCAGTCGTTCGTTCAGGTCGAAGGACTGAAGAGAAACGCAGCAGCTCAAATGGGCATTTTACAGAAATTTAGTTTAAGAAATTTTCATTGAAAGTGATCCACTGTTTTGGCAGCCATACAGTGTTGAGTTACTCAGTGTTGAGTTACTCAGCGCTCCACTGCTCTCTGTACCAGACTGAAACCATTACATGAAGCACAAATGAAAACTCACTTTTCTGAATTTGTATGTAACTGCTAACCTGTTATTGCTCTTATTTTTCTGTACTAGTATTGTTCATTTGTCCTATATGGTTTCTGATTTTTGCTGAGTCAGCCTTAACGAATTAACAGAGTCGGCAGTGCAAATCTTCTCCTCATTCCAGCTGATGGTTGTTGGTGTTGGTGTCTTGCTTTTTTATTTTACAGCACTTTGTAACTTTAAGAAAAGTGCTATGCAAATCTAGTTATGGTTAGTTATTGTTGTAAGCTGACTCCTAAACGTATACCTGCCCTTTCATCAGATGTTTGGTATTGTATCTGGTACTGGTAGATTAAAGATGATATACACTCTGTTTCATCTATTCAGCCCTAACAGACTCTTAACAAGCAGTTTCACCTCATATTGAGCCAGACAATCTTCCTTCAGTTTGAAGAAAATTCAGAAAACATGTTAGATTGTAAAGTAAAATGATCTCTTCCCCGTGGTTGTTATTGTTGTTATTATAAGATTAAAAGTCTTAATATGAAGTTAAATTACTTGTTAAGATGACCTTCTACGGGGTCTAACTATTCATGTTTGGTTTTACTTTCTGTGTGATTGTGAATCAGAAATGTTCAGCTACATTTTGTCGATGTGTTTGATAGACCTGTTCTTCCGTGCAGTGATGATCTCAATAGTCATATTACCCAAAGGACTGTCGCATGTGTGTACGACACTGCATACACTTGTTAATTAAAGAATATTTTCTAGGAAATTGTAAAAAAGAACTCATTGCTTTGACATTCTCCTCTCAGTACCATCCCATCGGCTTTCATATCGTCTTCCATTTTCAGCTCAGTCCACTCTGTTGTACTGAGCGTTATCGCAGTGTCAACTGATTGTAAAATGATTAAATAACTTTGTTTTTTTCTATCCACTGTGACTCTTTCCTTTTCCAATCATGTTCTATCTGTATAGAGGTTTTGCAGTTAATTCACAAATCTATCAACCACATTGGCGCCATCAATTTTGTGCGCAGAACAATGGCTAAATATACATGTAACAACCACAGGAAAGTTCACTAACCAAACACTAAATCAATCAGATGTATCAGTGATCAGTTCCCAGTCAGAAACAGACAAAAATTAACCATGTCCATTAATTTCTGTTGAGACGGAGAAATTGTATGTTTAGAGACACAATCAGCTGTTCACAGAGCTCCAATATGGCCGCCAGAAGTGGTGTTACATCACCTGAAAGCCTTCTATTCTTTGTGATTTTGTTAGTCTATTGATCCGTGTGGGGGAAATTCATCTTATCACCTTTCCCCTTCAACAGGAAGGTTCAGAGATCTCTATAACTACATAATGTAATGTAACATGAACACCATGTAATATACAGTCATGCAGAGTACACCACAGTATACCAAGGCAAGTTCAAATTCACTTTTAACTTAATCAGTTCAGGAAGTGGATTTTCTTCCCAATTCAAATATTGCATATCTGGCATGAGAAGGTTGTTGTATTGATCCCATTGAGACATAGGAATGAGAATGACGCCAATAATATGTCCAATGATAATTCCTTCTATCGATAATCTCCAGTCTGGAGCCAGTCTTCTGCAGTGATGGAAAAATTTTTTCCTCAAAACATGTTCCTCGCCGTTTTGTGGCTTACTTTTATATGAACACTAAAACCTTCCATCAAAGACCCAGCAGCCATTAACAAAGTGCTGAAAAAAGCAACAATGAATGTCTGTTCAGTGTTATGGATAAGCTTGTAGTGATTCTGACTTGATCAGTTTTTTACTCTCCTTATGAATCAGCTTCTGATGCTTCATAAATTCCCTTAAATAAATAATTCCCTTTTCCATGTCTGTACTTTAAGTAGTCAACGTGAGGTGTTCAGGTAAATGTATCCCTGTAAAGTAGCTCTAGTTGTCACTTTAATGAGCAGAGATGACAAATCATGTTGAAACAGTGGGCTTGTCTGTGGAGTCCTCCCTTCAGAGGTGTATTTAGGCCTAGCAGTCTGGACCCCAACCCTTAATCTACCAGCAGACACACCTGTAAAAGAGAGTATAAAAGAGCAGGACTGAGGAGACTGAAACATCAAGCTTCAAGGAGTCTCTCCAAAGCATCTCCAGGACCTTCCAGAGAAGCTCAGACCCAAGGAGCCACCAGACAAACCTGACGATGAGTCTCTCTCTCAGCCTCCTGCTGCTGCTGCTCGGCCTCTCCCAGGCCCATCCTTTCATGGAGGAAGGAAGCGGATCGGAGGTCCAAATTGATGACAATGAGACCATCGATATCGACATCAGCAGCAGGATTTTGGCCTCCAACAACCGCTCCAGTGAGATCCTGCTGGAGGGCGACATGGTGGCACCCAGAACCAGAAACGCCATGGCCTGTTGGACCCACAACTGCCTGTGGAGGAAAGCCTCCAACGGCTTGGTGATGATTCCCTTCATAGTGAGCAGTCAGTTCTCCAGCCGGGAATGGCAGAAGATCGACTACGCCATGAAGTCCTTCCACAGTAGCACCTGCATCCGCTTCGTTCCCCGTCAGAACCAGTACGACTACATCAGCATTGAGAACAGAGATGGATGCTTCTCTGCGCTGGGCAAGACGGGAGGCAGGCAGGTGCTTTCCCTCAACAGGCAGGGCTGCCTCTACCACGGCATCATCCAGCACGAGATCAACCACGCTCTGGGCTTCCAGCACGAGCAGACCAGAAGCGACCGGGACAAGTACGTCAGGATCAACTGGGAGAACATCGACCCGCAGATGGCCTACAACTTCCACAGGCAGAACACCAACAACCTGGACACTCCCTACGACTACTCATCCATCATGCACTATGGAAGAACAGCCTTCTCCATCCAATATGGGAGGGACAGCATCACCCCCATCCCCAACGCCAAAGTCCAGATCGGCCAGAGGCGGGGCATGTCCCGCATGGACATCCTGAGGATCAACCGGCTCTACGGCTGCTAAGACCACAACCCAGGGCCTCATTAGAAAAGGCTCTTACATCATCCGTCCACTACATTATATCTCTTTTTCTTTATTTGATCTGTCTGAAGGCTAAGGTGTGTGTGTATTACTATTATACTTGAGTATTGATGTTTTACCGTATAACCCTATATGTTTGACTGGTTCAACACAGCAAATTAAGATCACTCAGTAACACAGTGAATTAACTGTACACGCTGAAATAAGCCCTATGGAAGACATAATAATAAAGTGTTTCAAAGGAATGAGCATATACATATGCTGGTTAATTCAAAGCAAGTTTAACTTAGGTGATGTCAAGTCTTTACAAAATGGTCCAAGACAACATAAGGTGTTTGGGTAAAAATGTCACACCCTCTTAACCGACCCCCCCCACTGAGCACTAGATGTCTTTTCAACATCACATCTATGCTTTAGCTCTCATATCGCCTAGGATATTTCTGGCTGTGTATTGTCCAGTGTTTGACCAAGCAATAAACATATTATTACATTCATTCACTGTGACTCTTTCCTTTTCCTTGCATGTTCTATTTGGATAGAGGCTTTGCAGTTAGGTCACAAATCACAGGAAAGTTGACTATCTGAACCAGGTTGTTGTGGTGTGTCTGTAGATCATCCAGTAACGTTCTCAGTAAAAGTGAACAGTGTGATCAGGTAGATTTGTCTCCAAATGTAAGTTACTGTGACTCAGTAAACTGTCTTGTCTTTAGCCCTAGTCTCTACTCCAAAACACTCTGAGTTGGAGCTGGAGAAGAGTCAGCTCAGTTAACCTGAACAAACGGTTAGTTAGCTAACTAGCCAGCATGCTAACTCAGTTACTGTTAACATGGGACTACTAGCCACTGCTAACGCTAGCTTCTGCTAGATATGTTAGCTAGTGCACTAATCAGATGTGGTAACAACAAGACAGTGATGGTTAGCTGACCAGATACTATGGTTAGCTAGCTAACAAGCTACATGATCTAAACACTAAATCAATCAGATGGATCAGTGATCAGTTCCCAGTCAAAAACAGACAGAAATTAACCATGTCCATTCATTTCTGTTGAGACGGACAAGTTGTACGTTTAGAAACACAATCGGCTGTTCACAGAGCTGAGGACCTCCAATATGGCCGCCAGAAGTGGTGTTACATCACCTGAAAGCCTTCTATTCTTTGTGATTTTGTGAGTCTATTGATCCGTGAGGGGGAAATTCATCTTATCACCTTTCCCCTTCAACAGGAAGGTTCAGTGATCAGGGTCAGGCTACTGATATACAGAAAAGTAGATGCAGCCTCAGCTCTGTTCCTAAATCTCAGCCTGAAGGCAGTTTTCATCACTACTCCTGTAGTTTGTTCCTGACACATCAGGGGCATTCTGGGTAAAAGAGTCCCAATAACCTGTAGTCAACTCCACCAATCAGAAGGAATGTAATAACAGGACAGCCAATCCCTGCTGAGCTGCACCAGTGAAAACAAGTGAATTAAAGCCTACTACTCAATTTTGAATCCTTAGATTATATAATTGAGACAGTAAAACATAAACCTCAAGTGGGATCACATATATATATATTACATCTAAACCTGGGAAAACTACAACTGAGGTGATTAACACACTAATTTGTGCTTTTAAGTATTAGATTTAAACTAGTCTACGTTGGGTCAGGCCAATTCTACAACATTGCCCGCTCCAGGAGACTGGTAGGGATTCAAGGACACTTCAAACAGGGTAGAGCAATTTGGGATTAAGGGGGATGGAACCTGGTTACCTGGGAACCTGTGACCCCGGGACAAGGCCATCTCTCTAACTACATAAGGTAATGTAACATGAACACCATGTATATATATTCATTGCAGAGTACAACCACAGTATACCAAGGCAAGTTCAAATTCACTTTTAACTTAATCAGTTCATGAAGTGGATTTTCTTCCCAATTCAAATATTGCATATCTGGCATGAGAAGGTTGTTGTATTGATCCCATTGAGACATAGAATGAGAATGACGCCAATAATATGTCCAATGATAATTCCTTCTATCGATACTCAGTCTGGAGCAGTCTTCTGCATGATGGAACATTTTTTCTCTCCTTTTTTTGAAAAATCTCGCCGTTTAGTGGTCTTTGATAGCTTTGATTAACTAAAATTTTTTTTTCTTCTTAGACGTTCCCGAGTTCATAAATTCCCCTTTTTTTTATGTTGTACTTTAAGGCAGGGGGTGGGCATATGTTTGAAAAGTTGTTGTACTTTAAGAGGAATTTTAAAAAAATTTTTAAAAATTTTCGGGGGGTCCCCCTAAAAAGGTTAAAAGGTAGAGTGGAAACCAACTTAAATTCCCCGCACCACCTTAAAAAGGAAAAAAAAGACAAGGAGAAAACCAAACTTAAGGGGTTCTCCAAAACTCCGGCCTTCCGGGGAGGAACCCAGAAAAAGACCGACAAATAGATGACCTTTCCCCCTTGTTGCGCCGGTTTTGGCCTCCCTTTTAAAGGAGGAAGCCGTCGGGGGTCCCCCAAAAGTGACAAGAGACCAAAAGCATGGGGGTTTTTGGCCCCCAACCCGTAGGGGGAACCCCCGGGGGTGGTGGCCCCCCAAAAGCAGGCGTTTACCAAATGGGGAGGAAAGTAACGTTGAATTCCCCCAAGTGGGAGTCGTTCTCCCCCGGGGGAACAGAAGGATACCCAATTTTTAAAAACTGAGCTTTCTTCCCCGCAGAAAAGAGATACCAAAATTAAAAAAAGGTGCTTCTCCGGGCCCAAACCCGGGGGGCAAGTCTTTCCTTTCCCCAAGGGGCCCCAACCGAAAACGACGGAAAACCCCTCTGGGTTCACCCGGGAAAACAGAAACGAGGGAAATACGCGGAAAAAAAACTGACCCCAGGCCTACAATTCACGGAGAAACCCCCCAAAATGGAAAGGGGAATCACCCCCTCCCCAGGGAAAAGTTCTCCTCCAATGGAGGGGATTCCCCCAAGGCCCCCGTCCCAAGGCCCAAAGGGGGGGAAGCCCAACCCCCGGGTAAGGAAAGGGGCCCAACCACAAACCTCATTTTGGGCCCCTTTTTATGTCATAATTTTTTTTTTTTTTTTGATTTTAACTAAGGGTGTTGGGGGGTTACAATTAATATTTTTACCCTTTAAATTATTTTAGGTAAAAACCAAAAAAAGACATATAAAAAGTGTAAAAAAAAAATGTAATAAAAATTAAATAAAAATTTTAAATTTTCAAAAAAAGCAAACCCTAGTGGTTTTTAAAAACCCAATTTTTAAGGGGAAACTTTTCAAATGTCCAAAAACAAATTGTTTTTTTAAATGCAATTTAAAGGGGCAAAATTTTTCAAAATTACTTTTTATTCATTCCTTTTGGGTTTTCTTTTTTGAGTTTTTGAAAGCTCCTAATTTTAAAATTCCCGGATTTTCCTTTAATTTTTTTGGAAAAGGTTTCAGTAGGTCCAAAACAGGAAAGTTGAAAATGAAACAGGTTGTTGTGGGGGTTTGTGATCATAGTGTTCTAGAAAAATAATTTACATGATTTTTAAAGAAGGGACGTATAAAAAGGGTTTTTTTTTAGCTACCCAAAATTTAAAAAAACTTTGTTAATGGGGAAAGCCGCAATAACCCGCAAAGTTAGTTTTGCTAATCCCGTGTAAAACCCAAACGTTATGGGGTTGTATAGATGCTACCGGGTCTGTAAATATTTAACAGTGATAATAAAGGGGGCAAAAAAACAGGAAATTTTTTAAATGTTTAAAAAATTTTCATGAGGAATATAAAATTCCCGTAAAAAAACAAAATCCTGTCCCTTTTCTTTGGCGGGCAAAAAGGGGGTTTTGAAAAACAAGGGGTTACAACGAGGGCCTCATTGGGGAATTGTTATCATGAAACCTTTTTTTTGGGGAAAATTTTTTATTTTTCCCTTAGGGGGGAAATTTATATAAACCCCCCTTAAAGGAAGTTAGGGTCAGGGTAGCTTGTTCAAAAAATTCAGCCTTTGGGGTTTAAAACCCCACTTGGGGGTTTTTTACACTCCGGGTTTTTTTAAAAACAGGGGCTCTGGTAAAAACCAATAAGAATAATCCCCCAAAAAGAAAAAATGTAATAACAGGACAGCCAATCCCTGCTGAGCTGCACCAGTGAAAACAAGTGAATTAAAGCCTACTACTCAATTTTGAATCCTTAGATTATATAATTGAGACAGTAAAACATAAACCTCAAGTGGGATCACATATATATATATTACATCTAAACCTGGGAAAACTACAACTGAGGTGATTAACACACTAATTTGTGCTTTTAAGTATTAGATTTAAACTAGTCTACGTTGGGTCAGGCCAATTCTACAACATTGCCCCGCTCCAGGAGACTGGTAGGGATTCAAGGACACTTCAAACAGGGTAGAGCAATTTGGGATTAAGGGGGATGGAACCTGGTTACCTGGGAACCTGTGACCCCGGGACAAGGCCATCTCTCTAACTACATAAGGTAATGTAACATGAACACCATGTAATATACAGTCATGCAGAGTACACCACAGTATACCAAGGCAAGTTCAAATTCACTTTTAACTTAATCAGTTCAGGAAGTGGATTTTCTTCCCAATTCAAATATTGCATATCTGGCATGAGAAGGTTGTTGTATTGATCCCATTGAGACATAGGAATGAGAATGACGCCAATAATATGTCCAATGATAATTCCTTCTATCGATAATCTCCAGTCTGGAGCCAGTCTTCTGCAGTGATGGAAACATTTTTTCCTCAAAACATGTTCCTCGCCGTTTTGTGGCTTACTTTTATATGAACACTAAAACCTTCCATCAAAGACCCAGCAGCCATTAACAAAGTGCTGAAAAAAGCAACAATGAATGTCTGTTCAGTGTTATGGATAAGCTTGTAGTGATTCTGACTTGATCAGTTTTTTACTCTCCTTATGAATCAGCTTCTGATGCTTCATAAATTCCCTTAAATAAATAATTCCCTTTTCCATGTCTGTACTTTAAGCAGTCAACGTGAGGTGTTCAGGTAAATGTATCCCTGTAAAGTAGCTCTAGTTGTCACTTTAATGAGCAGAGATGACAAATCATGTTGAAACAGTGGGCTTGTCTGTGGAGTCCTCCCTTCAGAGGTGTATTTAGGCCTAGCAGTCTGGACCCCAACCCTTAATCTACCAGCAGACACACCTGTAAAAGAGAGTATAAAAGAGCAGGACTGAGTAGACTGAAACATCAAGCTTCAAGGAGTCTCTCCAAAGCATCTCCAGGACCTTCCAGAGAAGCTCAGACCCAAGGAGCCACCAGACAAACCTGACGATGAGTCTCTCTCTCAGCCTCCTGCTGCTGCTGCTCGGCCTCTCCCAGGCCCATCCTTTCATGGAGGAAGGAAGCGGATCGGAGGTCCAAATTGATGACAATGAGACCATCGATATCGACATCAGCAGCAGGATTTTGGCCTCCAACAACCGCTCCAGTGAGATCCTGCTGGAGGGCGACATGGTGGCACCCAGAACCAGAAACGCCATGGCCTGTTGGACCCACAACTGCCTGTGGAGGAAAGCCTCCAACGGCTTGGTGATGATTCCCTTCATAGTGAGCAGTCAGTTCTCCAGCCGGGAATGGCAGAAGATCGACTACGCCATGAAGTCCTTCCACAGTAGCACCTGCATCCGCTTCGTTCCCCGTCAGAACCAGTACGACTACATCAGCATTGAGAACAGAGATGGATGCTTCTCCGCGCTGGGCAAGACGGGAGGCAGGCAGGTGCTTTCCCTCAACAAGCAGGGCTGCCTCTACCACGGCATCATCCAGCACGAGATCAACCACGCTCTGGGCTTCCAGCACGAGCAGACCAGAAGCGACCGGGACAAGTACGTCAGGATCAACTGGGAGAACATCGACCCGCAGATGGCCTACAACTTCCACAGGCAGAACACCAACAACCTGGACACTCCCTACGACTACTCATCCATCATGCACTATGGAAGAACAGCCTTCTCCATCCAATATGGGAGGGACAGCATCACCCCCATCCCCAACGCCAAAGTCCAGATCGGCCAGAGGCGGGGCATGTCCCGCATGGACATCCTGAGGATCAACCGGCTCTACGGCTGCTAAGACCACAACCCAGGGCCTCATTAGAAAAGGCTCTTACATCATCCGTCCACTACATTATATCTCTTTTTCTTTATTTGATCTGTCTGAAGGCTAAGGTGTGTGTGTATTACTATTATACTTGAGTATTGATGTTTTACCGTATAACCCTATATGTTTGACTGGTTCAACACAGCAAATTAAGATCACTCAGTAACACAGTGAATTAACTGTACACGCTGAAATAAGCCCTATGGAAGACATAATAATAAAGTGTTTCAAAGGAATGAGCATATACATATGCTGGTTAATTCAAAGCAAGTTTAACTTAGGTGATGTGAAGTCTTTACAAAATGGTCCAAGACAACATAAGGTGTTTGGGTAAAAATGTCACACCCTCTTAACCGACCCCCCCCACTGAGCACTAGATGTCTTTCCAACATCACATCTATGCTTTAGCTCTCATATCGCCTAGGATATTTCTGGCTGTGTATTGTCCAGTGTTTGACCAAGCAATAAACATATTATTACATTCATTCACTGTGACTCTTTCCTTTTCCTTGCATGTTCTATTTGGATAGAGGCTTTGCAGTTAGGTCACAAATCACAGGAAAGTTGACTATCTGAACCAGGTTGTTGTGGTGTGTCTGTAGATCATCCAGTAACCGTTCTCAGTAAAAGTGAACAGTGTGATCAGGTAGATTTGTCTCCAAATGTAGGTTACTGTGACTCAGTAAACTGTCTTGTCTTTAGCCCTAGTCTCTACTCCAAAACACTCTGAGTTGGAGCTGGAGAAGAGTCAGCTCAGTTAACCTGAACAAACGGTTAGTTAGCTAACAAGCCAGCATGCTAACTCAGTTACTGTTAACATGGGACTACTAGCCACTGCTAACGCTAGCTTCTGCTAGATATGTTAGCTAGTGCACTAATCAGATGTGGTAACAACAAGACAGTGATGGTTAGCTGACCAGATACTATGGTTAGCTAGCTAACAAGCTACATGATCTAAACACTAAATCAATCAGATGGATCAGTGATCAGTTCCCAGTCAAAAACAGACAGAAATTAACCATGTCCATTCATTTCTGTTGAGACGGACAAGTTGTACGTTTAGAAACACAATCGGCTGTTCACAGAGCTGAGGACCTCCAATATGGCCGCCAGAAGTGGTGTTACATCACCTGAAAGCCTTCTATTCTTTGTGATTTTGTGAGTCTATTGATCCGTGAGGGGGAAATTCATCTTATCACCTTTCCCCTTCAACAGGAAGGTTCAGTGATCAGGGTCAGGCTACTGATATACAGAAAAGTAGATGCAGCCTCAGCTCTGTTCCTAAATCTCAGCCTGAAGGCAGTTTTCATCACTACTCCTGTAGTTTGTTCCTGACACATCAGGGGCATTCTGGGTAAAAGAGTCCCAATAACCTGTAGTCAACTCCACCAATCAGAAGGAATGTAATAACAGGACAGCCAATCCCTGCTGAGCTGCACCAGTGAAAACAAGTGAATTAAAGCCTACTACTCAATTTTGAATCCTTAGATTATATAATTGAGACAGTAAAACATAAACCTCAAGTGGGATCACATATATATATATTACATCTAAACCTGGGAAAACTACAACTGAGGTGATTAACACACTAATTTGTGCTTTTAAGTATTAGATTTAAACTAGTCTACGTTGGGTCAGGCCAATTCTACAACATTGCCCCGCTCCAGGAGACTGGTAGGGATTCAAGGACACTTCAAACAGGGTAGAGCAATTTGGGATTAAGGGGGATGGAATCTGGTTACCTGGGAAACACAGTGAATTGACTTCTAATATGTTTCGCTATCAGCCTTCATCAGAACATCCCAGCATGAAGAAACACACCTTACATGGCCACCAATAAAAATATGGTACAATTGGTGAAATGTTTGCCTAATTTCTTGAAAAAGTACTTTGAAGTGTCACCATTCCCATGTTGTCATGGAATTTGTGGAAATCATTTTTTTGTTCTGGGCAGAACACACAGTACAAAGGTCACAGGAAGATGCCATATGTTCTTCAATGACAACACTTGGTGACGTGATGATTCAGAATAGTTTATTTCAGAATGGAAGATTAGTCTGTATTACACAGAAGTAGGTATCATTCCCTTTGTCCCTGTTTAAGCATCCAGAACATGTTAAAAAGTTTTCCTTTAAAAATATTAAAATATAATATGAAGGTTTCAGCTGTAGTGGAGTTTCAGGTGCTGTCCACTGCACCAGTAAGATCGTGTTCAAGTACAGTTTCTCCATTCTCACATATAGTATCTTTCAACAAGGGCCTCAGAGGTACAAGGTATAGAAATCAGAAACCTCATCTGGTGTATCTATCCTTCCAAAGTCTTGAGGGCGCTCTGATCAGAAAGAAAGACTGAGACCTGAGAGTGTAAAAGACTACAGAGTATATTCTGAAATAGAAAGTAGGTGAATGTAGACATTTTGTCACTCCTTCTCTCCCTCTCCACGAGTCCATTGCCATGAACAGTGTTGGGCTCATTACTCAAAAAATGTAATATACTCCTCTTTACTTGTTTACTCTTTACTAATTTCAAAAGTAATACTATTACTTTACTCATTACTCCTTATATTACTTTTACGCCCCTCATTTCTATTCATTGAGCTACCCATTGGCCCCATTTCCTCTCAGCAAATACTGTGACACTGGGTGTCCTGGTGGCTCCACTGGCTAAGGCTCATACTGTACCATGTAACTGTGACATCCTGGACTCCGGTTCAGCCGGGACCTTTGATGCATATTATCTCCCCGTCTCTGCAGTTTTCCCTGCTTCTCTTCACTGCAGACCAGTGGTGTTCAATCGTGTGTCATGAAGGGCCAAGAGTATGCAGGTTTTCATTCCAACCAAAGACTAAACCAGGTGATTTGCTCCCTTTCTGCATGAAGGACTCTTGGCCCTCCATGGCACATGATTTGACACCACTGCTGTAGACTATCTAATAAGAACAGGCAAAAATGCCAAAGAAAAAAAAACAAAAACACTGGAGGTACTGCTTTCTGGCCTGTGCTGCTTAATATACAGATACTGCCCCTGTGAAATAAAACCAAAACAAATTAGCAGTTCATAGTCCGTTCAAACCAGCCATCCAGCATCAACAGCCAGAGCTGTCTTTGGAACCTGCTCTGCCTGCCTTTTCCTCCGGACCTCCAAAGGCTGCCACCAGGTCTTTGACACTACTCGCTGAAAGCGGCCTGTCCTGACTTTCCTTCTTCATCTTCCCCTTTCGAGGATTGGTGTTCAGGCTCTTGGATCTGAGGGCTGGGTACATCCTGTCCTCGGCGACCAGCAAATGTTCCACTGACACCTCCTCATCCTCGTTATCTTCATTGTTCTCTGTCTTTGCCACTTCCTGTTCCAAGGCAGATGGTTTGGGTGTTTTCCCTCCAATGTCCTGTTTATTTTCACCAGAATTGGATATGTTCTCACCGGTCTTTTCCACGGACACTTTGGGCATGTGGCCAAAGGGCGAAGGGTGGACTTTGTACTCGAACCGTGCTCCCCACTGAGGCATGGTGGGAGGGCATTTTTTGCCCTGTTCTGAGAGGGTAGCTGCTGTGGTGAAGTCTGTCGCCCAGTTCTCCTCTTCTTCTGTATCTTTAGGGTTGTACACAATATCGCTCATGAACCTCCGGTTGGAGGGCAGGGAGCCACTGAGAGTTGGTGAAGGTAAATACTGCATGACCTTTGACCTCTCCAAGGGGAACGAAACAGCTGCTTCCAATTTGATCTTCTCCACAGAAACCCTTGCTTTCTCCAGGGCAGCGTCCATCGTGACGGGGCTGGTTTCAGCCGAACTTGGAGAGGTTTCTGCAGGTTTCTGCTCCGAGTCGCAAGGGGAAATCAGGATGTCGACACTGGAGTTGAAACGAGTCCCGTCTCTTTGTCCCGTCACCTCCAGGGTCGACCTGTACTCCTTGACAGTGGTGTTCCCATCACCTGTCAAAACATTACACACATTTTCCACATTCTATATATACAATTACAATTTTCTGCTGCAGCAACTTAATTTCCCCACAGGAATCAGTCAAGTCTTATCGTGTCTTGTAATGGCCTGACATCATGTCATGTTGTGTCATGACTTGTTGTTGTGTTGTGTCTTATCGTGTCATGACGTGTCTTATTCTGTCATGTTGTGTCTTGTTGTGTCGTATCGTGTCATGTTGTGTCATGTCGTGTCTTATTGTGTCAAGACATATCTCGTCATATCTTGTTATGTCTTGTCTCACCTGGTGCAGGAATTCTCTCGCTGATGCTTGCCCATTTCTCAGGGCTGAGCTGGACTCTCCTTTCTCCAGCCTCCAGGTCTCCAGACACAGATACCCGTTCGTCATTATCGGGGTGGTAGCGGAAGAGGCTGTAGCCGTCTGCGCTGTTGATGCTGCTGTGGCGGAGCAGGGCAGACGATTCACAGATGGAAGATCCTCCGGAGCGAGTCCGGACCAGCTCAGCCCGGTCGATGCCCGCCAGCTTCTCCAGGGCGTTCATCATCCGGCCGGAGAACTCTTCCAGCTGGCCCAGGCGGAGGTCCACCGTCTGCAGGGAGGCCTTCATGGAGTGCTCCCTCTCATTCACCTCCTCTAGGCGCATGAACATGTTCTCCACCCTGAGGAGAGACGCAGGTTTGACTACAGTTGGAAAGTCAATACATATCATATCAGACATCATACAAGGATGTAACGGCACAATATAAGTGCAATGTGTACAAATGTAATGGTTTGTACGAACATAGTATGAATGTGTCCTTACAGTGCTTTTCCATGGAATAAGGACACTGTGAAGTGAAATACAGATGTAACTGTTGTGGACTGAAAGGGGCTCCTACCTTTCAGATGTGACTCTAATGCGTTCATTATTGGACGACTGCTCTTCATCCTCTTTCTCTCGGAAATACTCCTCCACACACTGCTCCTCAAACTCGTACAGACTCTTCAGCTCCTCGGCGTTCAGCACCAGCTCTGCCACATATTAGGAAACAAACACATTTTCATCATTGAATGGATTTTTAGATTGGCTCCAAAAACGTTGTATCGCTGTTGTCATGTGAAAACCTTGACACACTTAAACTCAAAAGTGCGTTATCATCGAGCTAAAAATATGGCTATTTCTCTTAGTTCCTGGAAAGTTGACATTTTGGAAATACAAGGTTTCGGAGAGTTGGGGACATCGACTAAAATTTTATTTTAAAAGACTGAAGAGGGTTTTATACCCTGTCATTAATGGCAGTACTAAGGGCAGCAGAGAGACTGTCTCGTAACCTAAAGGTCACAGGTTCCTCCTACACCCATCCATAAAAAGCCATGTGTCCTGCCAAAGTGTCCTTGAGCAAAACAGTGAACCTGCTCACTCATCTCTTAATCTAGATGGAGACTAGATTAAGAAAATAAGGAATTTGCAGATTACCAATTTAATAATAATAATAATAATAATAATAATAATAATAATAATTTATTGATCCCTTGCACAGGGAGGTCAGAGGTCAGGATCAGCTACAGGACAGCACCCTTGAAGTTAGCAGGGATTCAGATTCATTGGTCTGGTTGAAAGGCCAGGGTTCCTACTGTGACTTTTCCACATTTCAATTTTTAGCGGTGAATAGTCTGGTCTGTGTGAAACAAGCTGTAAAAGTGACCCAGTGACCCAAAATTCCCTGATATTCCAGAAATGCCATGACCAACCATGAAAGGCCGTCTTCCCACTCACTACGCCGCCCTGCTGCCCAAACTGCTCTTAGAACATTTCAAGAAAAACTGTTCTCACGGAGTCCGCGCTCCCGGTCGTCTTGCTCGCCCTCCTGCCTCTGTTTGCAGCGGCAGCAGAGGCGCCGGAGGACAATGTAGATGTGGGGGAAGATGATGAGGGGAGGAGGAAGAATCGGACGGTCATGGAAGGTCATGATCAGCTGGTACCGCTGGAATTTCCAAACCTGGTTGGAGATGGACTTCACCTCAAAGAAGGTGTTGCTGTCGGAGAATGAAAAGATGATATATTGGTTTGTTAAAGAGAAACAGGATGTTGGGTCAGGACATAACATAATATAGTGGGCGTGGTTAAAACATCTGCAATATTATTGGTTTGGATTTTTATGTACACCAATCATGAATCAAAAATACGTTCCAGGAAGGAAAATAAATGGTGTTTTGATGGAAAAATACACGAAAATTAAAAAAATAATGTTAGACATGGACATGGAAAATTAGCTGATAAAAAAAATCTGAAAAGTTTTAGTTTGTAGTTTTTTTAATTTTGACTTTAAATTAATTAACCAAAGAATTAATTTTAAAATATTAGAAAGTTTTCAAAAGAGCGTAGAGGACTGCTGGTAAATGAACAGCAATTAGTGGGTTCCAACTCTCTCTTCAGCTCGCAATTCTCTATCATATATGATCATTTGAGGGTCCCAAGAATATATTTTAATACGTATTGTCAGGGTGTTGTGACCTCTGACCCTTGACCTCTTTACTGTTGGTTGCTTGTAATGTTAGTGACCTATAGGAACTGAAACTTTTTCTACTGTTGACCTCGGTGTAATGAGCTAAATGCCTACAACGTAATGTAAATGTAAAAATGAACTTGGAGAACCACCAGTGATGCTCATTTCCAGTATCTCCTCAACTGAAGGTTTGATTCTGCTTGAAAAAGGAGATTAGGACTCACTTGAAGACAGCAATGAGCAGGTTGACCAGCAGGATGTTTGCCACCAGGAGGTAACAGGCCATGATGGCCGGGGTGAGCCCGGCTCCAGGGATGCAGGGAGGGAGTTTCTTACCATCCTCATCGTACATGTTGTCACCACAGGGTGCTGGGAGACGAGGCTAGCATTAGTCTTTTGCATCGCTTCACTCTGCAGTCCATTTTATTAGGAGCCTTTTATTTTTGTTGATTTTGTTAGTTTAGTAAAGTGATTTGCAGATCATCATCATAAAACACAGAAAAAAGTCCAGAAAAATGTCCAAAAATGTCCAGATTGTACAAAGAGCCAAAGAAGACATTTCAAAAGAAGCAGAAACGTAGTGCAGATATCTTCCCTTAACATGTAATAAGTAAACAAGCTGTGGACTTTATTGTGCATTGTAAACATACTTATAGCACTTTTCATTTTTTTATTTAGGTATGATACTTACGATTGATTTCCATTGCATAGACTACCCATCGGTCCGAGTCGAGCAGGAAAGATTTAAAAGAAAAGAGACAAAACATATAATACAACAGCAACAACAACAACAACAACAGCAACAGCAACAGCAACAACAACAGCAACAACATCATCATCAAGCAGCAAGGAGGAAGGTGGCGTCTCCACTTTACAACAACTGGGTGTTTTTCAAGATTGTGCAAAAGAAAAGGAGAAGATACCACTGGATGAATCAAATAATAATATAATAATATGTTTTCTCTGTTTTCTGGTTCATGTCCAGATGACTGTCAGAGCTGTAAATCTTCTTCCAAGCTGAGAAACAGGATTTCATAACTAACAGGCAGATGATCGTCATAAAAGCCAGATAGAGATTTTTACACCTTGTTATTTAAAAAAATAAACTTTTATTTGATTTATTACCAAAGTGACACACCAATACAGTTTTCATGTCAGATACGTTAATAAAATAATATGACCAGTTGTCATATTAGTCCAACTACGTCCTCTGCTGTCACAAACACACAAAAAATTATTAAAATTTCAAATATTTTATTTAATGGTCTAAATAAGGATCGGTGTATTAATTTTGCAACAGTCAAAAATATTTCAAGCAATTTGATATCATAGGACAAGAATGTCTCCTCCTGTAGAATAATGTCCTAATGGTCAATTTGGGTGGATTTTGATTTTGAACAAGAAATGCATTTCATAACCGTGCCAGCAGAGGGCGCACTGGACGCATATTCACACATAAACACAATACAATCAACATAATAGTCTGTGTGTGTGAGTGGGGGGGTCACGGGGATTAAACCAAGAGATTGTGATGGGACAGGCAGCGATCACGAGATGAGGAAACGACTAACTGATCATCCACCCAGGAAACAGGAAGCAGGAATCTTACTATGAACTCTAGTCTTACGGTCTATGGAGTCTGCAAACACCTCTCCGTAGATCATCCAGTAGGGCATGTAGAAGATGTTGCGGGCCAGACGCCATGTTGGCTCCTCGTCCGGGTGCAGGATGGCCTGCCGCGCCACGCCGAAGCTCATCAGCACCACCAGCATGATCACCACAAAGTACAGCATGTCGATCATCTGGAAATGATCAGCGTGTATAGATTAGATCTGACCTGTGTCCAATAAGGCATCAATGTATTTATGATAAGTGATAAATACAAAGGAGGGTGAACTCTGACCTCCAGTCCCTGATCATCACAACCAACAACCACCAATATAAATAAAAATCAATTATGCTTTCAAAAAACACTAATTTAGGATTTTTAAAAGACGATCCTCACATAACTTACAGGGTTTTGACATCACTTACTTTTCTGGAATAGTAAAGGTCTAGTAAAGGTCGCTTTGGGTAAAGTGTCTGCTAAATGACTGTAATGGAAATGGAAAATGTCTATATCAGTCTAAAAAGGTTTCTAGCTTGATTGTTTTGATTACTTGATCGTTGGTTTTATGGGACTGTTTTTATTGGTTGAATTTTCTTTATTTAGATTTTATGTATGTTGTTGACTTGTGTGATGGTTTGTAATGTGTCTGTTTTATTCATCTGCCTGCTTCTAAATGTCTTCTAATTTTCTTTTTTCTCACAATTTTTTCTCTCTATTTTTTGTTGTAATTCTTGGTTGTGTTTTTATCCCATGTGATTTTAATGTAAAATGTCTTTGAGTACTAGAAACGCTATACAAGTAAAATGTATTATTATTATTATTATAATTATAATTATTATTATTATTAATATAGTTGAATTGAATTGAATTGAATGAAATGAAATGGAATGGAATCGTATCGTATCGTATCGTATCGTATCGTATCGTATCGAACCGATCCATCTCTTTCCAGCATCTCCCATCCCACCAGTACAACCTACCATTTTGCCAATCATCATGACGTAGGGCCCCAGGTACTTGTTGACGCCAAAGATGTCCAGGACCCGGATGTACCAGAAGATGATGTCGACGCAGTAGATGACCCGGCCGTAGCCCATGTAGGGCTCATTCTGCAGCCGCAGCAGCAGCCCCATCAGGAAGACGGAGATGGCCACCAGGTCTGTGATGTTCCAGTACTCCTCTAGCCACACATTGATCTTCTGCTTCAGCTTCCCCGGCTCCGACATTAGGATCTGAGGGCAGCGAAGCAGGTAAGAGGCCAGCTTACACTCTTAAAGATAGTTTGTAATGGAGCATCACCTGAGGATCACCTGAGGGGCTCTAAGCCAACAGGGGCAGATAACCAGTCTGAAGGGCTGTTCAACCCTGACAGTAACAGGCCTCACCTCTCTTCAACAGCTTACACTGGTCAGCACTGAGCCCTTAAGGCCACATGAATATTTTCATCCTCTCTATAAAACCATGAGGCTCTTGCTGTCTTCTCTTGTCCAAAGTGTGCAGATAAAATGTCTGCAGCTCCTTCAGATGCAAAAACTGCCAACATTGAAAACTGCACTGAGAAGCTGAATTAGACCTGACTATTAGAACGGAACTATTTCACTTGTCTAATTTTCACACTGGTAACTGTGAGTATTAGCCATATTTTTTAAATAACATGTATGTATTATATATTATAATATTGTAGAACAGTGCAACCTGTGGATGAAAGTGGAAATGTCAATTGCTGAATAACACTAGATATTATATTTATTATAATCGTGGGTAATGAAGTCCTTCAAACATCCAAAAATGTGAACAATTATCTCCCTCTGCCACTTGAGGCCGCTAATGTGCAAAGTTGCCATGTGCAGTTTTAAAACAACATTGGAAGAAGATAAATTCATCACTAATTTGAACAGATACATCGTCAAACTGAAAGTAACAAAGTTCACATGGGTACCTGTCTGACTTTCTCCAGTCCCAGAGTGATGATGTAAGAGATGACTATCCACTCTTGCAGCGACGGCCATCGCTCCATTTTGACCAGGATGATGTAGTTGTAGAGCATCAGGTACACGAGGTAGGAAATCTGAGGAGGGACGGAGGGAGACGTATATTCAAGTCACATATTTAACCGTAGATGAGCTTCAGAATTCAGACCTTTTCTGTCTTGAGCTTTGGTTTGCTTCTTTGTGGGGTTGTTGTCTACATTCTGTATTACATCACTTTGTCCTGTGATTGATTATTGATTAGTTAAATGTAGCTGGGCTTTGTTCTCGGTAAAGTCTTTTGAGACATGCTGTGATGAAGGGCTGTATGAATAAACTTGACAGGAATGTGTAGGGAGCAGTTAGACGTGGATAAAGTGAGAGCTAAGCTGAGCTGACTCCACTGGTTACTGTCCAGTCCATCCTGTCTATTAGCACCTAGTGTTGCACAATGTTGCACTATTCATAATAACTGCACAGGTTTTTTATACATGTAAGAATATTTTGTACAGTTTTGAGTCTCAGAAATCACTTTATGTTCACAGTGCAAAGAGCTTATTTAAAGGGGAAAGTACAAGATTTTACTGCCCATATCACAAAAGGACCATAATATCTGTAACTGTAAATGTCTGTACCTCCAAAATGTCAACTTCTCCAGAACTAAGAAAAACAGCTTTCTTTTGCTCGACTGCCATTGATTTTTTGAATTTATCTGATGGGGTTTTGAAAGGGGTTCATAAAACCAAGGGTGGTAGGATTTTCTTGTAATCCTTTAATGAAGTGAAGACTGGAGTTAGGAGGTTTTCATATGGCATCAATATGGTGCTGCTGTCCGGACCAGGTCTCACAGGTCAATATGGATCTTTGGTCTGAACTGGACTAATTTAAAAACATTGAGAAGTTGATCGACAACTGAATTGTTTTGAATCATAAACGTCTACTTGCAGTGTTGAACCAGAACTTGGTGAACGGGGTGTTGTAGAACTCATAGATCTTCTTCCCGATAGGAATCCTCCTCTGTTTCTTCTGTTTATCCTCTTCATCACCTTTCTTAGACACAGCGTCGACATTTGAGGCGCCATCCTGAAAAACAAATACACATTGACATACAGCAATAAACCTTCTCTATTTTCAAAACAGCTTTACTGATTTCCAAAATAATACTGAGTAAAAAACAATGAAATAAACAATACAAATGCCAGACATGAATTAAAAACATGTCCAAATGATATAAAAGCCTGTTTTGAAATATGTTTTAAGAAGCGATTTAAAAGATGCATTAGTTTTGTCTTCTTATATTTGCTGCTGTGTGGCTGAATCTGCTGCTTCATGGCTCAGTTGTTACTGCACCTTGCTGGATTTGTTGTCATCTTCCTTCTCTTTTCCTTCATCATTCTCCCTGGAGGAATGATATGTCGCTTCATCTCCGATCCGGAAATCCAAAAGGAGGATTGAAGGTGGAAACACGATGCCTAAAATCACCTGGGAAAAGTCGGATAAAAGAACAATGTTAACAAATAATCAATCAATAATATCTCTCACACCTTTAAAAGTCCAAGAAGTTAATGATAGTGTGATACTTTAATACTTTATTAATACTTCATTTATGCTTTATTAATACTGTATTGATACTTTATTGATACTTTATTAATACTTTATTAATACTTTATTGATACTATATTAATACCTTATTGATACTTTATTAATACTTTATTGATACTATATTAATACTTTATTGATACTTTATTAATACTTTATTGATAGTTAATACTTTATTAATACTTCATTTATACTTATTCATACTTTATTAATACTTCATTTATACTTATTCATACTTTATTAATACTTCATTTATACTTTATTAATACTTTATTGATACTTTATTGATACTATATTAATACTTTATTGATACTTTATTGATACTTTATTAATACTTTATTGATAAATATTAATACTTTATTGATACTTTAATACTTTATTGATAGTTATTAATACTTTATTAATACTTCATTTATACTTATTAATACTTTATTAATACTTCATTGATACTTAATTTATACTTTATTAATACTTCATTAATACTTTATTGATACTCATTTAAAGTAATGATACAGCGTTGACAGATTCTCTCACTTGAAAATAACTCATTTCCATCAGAGTAACACGGTAAACAGTGAAGCACCTTGAGGCCGTTGCTCTTCCCCATCCTCAGGCAGCCCATCCACATGTCCGTCAGCAGCATCTGGCTGCAGGTGTGGGCGATGAAGTCCCTGTGCTTGGCCGCCACAGCCAGTTTCAGACAGGTGGAGTTACTCCAGTTCTTCAGCTCGTAGGTCAGCAGCTTCATGGCTACCTGCTCATCATGTTTGTACGACTGGTCCAACAGCTCGTAGGCCAGCTGGCCAAACTCCCTGGAGGGACAAACGTCGGTAGGATGGTTAGATGGATTATACTTCACATTTCCCGTCTTCCTTCTGAATAACACCCCTCCCTCCAAGTCTTACTCTCCCTCCACACCTCCTATTTCCTTTCCCAGCTCTTCTTCTACACGATCATGCTAAGGTGACAAGAATGTCTTGTATATCTGCTGTCAGGGTGCTGTGACCTCTGACCCTCAAAATGGACCAGAAGTTGATTCCAGCCATTCAGCCATTCCCAGTTCTCTACAACTTTTACTTGAAAGACTATTAGACTACAAGTAATACAGAAATAAACGTCTCTAAAATGACGCTTGGAGAACGGCTGATCCATCGCTACCTCAGTTCCTTCCTCCCATCTAGAACATCACAGCATGGCCGACTCACTTGGAGTTGTTCTCCAGATCCTGGTAGATGTCATCCACCAGTTCGCTCTGTGACGACTCGTGGGCCATGGCCTTGTAGAGCTTACAGGCCACCAGGGCCTTGGCCATGGCCTCCTCCCCCCGCTTCCACAGGAAGAGCGCCATCTTCTGGCGTTTCATCAGCACGGCCCACACCATCAGCTCGTGGAACGGGTACTGAAACCTGCTGACCTCGGGGTCATCGACGTCGATGTCGATCTCTTCCTCTTTCTTCTTGTTTTTCTTGCCTTTACCCTTCAGACGAGGTTCATCGTCCTGGAAGGATTGAATGGAGACATGAACATTTCTAACTGTCAGACACAGTAATGTAATTTACAGTTTTTCTCAGTTGCTTTGGTACATTTCTCAGATCAGAATTGAAATTCTCAAAACTACTTGTTCAACCTCCACATCATCTAGTCACTTGTGCACATCATAAAAGCAACTTCTCATTCTTTTGAACAAATTGCAAATGCTTTGACACATTCATGCAAATGGTTATGTCCAACTGTCTGCTGTTTCCTACATTATCAATAGTTTATGTCATGTTGATCAAAATGTATTATATTGGTTCTCTGTTGAATAGTCTCACCCCCCAGAACATCTAGGCATTAGTTCATTGCATAAGTCATTACATGCAAAATGGTTGAACCAGTTGTCATAATCTGTCAAGCATATTTTCTATACATTTCTATTAGACTTATTTTGTAAATGTGTTCTGAATTGATGAATCTTGACTTTCACTCCAGTTTTTCTCAGTCGCTTTGGCTCAATTCTCCAATGACAGTTGAAGTCGTCAAATCAATATGTGAAATTCTTCACAACATTTTGTTACCTGTGCACAACAGAAAGAGCATTTCTCTTTGTTACCATTTGCAAATGTTTTAGCACATTTAGACAAATGACAATTATGATTGACAATTTGAACAATTATTGGTTGTATATGTCTTTTGAAATTGATATGTGCCATACAGAAAAAGTGCAGCCTTGTGCATTTTCAATCATCGTCATCAAACCCTTCACCATAGTTTCCATCAGAGTAACTGTTATATTGACAACATGGCTAAGCATTCTGACTATCTTGTTTGTACTCAATGACACAAGGACTTGTCATTCTGATGGACTGACATGTTCATTGACATAAAGATTTACTTTTGAGAGATGAACTAAGGATTTTGAGCAAGTGACAGGCTTTTGCAGGTAATCCATTGTGTGGTGCTGTTTGTACCAATTGTTTCGAGAAATGCGCTTACTGTTTTGCAAATCTTAAGGATGATTTGAGAAATGTACTAAAGCGACTGAGAAAAACTGTAAAAGACTCAGTCCACATTGAAAACAGGATAACACAAAATAAATGATTGATAGCATGATAGCAATGATTCACCGCTAGACCGTATGGGACCTTCAACAAAAGAAGTGAAGATGTGATTTAATGATGAGAGGTAGGAAGGCCTGGAGTGCAACATGATGACGTATTGATTTAACACTGTTGTTGTCGCTCTCTAAGGAGGAAATGGTTTTATAAATAATAATTCCCATACTAGTAGTTGAACCCAGGCCGCCTGGGTGAAAACCAGGAATCGACCGCTAGACCATATGGGACCTTGACCACTGAACCCCTATCAGTCATAGTCCCATGAAATTAAAAACCCTGATCCTGGGATTCAAGGCTGCTATGAGAGCTGTCCTTCCAGACCTCCAGACCTCCAGGCCATCCCAGCTCTCCCCCAGACCTCCAGAGGAAGCTCGGTCAGCTGGATTTGGAGTCCGCATCGCCAGCTAACCACAACTTGATGCCAAGCTTGTCGGTTTCTTCACCATGTACCGGGTGAACTGTTCTTCTACTGATACTGGATAATGAACTCACCTCCATTCCAAGAAGCTTCAGAGCTTTAGGCTGCAAGAGAAAAACAGGAAGATCAATTTACTAGTCAGACAGTTGCTTCACTCCAAAATACAAAAGACTACATAAAAACTAACCCTAAAAAAGTAAAAAAAAGTGGATGTTGGGGGTCTAAGAGAAGGCTAACTAGCTGTTGAAGGGGGTGAATATAGTTAGAACCACTATTTCTTTGTGAGATTTTCAAAGTCTTCAACTTTGGTTTGTACAGAAGTGTGTCTGTGAAAAGTGAGGGAGGAACATTTTCAAAA